>VTFQ01000014.1:6058511-6158209 GCA_036281575.1 Ancherythroculter nigrocauda
CTGCTCCTCTGAGACACCGGCCTGCTCTTCTGACTCGACTGAGCTGTCATCAACAACATCACCACATTTGGACCAGTTTCAAACTTATATCACTAAAAACATTCAAAACATTAACCCTGTAAAGCCCGACATGAGAAATGAGTCAGGATTTTGATTCTATGATTATTGTTATATGATTGCTTTGACTATGATTTTATAATTAAAGATCTGTAGTTTGTGTATTGTGCAAACTTAATGCAATGCAATACAATACAATGACGACGAGAGATCTACAAATATACGTTCCTCAATAGCCTACTGACATTTAAATTTGATTTTCCTAAAAATTGATGAATGGATAAATCAAATCATCTTTCATCTTGAAATATTGCTAGCAATATAAAAGTTAGATGCCTTATTTTACGTAACAAATATGATACAGTAGGCTTTACAGGGTTCAAATTCAGTGTAGAGAAAAACAAATTAACTGGGTTGAACTGCCTTGACATTTAATAAAACAACAAGAACCTGCATTGGTTCCAAGCAAAGTTGACTTACTGTTTTCCTCCTCTGTGAAATCGTAAGGGTCAGAGTCTTCTCCTTCTTGGGTCATGTCCACATCATCATCTTTAGAGATGCGAGAACGCTTCCTGTAGACCGAGTCAGTTAACACTTGCTTCTTCATTTGATCTTACTGTAGCGTCAACCTCCCATTCACACTGACCTCAGGCTCCTTTGACTCTCTGTCTCTTGGCTCTGAGAGACGTCCATCTCGGAGTCCTCAGGTACCTTCCTCTTCTTATCCTTCTCCAAAATCTAGTCATACCAAATTACATTAAACATAAATGGAGCAGCACCACCGGTGCTCGGGTCCTAAAAAGTGACACTAAACTACTATTCTGGTCTGGATGTGAACGGTTGCGTACCTTTTTGAAATAAGCAAACTGCATGAGTTCAAGTGCAGCTTCTGCATCTCCCAGATCGATGGTTTTACTCATGCGGGCTTTGGCATGAGCTGTAGACAACCGAATCATGGTCTCCAGAGCTCGAGCCGTCACAGGCATCGTCTGTAGGAATGGACACAGTCAGTCTATTCCAAACCAAAATTGCAGAGTAACAATAGTAGGATTCATAATATAAATGCATAGTGGTACATCGGATCTTTAAACGGGCTCTACAGACCCTGGCGGAGTCACTGTTGACTTGGTCATGGCTCCGGAGTCTGGAATACTCTTCTGCTATGTAGTCCGAAGCCTCCTGCGTCAGGACCGGCTTCACCAGCTTAGCAACATGGATGTACTTCCTGATGAACTCCATGGTAACAACCTTCTCCCTTTCAAATGATTATAATGAGCACCACGGAAACCCAATGGATTATGGTAGACTGACTTTGTTACACACTTTCTAAGGAAATAAAGTAGATTTTAAATCTAAGTGAAGAGAGATGTACTTTTTCTTCCTGTGGCCATGCAGGACAGTGTCTTTTTTCTCATAGATCTGTAGCTCCTGCTCAGCTGCTTCTGTGATGTTTGGGTCGTCTGTGGCGAATACGTCTACTGTACTTCCCAGCGGCATTGCTGTTGGTATAGACATGACAGAATGAGAGTAACAGCTGACTAAAGCGTCATAATATGTATGAGAGAAAAGCAAAAAATATGGAAAAAAAAAAATATGTAAAATAAATTATTTACTTGTCTGTGCATGTGAATAGAGATAAGATTTTATATAAAATAAATAAAATTACATATGCACATGTCTATTGAGAGAAACAATGTAAAATATTTATATATACACACACATGTATACACAATATGAATTTAATTTTATTTCTACAAACAATAATTATATAGAATTTGAAATCTATTTAAAAATATTTTTAACAAATTATATATTAAATATTAAAATATATTTGCTTAAATATAAAGTTAAAGTTTTAATGTTATTTTAATCACTAATACCACTACCAAAATAAGTATTTTACAAAAAAATATTGAATATTAAATTATAAAATAAGTGTATAAGTGTATATATACATACTTGATAGTATAAGTAGTATTTTGTTTCACTTCAGTAAAATTAATTGTTGTTATCAATCAACTTCTTAGCTAGTGTACACAAGTTGTTTTATGATTAAAATAGTCCGCCAACTAAAAAAAAGTTTGATAACCATCCATCTATTCTACACGCATCTCCAGTGTGCTGTTTGTGCTCTGGCCTCCAGATGGCAGTCTCACCTGCTCCCTCCGGCTCTCCGGAGCTCTGTATCGATGCATCCGCAGCACATGCTCCGAGATCTCCCGATCGCTATCTGGATCCATCTGATCCAGAACAATGAAGAGCAGATCAAACCGGGAAAGCAAGGAATCCTGGAGCCCGATGTTCTCCATCGGGGTCTTATACTGGTCATACTGGGTGAAGAATACCGTAGGATTATTAGAAACGAAAGCAAACCAACTACCATATATATTTGACCAATGAAGCCAATAGTCATCATTTACCCTTCCATACACCGGGTTAGCAGCAGCTAACACGCTGCAGCGAGCATTAAGCCTCGCCTGAATCCCAGCTTTGGAAATGGTGACCCTGCCCTGCTCCATCACCTCATGGATGGCTGTTCGGTCCATGTCAGACATCTTATCAAATTCATCAATGCACACCACACCTCTGTCAGCAAGAACCATGGCTCCGGCCTCCAAACGACGCTCACCTGCATCAGACAGAGGATGAAATGCACTTTAAAGTTTTTAGCTTCTACCTCATCATGCCAATTTTAAGATGCCATTGTTGTCAGATTTGACAAATCTTGAAAAAGTTGAATACTTGCAGGAATAGAAAATGTCTACTCCAAGGTACACACTGAGTGAAATCATTTGTCTAGAAATGTCTGATTTTTTGGGTGAAAATGTGTGTACTTGTCAACAAATGTTAGAAGTGTTACCCGTCTCTTGATCAGTCGTGACTGCAGCCGTCAGACCCACCCCAGATGAGCCTCGTCCAGTGGTGGGAATTGCCCTCGGAGCCGTGAACAAAACATACCGCAGCAACTGAGACTTCGCTACTGAAGGATCTCCTGAAAACAGTCAAATGAAAAACTGAACTGTGGGTCCAGGAATTACTTTTAAATTTAATCTATATATTCATATAAACTAAATATTTATTTTAAATTCAATCTTTAAGTTTAATGTATTTATACTAATGCAATCTATTGATATAAAATGTTATTTATAAATCATTTACTCCATTATAAGAAAATGACTATAAATAAATTGTATGAATAGATTAAGCTTTTATAATTTGTATTATATAAAATGTATTATAAAATCTTATTTATAATAAGAATTATAATATACTTTGCTTTAAGTGTAATATATTTATGCAAATTTAATCCATTTATATACATTTAAGAATTATTTAAGATTTATTTACATTTAATCTATATAGATTAAATGCAAAAAATACTTATATACCTTATATAAATGTATAGATTAAATGTAAATAAATAAAATTCTTAATTCTTAAATGTATAATTGGATTAAATTTGCATAAATATATTAAACTTAAAGCAAAGTATATTATAATAAATTCTTGTTTAGAAGAATTTATAATTTAGATTTTGTATATTTTATAAATTATATTTTATAATAAATAAAATATTAACATTTTTTATAACAATGATTTTATAATTTATATTTATAATTTAATTTTTATTTTATAATACTATAGATATTAATAATAATGGATTAAATACATAATTATTAATTCATTTATTAAATGAAATTATAATATATATAAGAATTTATAGTTTAAATATATAAATATATTTTTATACAATAAATTATTAAATATAAATTTAAAATTCATTTATATTTTATAATAATTTTATAAATATAGATTAAATACATAATTTATACAAAAATTATTCATTACTAATTCAATATAAAATAATTCTTCAATACATTTATATAAATAAAATAAATTTGTATAAATAGTTATACATTTAAATATTGTATAAATAAATATATTAATCTATAATATTAATATAATATAATATATATAATATATATATATATATATATAATATATATATATATATATATATATACAAATATATTAATCATATATTCATATAAATTAGATAAACATTCAAATAATTAATAAAAAAAAACACCTGATATGGCACCAGATACACATGTAAGTTAAAATAAACACTGTACAAGTCCAGACTTTTAGTGCTCTTCTGAATTTTAACTACATAAATGTCATTTTATATATTTTCACAGAACTACCATACAAATCACAAACCTATGAGCAGAATATTTATGTCTCCTCTGATGCGCGTTCCGTTCTCCAGGTTGGTTTCATTGCCTCCCAACAGAAGACACAGTATGGCCTTCTTTATGTACTCATGACCATGGATACTGGGAGCCAAAGAACGGCTCAGCTGCTCAAACACATCCTGAAACAGAACAATACTCTTACCTTGCGAAAAGATAAAACTGATCAGGGCTGAGTTTCACTAAAGCACTGCGAGCCTAAATACTTTGTAGAAACCATTAGCACTAGTACTTTATGGTCTAGTTTGAGAAATGTACCCAAGTTTAGAATAAATCACTTAGTAAATAAAGCTGTCTGTCTTCTTACTTTAGAATGAGCTTTGCAAAACTTCTTGATCTTGGCAACATCATCTGCAGAGAACGTCGGCACAATCTCTTTACTCATAAGCTTCACATTGTTAGCCAACAGGATTGTTCTGCAGAATCAAGAAGTTCATTTGAGGACATGAAATTCCGACCCCGGTCACTTTCCATGAAAGTTCAAATATACTATACACTTACCTGAAGGTCCCAGAGGTGAAGCCACCCTGTTTCGCAGGCAAGCAACGGTAGACCCCTACAATCTGCACGCGGTCACCTGGTTTCACCCGGTCAACGAGGTCATCGTTCGCAATGATGTCGACAGATCGCGGCAGCTGTCCTGCTGGGGCTTTCTCAGGCATCTCCTGAATGGTCAGCGTCTGATGGTCCTTATAGCAGCACAGCCCAAACTCCGTCTCCAGAGGATTGTTTTCTTCATCCTACACATGCAAGATTCATTGTGTGATTCTTGTGTCATCATTACAGTTGCCAAGTCATGTGGTTATCATGGCATGGTCATTTACTGGGATTTTGCCAACTAGGACATGCTCCTAGATAAACATCCATGTTGGTAGGAATTGGTTACAAGACCCCCCAAAAAAATAAAATAAATTAAATTAAATTAATAATTAAAAATGTAAATGAAATACATAATTTATTTATTAAATTTATTTGTTTAAATATATTAATTTTAAATATAATCAAATAGTTAAATACATAGTTGAATAAAGTTTATTAAATTAGTTCAATAAATAAAATTATATCTTTTTTGATAGTTAAATTAAATGGTTAAATATACATTTATAATTTTATTTATTGAAATCTTTTCAGTTCTTGTTTATTTATAAACTACATTAAAATAATTAACCATTTAATTTAACTTTTTAACAATAGTTAAATTATATTTATAATTTTATTATTTAACTACTTATTAAAAATATTAAATATTATATATTATATATTAAATTTTATTATACATATTATTATAATATTAAATATTATAAATACTTATTTAACTACTTATTGTTAAAAACTTAAATTAAATGGTTAATATAGCTTAATAGTTTATAAATAAGCAAACAGAGTTCCACAAATACTTATATATATATATATGTATAATTTTATTTAACTATTTTTTAAACTCTTTATTTGCTTATTTATAAACTTTTTTTATAGTTTAATAGTGTATAAATAAGCAAATAAATCTTAAGTTTATTAAATTAGTTTAATAGTTAACAATACATAACTTTATTATTTAGTTAAACAATTTTACCATTTAATCTCTCTTTTATTTGCTTATTTTTAAACTATATTAAACTATATTTAAACAATTTAACTTTTAAACAAAATAAGTTACATGTTTTATAATTTTATTTATTAAACTTTATTAAACGTTTATTTTTTGCTTATGTATAAAAGTATTACACTTCAATAAATAGTTTAATAAATAAAATCATAAATGCATGCAACTGATTGTTAAAAAGTTTAATTAAATGGTTTAACTAATAGTTTAATAAGTTTACAAATAAGCAAATACATAAACAGTTTAATAAATAGTTTATTAAATTAGTTAAATAGTTAAATAAGATTATAAATACATTTAACCATTTATTATTTTGTTGAAATGTTAAATAAAAAGGTAAATGAATAGGTGAATATAGTTTATAAATAAGAAAAAAACAAAAAACAATAATGCATACAAACATAACTTACTTTGGTTGGATAGATGGCACTGGAAGGAAAAGCATCCAATGAAGTAAGATCAGTGTATTTTCGTTCCAGGGTTTTCTTAGTGGTGGACAATAGTGGACACTACGCATAATCTTAGGCCTGACCAAGGAACCTACAGATCACATCAAAATTACAAGTTAGAAAAGACAACTTGTGTCCAACTAATGCATAATGATCAGTGAGGTGGAATAAACATGCACATCACATTTTACAGTAGATCTACACCAAGTGTGAATCCACAGCTCTGACCTAAACACTTCAAATTTGAAAAAAGCATAATACAATAATTTGTAAAATGAAGTAAATCCTACTCACACTTGGTCACAATCCCTTCCACACACACAAGATTTCCCAGAAAGCGTGCACTTAGAGTACGTGGAGACACATTTTGCTCCCCCAAAGCTGCCCTCAAACCAACGTAGAACTCTTCAAACTGCTTAGCGTAAGTGGTGTCTATTGAAGCAACGAGGTCCTTCAGGGCTTTCTGGAACGCCACCAGCAGCTCAGCAAAAGCATTCTTCAGTAATCTGTTGAGAAGAGATCATTAATCAGATCAGTGGCAGAGATTCAGGGACAAATTCATGGACAAAGTACTTCATGATATGCAAAAACATTTTTTATTCATTTTTAAAATAATGCTCACTCTTTAGCTCTTTTTTCACTTTTTCGTCGCAGATCATTAATGTTAACAATAAGGCGACACTGGCCCTCGGACACCATACTCCTGACCTTCTCATGATAAATACCCTGGTCTTGCTGTAAACGACAAAAGATTTAGTGTAACTAAGTGTTTAAACAAAACAGACAACTCAAAGACACCGACGAAAACAATTCACATCATCATCCAAAAAGTCCAGGTACTCCCTCTGTGACTCTCTCAGCTCAAGGTCCTCTAGCCCACTATCCATTTCTGCTACAGCATGTACATTACAAACACTACAATATCAAATCATTTGCAAGTCAACATGGAAAATCAAACACAAACATGAAACACAACCACACGTCTGTCTTGGAAACCAGGTGGGGCCAATCAATTATGTTAATTAGGCTCATTAACCTATTCAGAGCCATTATCAATTATACAACTGCAGAGACCTAGCTGATTCCAACTATTGCCTTGTCCAAATACCCACACTTGCGGTCTTGCCCACTTGAGAGCTCATGCACGCGACAGGAAGTAAGTGCACAAGACTGTCCCATGTCTTAAAAATGCCCAAGTGCAGTGCCCTTAATGCACACTAAACCCACACTATCTTGAATACCGCTTCTGAGCCTATCCCATCATGCATTATGTTCGGGAACTCACATACCCAGAAATCAAGAAAAACGTTCGACTGTAAGTTAAATTAATTATATATTACATATAATTTGGTAGTAAAATATAAAATGTTGCACATTTTATTGATGCAAAGATGAGTAGGCTATGTGTATTTTGTACAACATTTGCAACTGCTGTTTATCACTTAAAGAAGCACCACAATTTTAAAATAGTGTCTTCTGTTAGTTACATAGTGACCACTGAACAGACATTTACAAGTGTATTTAAAGTACTGAAAAATATAATAATGAGAGCTGTAAACGCTTGCATTTTTTTGCAAGACTGTAAGTGTGTCCCATTGGGTAATCAAATGTATTACACACACTTGCAGTCTTCACACCCATCTGAACACTTGAGCCAAATACAGGAAATACGTCATGTAAGTATACAAGTGGTCAAGTGCAAAGACGACAAGTGTGGGTATTTGGACAAGGCTTATGTAACTTTTGAACAAGATGAATTTGATAAAAGTGCCTTCTTTGTAAAGAACTAGGAGGGCATTTACATGACACCGTTTTTTTGTTGTCACATGACAACAGCATTTTGGGTGCCTGAAAACACAAACTTTTCAAAAATGGGTTTCAAAGTGCAAGATTTTGAAAACAGTCTCCATGTAAACAACAAAAACGTGAATCTATGAAAACGATGATGTCATGCACATGCGTATTACATGTTCAGTCTATACATCGCCATCTAATGGCCTGACAGCAGAATACAGCGTTTTTAGTCATTTTCATGGATCCGTGTGAATAGGGATAGTTTTGACAATGGTGTCGTCAACACGCAGAAAACTCTAAGGAAAATGTATCCGTTTTAAGCATATGGTTGTTGTGCAAATGTACACGACACCGTGTTCAACTAAAACGTAAAACTTTTCATGCGTTTTAGCTTTTCATTTACATGATAATGGTGTTTTGGGTGCCTGAAAACGCAAACTTTTGAAAATGGTTTCAAAGTGCAAGTTTTTGAAAACGGTCTCCGTGTAAACAACAAAAACGCAAATCTGTGAAGATGTTGACAACATGGACATGCGTATTACCTGTTCAGTTTATAGTGTTTCTTCGCCATCTAATGGCCTGACAGCAGAATACAGTGTTTTTAGTTGTTTTCGTAGATCCCTGTGAATAGAGTACCTCAGAGATTACCAGTAGCCCCTCACTGCAGAACACTCGAGATCCAAGGGGTGGAGTCGAGTAGGTTAAGGCAGTGGTTCCCAAACTATTTAGCTTGGAGTACCCCCTGAAGGGATTCCCATCCTTCTGCGTACCCCCTCTCTTCCACTTCGACTGCAGTCACACCTTTACCATTAAGGGACAATATTTGCCCCCTAAATTGATTTTCCAGTGCATTTTTTTACCTTTATGAATAACTTTATAAAATAAAAAATGTTTTAAATAAAAAAATGTTCAACAGAGAAATATGTAAAACTTTTAAATATTAAACTAAAACCGCCAGTAGGTGGCAGCAAGTCACTGTTTTATGAGTGAGTCATCGAGTCATCGAGTCATTCATTCAGTAACGAATGGCTGTGAATGAATCATTGAATCATTGACTCTCACGATTCGTTCAAAGATGCAGAATTGTTCGCGAAACACAGACGTGTGTTGTAGTTCTGCTGTGGTTTTCGTTAGAACTATTATTTCACTGCAAAATAGAGTAAATACTGACAGTACTGTGTTTAAAATGTAGGCTACATTTTATTTTTGACCTGTTGTATAATAATGTCACGTTTGTAGTCATGTGGATATTTGGGAACAATTGCATTCTTGCTCGTTATCATTAAATACAAGAAGTCACACAAGGTATGTTTTTGTATCGGAGAAAGTTTGAGTCTTAAATCGAAATTAATCGACAACGACAGTAATTTAGCGCGATTTAAGGCAGCAGACTGCGCACAATCAATCATATGCATACTGCTTGTGGATACATTAATTTTTGACTGCAAATGATGAGGTAATCTGATTAAATGTACTGGATTTACGACATTTTGGCAATTAGAAATACATGCTTGATTTTAATATTATTTTAAGGTAGAATTAAATGAACTACTCAGCATTTTGTTCGCGTACCCCCTATTGTCACCTCACGTACTCCCAGGGGTACGTGTACCCCAGTTTGGGAACCACTGGGTTAAGGTATATGGAAAGTGGGAGGAGTTGGATCTAGAACCAGGGGGTGGAGATGGGTAGGTTTAGAGTCAGGGGGCGGAGTCAGTTAGGTTTAGGGCTGTGGAAAGTGGGAGGAGTTGGATCTAGATCCAAGATCTAACCCCACCCACTGGATCTTGTGTTCTGCAGTGAGGACCATCTTGAGATTACGGCTGCAGCTTACGGACGCAGCCCATATGTTTTTTTAGGTCAACCCGGAAGTTAGCGGCGCACTGATTTCCTTGAACGAAAGGCTATGCATTTTTCCAATAGACTTTTGGAAAATCGCAAAAAAATCTCTGTGTTTAACAAAGGGTTATGACACTTACACCTTTTGTCTATCAAGATAATCGTTAAAGGTGATAAAGAGGATCTTTTCGTTGACTGAGAAACCAAAGACTGTTACTGAGTTTTTAAAATGAGTGC
This sequence comes from Ancherythroculter nigrocauda, assembly GCA_036281575.1. Taxonomy (NCBI): domain Eukaryota; kingdom Metazoa; phylum Chordata; class Actinopteri; order Cypriniformes; family Xenocyprididae; genus Ancherythroculter; species Ancherythroculter nigrocauda. The sequence continues at coordinate 6,068,747 of VTFQ01000014.1, forward strand.
ATGCATAAGAACAACCCCCCCTCCTTTCGAGGGAACGCCTCCCAAAACTCGTGCACGAGTATTGGAACACGAGTGTTTACCACCGGCATTCTCTGTGTCGTGTTAGTGGATTCATTATGTCGGACTCACCGCAGGTAACTCATAATCTGCAGTTGTTACTCCTGTCTCCTGATAAAAACATTGCATGCGGCGCCTGTGGAGTGTGGAAAGTTACTGGAGCGCGCAGCCGCTCGTCTCTCACAAGGAACGTCATGGCAGTGATTGACAAGCCAGAGGGCCAATCGCGTAAACGATTGGCTGATGTTTTTAAGGCCCTACCTCGTGCACAGATGATGTATATTAATATTATTCCTTTCAGTGCACCTAATAAATAGTCTTTTATCAGTTAGTAAAGACAGTTTCAAGTAATATTGCAAAAATGTATAAAACAAAACATCCTCTTTAGCACCTTTAACACAACATTTATACATTTTGAAGCCTAAATAAAGTCGTCAGATAAACTTTATTTAAAAAACAACTTTATTTAAAAACATGCTCGCTGATTATGATCTATGCTGTGTATGAATACTTATCCACTTTTTCATGAGAAATGCTGTCCAAATGTCCTGTTTGTCATGTTGACGTCTAAAGTCCCTGCCAAAGGAAGTAGTCCCTTTTAGCAACTTGTTAGCAACCGCCGTTTTTAATCACAAGCGGGTTATAACTTGTGTGTTTTATGTCAGATCAAAACGTGAAAATATTTAGAGGCTTTGTTAACCACAGATCTTATTTCAGGCGAAACTGCATAAATTATTTACAGTTGTAGTTACATACACGTTTTTACATTGTACTTATATATGAAAATAACTGCAAGGTGGGTGCATTCTATCAAATGATTAATTTAAATGTTAGTACATAGTAGTCAAAGAAACAATATAAAGTGGGGTTGCACTTTATTTTACAGTACATGAACTTAAAGTGTACTTACCTAAGAAAGTACTGGGTAATATAAGGTAACTAATTGGTTTAAAGTTAGGTTTACGGGTAGGGTCAGGGTTAGTACCTACTTATTACCCAGTTACTGCAATTACTATATAAGTACATAACATATACATGGGGAACAGGACTGTAACATTTCTATTAAAAAAATATGTAAAATACCAGGAAGTAGTGAACGAGGAAGAGATGAAGGAGATGGATATGAAGATGTGAAATGAACACTGAGAACTGTATCTTATTAGTTAAAAACATATGTGGACAAAGTTTTCTTTTGGGGATGTTTGCAGTTAAGCAGTTAAGTAAATATACCACAATAAATTATATTGTAATATCGCAAAACATTTAAAAATCGCAATAATATATTATTGTGGCTTAAGAGTCATGATAATATTGTATCATGGGGCCTCTGATCCTCACCCCTATTGCCTACTGCCCTATCAGGTAATGATTTCGCAGGCTGTGTTTGCACACACAACTAAAACTGATTTCACACATGCTTCTGAGGCAGCATGATGGTCTAATAATCTACAACAGAAAGAGTTTTGGACATAACTGAATATCTAATTTCTCCAATACTCATTTCTTGCTAGAATTTAAATCAAAAGTTGAAAACTTTGTGTATAAACATACATTTATACACAAACCGAAGACCAATTGCAACTCACTAGTATCTCAGAAGACAGGACGTGACACAATCATTGAATCTCATGATTATTAGTATTTCAGTAACACTTTACATTTTTATTTTTAGTTGATGCATTAAGAATGATGGCAACATTACAATTAGATTAAATTTAATAAGAAAAATGTGAGATATCACAAACTGACAAACATTCAGCATCCACTAATCCATATCAGTGCTAATTTATGAATATACAGTAGTTTGTTCAATAAACTATTAATGTTTGTTGATGATAAATTGATAACATTCATATTTAACTTGATTTATTCAACTTACATACAGTCCAAAAGTTTGGAACCACTAAGATTTTTAATGTTTTTAAAAGAAGTTTCGTCTGCTCACCAAGGCTACATTTATTTAATTAAAAATACAGTAAAAAACAGTAATATTGTGAAATATTATTACAATTTAAAATAACTGTGTACTATTTAAATATATTTGACAAAGTAATTTATTCCTGTGATGCAAAGCTGAATTTTCAGCATCGTTACTCCAGTCTTCAGTGTCACATGATCCTTCAGAAATCATTCTAATATGCTGATCTGCTGCTCAAGAAACATTTATGATTATTTTCAATGTTGAAAACAGTTGTGTACTTTTTTTTCAGGATTCCTTGATGAATAGAAAGTTCAAAAGAACAGCATTTATCTGAAATACAAAGCTTGTGTAGCATTATACACTACCGTTCAAAAGTTTGGGGTCAGTAAGAATTTTTATTTTATTTTTTTGAAAAGAAATTAAAGAAATGAATACTTTTATTCAGCAAGGATGCATTAAATCAATCAAAAGTGGCAGTAAAGACATTTATAATGTTACAAAAGATTAGATTTCAGATAAACACTGTTCTTTTGAACTTTCTATTCATCAAATAATCCTGAAAAAAAATATTGTACACAAATATTTTGTACAATTGTACACATTAAATGTTTCTTGAGCAGCAAATCAGCATATTAGATTTCTGAAGGATCATGTGACACTGAAGACTGGAGTAATGATGCTGAAAATTCAGCTTTGCATCACAGGAATAAATTACTTTGTGAAATATATTCAAATAGAAAACAGTTATTTTAAATTGTAATAGTATTTCACAATATTACTGTTTTTACTGTATTTTTAATTAAATAAATGTAGCCTTGGTGAGCAGACGAAACTTCTTTTAAAAACATTAAAAATCTTAGTTGTTCCAAACTTTTGGACTGTACTGTAGTTCAAATTTAAGTATTAATATATGCAGAAATTAACATTAAATTTAATTAGATTAAATACCATAAAAAATATTCACTGTTAGTTCATGATACCTAAAGCATAACTTAATCATAACAAACTGAACATTATTATAAGTGTTTGTAGATTCACATTCTTTTTAACTATTGTAAATCTTTGTAAAAAATATAATCATTTGTCCTAAAATAAACATGAACACTAAGATCTGCATACCAAGCTTTACCTAGAAAGGCCTCTATTCCAACTTGCACAGTCAGGAATTGACTAACAATAGGTGCTGTGTAGTCTTTAGTCTTGGTCTAGTATAAAAGCACAGGTGACAGCAGTCAGTCAACAACCAGAATCAGCTTCAGCTTCTCCTTTGTGGAACTATACTGAGGACCAGCCAGCGCAACCATGAAGGTAAACCTCATTCCAGCTGCCATTTCCACACATTTTAACTTCTTATAAATTTATTTGGTATATTTCACTTTAAATCACTAAATTAATAACTTTCATTTTCAGGTCACCTTTTTTGAGGACAGGAACTTCCAGGGTCGCTCCTACGACTGTATGGGCGACTGTGCTGATATGCACTCCTACATGAGCCGCTGTCACTCTTGCAGAGTGGACAGCGGATGCTGGATGATGTACGATCAATCCAACTACATGGGAAACGGGTATTTCTTCAGGAGGGGCGAGTACGCCGATTACATGTCTATGTTTGGAATGAGCAACTGCATCAGGTCCTGCCGTATGATCCCCATGGTGAGCTCCACATTTGTATGAACTGAAATATTTAATTTATATTTATTTCAAAACATGAAGTAGAGAACTCAGTCTGGTTCTTTTAGAATATTTTTTGAAAAGTACAGAGGATCCTATTAGAATGGTGATTTGAGAGAGAACTAATTCTTGATAGATATATACATTTTATGTTAATTCTGCCTGACAAACTTAAAAATAATAATGGACTTCTCTTCCACTACAGCACAGGGGATCCTACAGAATGAGGATCTACGAGAGGGATAACTTCATGGGTCAGATGTACGAGATGATGGATGACTGTGACAACATCATGGACCGTTACCGCATGTCTCACTGCCAGTCCTGTCATGTGATGGACGGCCACTGGCTCATGTATGAGCAGCCCCACTACAGAGGCAGGATGTGGTACTTCAGGCCTGGAGAGTACAGGAGCTTCAGCAATATGGGTGGCATGAGATTCATGAGCATGAGGCGTATCATGGACTCCTGGTACTAGTGTACTAGTTCAAATGTTTCAATAAAATAATTTCTATACAACACTAAACCTAGTGTTCTGAAAATAATTAATGCCACTATTACATGAGTAGTCCACAAAAAACACTACAAGTTTTAAGTGAAATGTGAATGATTTTTCATTTTGTAGCACATAAGTGTAAAATGAATGAGAAATTAGAGTCAAGTCTGCCATGTTTGCCCCCTCAAAAAACAAAAACAAAAAAAAAAACGGGGGTCTAGAAGTTTCAACCCTTTCTCTCTTATAAATGAAAGTTCATACTGCATGAAGCATACAGCAAGTCTTTAAACTTTTCATCTTTGCAAACAGACTAAAATCTCTTGTTCACGCTGACTTCTTCACAATGAACAAAGTCATCAGTTACTAAAAAAAATATGTGTTTGAACAAAGTTATTTAGAAACTTAGACTTGTACCTGGATAAGAATATGAATTGTAAATACATCACACATTGAGGAAATAGTCCAACAGATGTCTTGAGCTAATACAAACCTAAATGTAGGATTAATGCTATTATATTCTTCTTACTTTTTATTAGAATATATGGCCAGTCTATCTCCATCATCAATAACTTACAAATAATCCTTCAAATTTATGATGTACAGGACAAGCCTGCTGTGAATGTGTCGAGAGTTGTTGCAGAGCAATTAAACCTTCTGCAGGGTTTTAGAAAGATCAGAGGAAAACATGGGATGGAGAAATCAGGAATTAGTTATGAACCACAGTACTAAACCACATATCATTTTCAAAGATAACCATTCCAGCCATTTAGATTTCAGCTTCACTTTAGTGCGTCATCAAACCTGCTATCGGCTACACTAAACAAAAACAAGTGACACGTAATGACAGAGCCAAATATAAATTTGCCTTTGTCCAAACATAGGTTAGTTGTTATATGAGGCTTTCCATTCATGTAAACATTCTTATAAGTCTGAATATGGTGCTGGGTGATTTGTCCCATTGATTTACTTATTGACAAGGGCTGTGTTGGAGAGATTATAACAAGTACTGTAACTAGATAAAAAAAGTTTGTCGAGACAAACTTTAAGTTGGCTTGAAAAAGCTGGTCCAGAAAGTTTGAAGCGATTTTAAAAGTTTTCAGTTTGAAAGTTTCAGTTTTAGTTTAGTAATTTTGATAGAGTGCTAGGGTGCTTTGTGTGGTTGCTAGGGTACTCTGGGTGGTTGCTAAGGTGTTGCTATGCAGTTGCTAATGTACTCAGGGTGGTCGCTAGGGTGTTGCTATGCGGTTTCTAAGGTACTCAGGGTGGTCGCTATGGTGTTGCTATGTGGTTGCTAGGGTACTCGGGGTGGTCACTATGGTGTTGCTATGCGGTTGCTAGGGTACTCGGGGTGGTTGATAGGGTGTTGCTAGATTTAGTTTGATAGATAGATTTAGTTTGATAGATTTACTTAGATTAGATGAGTTTATGAGTTTGAATGAGTTTCAATGGATTAGAAATAGTACATAGAATGGCAGTTGAGTCTAATTGAGTTTTTGAGTCTAATGGGCTTCCGTAGTTTAAATTTGAATTTTGACAGTTAGAATTTGAAAGTCTTGGCTCCTTTGAACATTCCGTCAATGAAAGTCAATGGGATTTTTCCGAGCTTTAACAGTCTTTTTTAGGAAAACCGTAAGTCCGATCAGTTAGAAAAGATATAGCACACTAAGTCTGAACAGTCTGAAGATCTGACCCAAGTTTGGAGTTTGTAGAGTTAAAGCTCTAGGAGGAGTTAGAGTTGGAAATTTTAGTCTCAGAAGAAAATAGCATAACAGTAAGTTGGCTTTTTCAAGCCAACTTAATAATTATCTAGACTATTTTAAGATATCAGGGGTCAAGATATCATCTATGTATGGGACCTAATTATAAGCAAAAACATATAAATCAACCCTGTTGCAGTCTTTTATTAGTTTGATAAGGACTGCCTCCCTCAAAAATTAGGGACAACGGGACACTTTGCCATGTTTGGAGCCTAGGGGACTGCCTATATGGCCTATAAAATGGTTAAGCTTAACAAAAAAATCAAAAACTTATGAGAAATATTGTAGCAATGAGTGGCACAGAATTCCTGAGCATCCCTGATCATTTTTTGAATGCAGCACAACAGAACAGATTTTTTTTTTTTTTTTAATTGAACTGCCCAGATTTCTTCATTTACATAATTTGGTGCATTAGGCATACTCTTCTGTTGTCATGGATAACATTTGAATTCATATGGAGTAAAAAGTGGAACATCTGTATATTAAAGAACTGCTGTATTCACCACTAACCACAAAAAAAAACGGGCATCAACTATGTCAACTATGCCACTATATGCAGTTGGGAGGGGGAAATCGATACAGAATAGTATTGTGATATTTTGCATGGGGACATTGTATCGATACACAGCCACCAAACTTTTTAGGGCCTGAATTCTGGCTCATTATTGTGAGTATTGTGCATAATTTTACCATAAGCTCCAAACTTATGGTAAAAATTAAGGGTGCAATGGTTTGTATCATGGTTTTAGAGTCGCGGTTTCGGTACGGTTTGGTATGCGCTATGTTTCGTTGGTTATACTAGATATACTATTTTGAAATCAAACTGTCTTGCGTTATTGTGAAGGTTATATTAGAACTAAAATATAGTCTAAGTTGTATGCTTTTAAGTATCTGTTAATGGCAAATTTATGTATCTTCCTAAAACAACATATTTAAATATGATTTATCACATACTTCATAACTGAAAAGGAGCATAAAGAATAGTGTAACCTTTAACTTGTTCATTAGGGTGCTAGTAAGGTTGTTCTTTGCAAAACCGCTTAAAACAATATTTATTGTAAAAAGGAACTACATTGAACTGAGCGTCAAACATTGAAATGTGCAAACATTTTATTTGACAACTGGGTCACACTTTATATTAAGTGTCTTTAACTTCTGTACTATGTAGGGTGAAGTCAGGTAAAGTGGGACACTTTTTGGTAAATTGCATTTTAAACAACCTTAATCAGTTAGAATGTATTAATATTGTATGTGTTTTGTTTAAACAGATTGTAATGAAGGCCACTATGGTGAAATTTTCCAAATGTATGTATTTATTAACAAACTGTTCATCTTTAAACACCATCTGACACCCTCTTCAGCAAACTGGAAGCAATCAGGTTGAGTGGGACACTTTGTTAGGGTTAAAATGGTTAAAATGAACATGAGAAATACAACCGCAATTCCAATGAAGTTGGGACGTTGTGTAAAATGTAAATAAAACCAGAATACACGCATTGAAAATGTGTGGCGCATTATGAAGCGCAAAATACAACAACGGAGACCTTCAATTAATTAATACTTGGAAGGATTTTTTAAAAATGCATTTCTGGAACTAATGCAAAAATTGTAACATTGTAAACTTCACTCTACATTCAATGAATGGAACTTTCATTAAGCCTACATCCTTTTACCACCTTTTAACAACTTCAGTGAACACATCCAAGACAGATGAAGTCATCGTCATCCATAAGTCCGTTGAGCTCTCCGCAGGACTCATAATACCACCATTGGCAGTGGCAGCAAGCCACCCATTCCTCATTGCCCTTTGGGTCACTTGCATCCCCATAGACCCCCTTGCAACCAGTACAGGGGTCACTTCCCTGAACTGTTTGCAGGGCAGAAACGGCAGCTTTTTTGGGGCGGACACCAGCAGGCTTACGCACTTTGGTTGTTTTTGGTTTCTTTTTGTCTGCTTTGGCCTGGACAAAGTTGAAGTGTTCCTGGCTTGTTAGGTGGTAGCTGGGTGGCCTCGCCATCATCCTCTTCTTTCCCCTCTCTCTTGTAGGTACTTCAATAAGGTCTGAGAACCTTACAATGGAAGCCCACTCAGCTGTTGAAGTGCTGGGTAGAGAGGGTGGCCCAGTTGTGAGGGTGGAGACATGGGGGGCTGGCCTAGTTGTGAGGGTGGAGACAAGGGGGGCTGGCCTAGTTGTGAGGGTGGAGACATGGGGGGCTGGCCTAGTTGTGAGGGTGGAGACAAGGGGGGCTGGCCTAGTTGTGAGGGTGGAGGCATGGGGGGCTGGCCTAGTTGTGAGGGTGGAGACAAGGGGGGCTGGCCCCTTTGTGAGGGTGGAGGTATGCGCCGCTGGCCCTTTTGTGAGGGTGGAGGTATGCGCGTCCTCATCAGCCTGGCTGGTTACCACCACTTCTTCCACACCAAAATAAATGTCCTCCTCTGACAACAGAAGGGTTTCTGATGTTTCCTCAATCACCCTTTCAGTGGTTTGGCTTGGCAAGAAAAGGTCAGTTGGAATGACTTTCATGGAGACAGGAAACATCCCTGAGGCTCGGAAACGTGTAGAAGAGTAATATGTATAATGTAATGATGCAATGTTAATAAGACAGTAAAAACAATGATCCACTTACTGCTAATCTTTTTATACAAATAATTCAAGACAACTAATTATTAATAAAAGAGTCAAACCTGCTTGGGCATTCTCAACAGTGGCGGCCTTCTTCCATGCGGGGCTGAACACAGAAAAGAAGAGCTGTTTTGGAAGCTTCTTCCCGCCTGTCTTTCTTGTCCACTTGCGTCCCAGTTCCTGCCAGTGGTGTTTCAGGCTTCGATACAGCGATCTGTCTGCTGGCTGGAGGGCGTGGGTGGTGTGGGGAGGATAGCTCACTACATGGATATTATTTTTCTTCATGAGCTCCAAGAATTCCAGATTGAAGACATGGCTGTAGTGGCCATCTAAGAGCAGGACATGGGGTCTTGGATCCTCCTTAGGCAGCTGCTGGACAAACCGCTGGCCCCACTCCAGAAACAGCTGGGAGTTTATCCAGCCATTATCTGACACGCGGATAATTGCTTTTTCTGGTCGTTCCTCCAGCCACTCTGCCCTGAGCCTCTTTCCCTTAAAAATGACCATTGTGGGGGTGTAAGTCCCAACCACATTGAACCCAGCCAGGACTGTTGTCGTTTCTCCTTTTTCCCCTGATGTTACCTGGAAGCAGGACTTGCCAGTCACCCCAACAACCTTTTTTGAGATGAAATGGTCCTGCAGTCCGGATTCATCGCAGTTCCACAGGTGAGATGGCATCTCCTGGATCTGTAGGCGGTGGAGGAGTGACGTGTAGGTCTGAAACCATTGCTCAACTACTGTGAGATTCATCCCAGAGGCCCTTGCAGCTGAGAGTGATTCTGGCTTGTGGAGGCTCAGGTTTGGATTCCTTTTCATGAACCCCTCAAACCAGTAGTGACCGGCAGAAAAACCAGGGATGCCATTAATTTTGCCGTACTGGAACGCAATACGCCGTATATCACTGCGTTCCAGGGGGAACCCCCTTTCAGCTAACATTTTAACAAGGCTAGCCAATTCACTCTCAGCCTGAGCTGAGAGCAGGGGGCTCTTACCTGAGGCATGGCGGTAGCCACTCACCAGCCCTTTCACTCGCCTTTGCAGTGTTGATTTTGGGATGTTCCATGGCCTGGCTAGAAACCTTAATTTTGGTTTGTGTCCTTCAGTCACCTCCTGCTCATATTCTTCAATAGCCCCTGCCATTCTCTCTTCACTCCACTGGTTTAGTTTTCTTCCTTTCCTACTTTGCTGTCTTTTCCTTTTCTGTATTGCCCTGTCACTCCTTTTTTCTCTCTCTCTCTGTCCCTCTCCTCTCTGTATGGGTGCCATCTTGTGTATATTGAAAAATAAAAATGTTATAAAAATGTTATATTCAGACACATTATTATTACTTATAACTTATAACTTTTAAAATGTTATATTTTTGTTCATGAAATGGCTGCACTGTGTTTGCTAGCATTAGCCCTAAAAACTGTCCCACTCAACCTGAAATGCACTGTCCCACTCAACCTAACACTGTCAGGTTGAGTGGGACAGTGCTGTGAATCTAATTTTCACAAATATTTTATACAGTTAGATGCTCATTGTTATTAATCTCTAATACACAGACAGTATAAATGTATGTAAAAGTAAAAGTTTTATTGTTACATCATAAGTGACAGAATTATCAACCTTATTATTCTGAAATAGATTTACACTTGCCGGGTGGCTTACCGTGAGGTCCCAGGAGTCAAGCAATTTGAAAAATAACAACCGGACCACATCTGTGATGTCACACCAATCACAACCTTTATTTCATATCCAATAGACATTCAGCTACAACACAGTAACAATTGTTGTGATTGGCTTACAAAATTAACCCTTTACAGTACCCAAAAGCTTAAGTGTCCCACTCAACCTGATGTCCCACTCTACCTGAATTCACCCTACTTTCATCAAAAAAAAAAAAAAATTAGTTACAATGTACTTATTGTGTTCATGTACTGCAAAACACTTTTGCTGCTATTGTTGTGTGAGAGAGGGAAGGTTAGGGACAGGATTTGTGGTATGGTTAGGTTTAAGGGTGTGTTAAGGTATAGAGTCAACAGTTGCAAAAACCCATTCAAAAAAACCCATAGACTTTAGTGCGATTGAACCAGAAGTCCTAAAATGCTAACTCGCTTCCGGGCTTTGCCTACAAAAACATGTCATCTCTGAGGTACTCTATAGGGATCATTTTGAGAATGGTGTCGTCTGTAAACATATCCGTTTTAAGGAAAACATATCCGTTTTAAGCATATCTTTGTCATGTAAACGTACCCTAAAAATGGACAACTTTTCATGCGTTTGGCCGTTCATTTACATGACAAAGGTGTTTTTCTGATCAAAGAGTTTTTTGAAAACTCTACCGTTATTGTCTCTGTATAAACTACAAAAATGCCAATCTGTGAAAAATGTGATGGTGTAGTGACAAATTGGGTCCCCCCCAAAATCTATTAACAGTTAATCAAGTGTAATAAATTATGTTCAACTGGTTTTATTATTGCACTCATTTGATTTCTTATGCATTTGTAACCTATAAGTGTATTTTACTTAGGATAATCATTAAAGGGTTAGTTCACCCAAAAATGAAAATTCTGTCATTTATTACTCACCCTCATGCCGTTCCACACCCGTAAGACCTTCGTTAATCTTCAGAACACAAATTAAGATATTTTAGTTGAAATCCGATGGCTCCGTGAGGCCTTCATAGCCAGCAATGACATTTCCTCTCTCAATAAGGTACTAAAAACATATTTAAATCAGTTCATGTGAGTACAGTGGTTCAATATTAATATTATAAAGCAACGAGAATATTTTTGGTGCTCCAAAAAAAAAACAAAATAATGACTTATTTAGTGATGGCCGATTTCAAAACACTGCTTCATGAAGATGAATGAATCGAATCATGATTCAGATTGTGTGTCAAACTGCCAACGGCTGAAATCACGTGACTTTGGTGCTCCGAACAGCAGATTCGATACACTGATTCATTTGTGCTCCGATGCTTCCTGAAGCAGTGTTTTGAAATCGGCCATCACTAAATAAGTCGTTATTATTATTTTTTTTTTTTGGCGCACCAAAAATATTCTCGTCACTTTATAATATTAATATTGAACCACTGTACTCACATGAACCAATTTAAATATGTTTTTAGTAAGTGTTAGTGTTTAACAAAGGTCTTACGGGTGTGGAACATCATGAGAGCAAGTAATAAATTACAGAATTTTCATTTTTGGGTGAACTAACCCTTTAACTGACAGTTTGGGGAGACCGAATTTTGAGGGAGGACCCAATTTGTCATGAAAACGGCATGCACATGCGTATTACGTGTTTAGTCATGCACATTTGGCACGAGCGCTCTCTAAGTCGTCTTTTTTTTACAAAGTGACATCGCCAACTACTGACCTAGCATGCATATTGCATAAAACACCACTTGCTTGAACCAAAACAACGGAAGAGCAGATGAATGTGGCCCTTGTGAAATGCCAAGTGAAGTCACACACAGTAGTGTATCTTTTTGCAGCAACCCCCACATTATTAATTGATTATTCTAGACTAGAGACACTTACATGCTATCATAATAGCAACCCTTAAAGACGTTACTGGTATGTTAGTCTGACAATGACTTCAGAGAGTTGATTTCGTGCTGCAGGATGTTTATAGTTGACGTTACATAATCTTCATACAAATTACATTCCAGAAGGAAAGCGCCTCAGGAAACAACCCACTTCAAGTGCTGTTTTGTTGCTAAACTATGAAGCGTTTTGAACGAATCTTTTAAGCGATCAAATCTTTCTTTGTTCAGTGCATTGCACTCTTTTAAAGCGTGTCGAGTGACTGTCTTCAGCGTTCAGAAGCTTGGACCTGTGCGAACACCCCCTTCAGTCCCAGTTCTTCAAGCAGCTGGATGAAACTGGATGAAAGTACCTTGGTATGTCGTACGTGTTCGTTCATAATATGACAAAATTGATAAAAAAAAAAAAAAAAAAAGGATATCTTGTCATTTGTGGGGAAAACCAACGTTTATGATGGTGAAACTAGTGGCGCGCGCCCAGTGGCGTAACTTAATAATGATGGGCCCCAGTGCAGGCTATTACGATGGGCCCCCTTGTCTGCAGTTATATATAGGGTTGATGAAGCAGAAACACACTGCGCTTGTGTCTAGAAAGGAACCCTATAGAACCCTATAGAAGCATATATTAATGTAGGTGTAAGACATTATATGGTCAAAGGTTGTTTAAATATTCAGGTAATAAGAAGTGGAATAAGTTGCCTTTCTATATCAAGGTACAGTCTGTGATGATTTCAGTATAAGAGTGAAGAGTTTTGTGTTAAAATTTACTTTATTTGTAATTAGGTAATTTTGTATGTAATTAGGGTGCAGATATAAGCTAAATGAATCATTGACACTAATCTATTTTTTTTTTTAAATCAAGGACAACAATGGAAATCAAATACGTTAATTCAACTTTATTTATTTTTGCAGCTGTGTATTGCTACTTTTTGTGTTAAATGAACTTAAACACACAAACAATTTAAAATCCACAAGCACATACACACAATGAAGTGGCCCTAAAATAATAACAGCCAGGGGCATGGCAGCTTATAAGGTGCACTGAATCCTTTGAAAAGTATCTGTGCCTATTTGAGTTGCGTCCGACGAGCCTTTCGCTGAGCAAAATCATCGACAATGTCCTTAATGTCCATTTCACGGGCTCTGGTGCGCTCAATGGATAAAATAGCCAGCCCGCTCAACCTCTCCTGACTCATGCTGCTCCTCAGATAAGTCTTTATCAGTTTTAATATTTAAAAATATTACTGTTTTTGATTTTGGATCAGATAAATGCAGGCTTGATGAGCAGAATACATAAAAATAATATAGTAATGTTTACAAACGTTTGACTGGAAATGTATATTTAAACATTCTGTTGTTGTATGATATATTTTAAATTGTTTCCTTTTGCAAATTATTATACATGAATTTGCAGAAAGTTACAAGTCACCACTGAAAGACATGACTCTATTCTGTCATCTATACATACATCTCTATATAAGAGATTAATTGATTAAAATGTAAATAAAACCAATACATTACAAAACAACAGCCCAATAATACATCAAACAGTAAACCTTTTCTCAGAGTGCAAAGGTTAGCCTTTCATCTTTCTTTGTGAATGAGATAAAAAGTTAATTCCACTATGTTCTAGAACCTTTATTTAAATGTAGAAATTTTCAGATTCGATTTGTTTATTGATTAAATTAAATGAGAGGATTTTTTTATTATTAATTTTTTATTATTATTTCCCATTCACTTTCAATTTGGAGCTTAAATGCATGGGGGGTCTGCATAATTAAGGGCGTGGCCACTTTGAGTGACAGTTGGATTGCCATTTGTCTGCCGTCTGTTAGTTTTCACGTCATCTCAGCTCCACCACGTCCCGCCTTTTTGCCCATTTTCAGTTATTCGAGAGTGACGCGCGATGGGCGCGCTGCCGAGATGGCCACTGCCAGTTCGCTGCTACTTTACGCTTCAGTATCCGATTCCAATGGGTGACGTCACGAACACTACGTCCATATTTGTTTAAAGTACCGGCACTTTATTTCATCCACTTCAAGCACTGTCTACAACGCTATTAATGAGCTGCTGACCACAATAATTTACGTTATAATACATGATTATTTACACCAACATTAGATAGCTTCCTAAGACTAGACTACCTGCTAGTGCTACATGAGGGCAGCGTTGTAGTTGAATCAAGCTGAACCGATAATGATGTACAAATGCTGCTTGGAGTGGACTTCAGATGGGGAGAATTGGTAAAAAATCCAAAGGAATCCAATTTTGGGAGCTTGGCAGTCTTCTCCTCCTGTTCTTTTCTCTCCTGTCTCTTCTTACAACCACTTTTGTGTTTGAATGGCATGGCTACTCGCTTAAGTCTCAGCCGTTTAATTTTGCCGCCGGAGTTGTAGTCTTGTCACATGATCAAAATAGAGATTTATGAATGGACCCTTTCACGGACTGTGATGACGCGTTTCCACACAGCTGTTCCATGGTAACGTTAGGCCTACATGATTTATAGTAGGCTATATAGGCCTATTTATAAATATCTTTATTTCTTTGTCTGATCAGCATAATCAATCTCTCAATATTTCACCCTCTTTTGGAAAGTCATGGAAATTATAACAAATAAAACAAGACTCATTTATTATGTGGAATAATTTTAATGGTTTTCTCAAAATATTTCTAAACACTTTTGGTTGTTACTGCCATTTTTGATAAAATACCGGGCGGGAAGAAACGGGAACATTTAGGGGTGTAGGCCTATAAATAGTCAACAATAAGCGGTAGAATGTGAATGACGTGTGATTTACAATTTCAAACTCAGCGCATTTAATTTGATGTTTCCAATGTTTCTGTCGATGTGTGCCCACACATCATAGAAGATCTGATGAACTGATAGATCACTAAATAAAATAATTCAATAAATACATATTTATAAGCATTTATCTCAAAATAACTATATAGACTTTAATAACTGAGAACTGGCAAAAACAAATCAGATCGCAAATGCTAGGCCTATCTCATGAAACGAAAAGGTGAGTCCTTATAATTTCTATAGCCTATAGGATACTTTTTTCTTAGAAGTGAATTGTGACAACATGCCCCAAAGGTGAGGCGCATTAAGATTAACATGACCAAATGACAGCTTAAAATGTTACCTTATATAATAAAAAAATATCTAAACTAAAACATTATGTCCAAAAAATTAATTAATACAAAAATAATAAAAAATGGCATTTTTAATCATTAAAAATAGCCTATACAATGTTTTGAGTTTGATAGCAAACACATCATACAGCTAGGCTATACAGCGTAGGCTAGTTAAAAATATAATAATTCATAATTTCTGAAGATTGACTGTGAGTCATTAGTCGCCCTTTTCTCATGGTTTCTCAAAAGAATTTATAAAATTAGGCTATAGAATAGGCTATAATAGCACCCCATCTGCACAACTGGGATTTGCTGGTTAGCATTAAATAACAGTCTCAACTGTTAAATAAGATTAAATAATATCAGATTTGTCTTATTTTAAATAAACACAAAAAAAAAAAAACAGAGATGGAAAAAAATAACTTTAGAAATTTACTTTTGCGTTGTAAATGTTCAGTGATATCTGTGTTACTTACTCCGCGTTAGGTTGTGCACCGCGCTCCCCTAGCCTATACGGTGCTATTCTTCATTTAATCGAGAGTCTGGTGGTTGAAAGTTTACGGCAACATTAATTCAAGGTGAGAAAACAATTCTAAAGAAAGAGCAAGAAGGTTCACTCGGAGTGCACAGGACAAGGCTTGAGCTCGCACACGTATGTGAGCGAGAGCATGAGCCGTGAGACCATTATGAGAACGCATGCACGTCATTGTGAATTGCCTAGTGAAAGATATCCGCCTGAGAGAAAACAGAGAAATTTGCGCTCTACTCTCGTGTTACAATTATGTTCTCTCACATTTGTCATCAAAATAACGCAATAGAAACGGCCTCAAATTAATAAAACGAGAAGAACGTCATTTAAATCGGTTTTATTATTATGGGTTAAAAATGAATGTATAATATAGCATCCTGACGAGACACTTCATCGCCAGGGGCCCACTTGCGATGTGGGCAGGGCCCGGGTGCGCAGCGGGCCCCCCCGCCGCACGGGCCCCAGTGCGGCTGCACTGCCTGCACTGTCTGTAGTTACGCCCCTGCGTGCGCCTTCGAAACACTGCTTCATGAAGCTTTTACAAAGCTGTTTCGAAATTGGTTTGTAAACTATGTCATTATACATGTTTAAAGTCTTTGTAAGCTTTCCTTGCACTTAATTTTGACTAGCAGCAGGTGGACCGCTCCGACACAGTGAATCATTTGCCGAATCAATTGATTCACTGAACAAATCAGTGAACGAATCTTCTTAGTGAACTGATTCAAAAGATTCGAGTCTCTGTGATGAATCAAAACCACGCTCTTCCTCCTCACTGGCATATGTTTATCAAAAAAACAAAGCCACTTCTGTTGCGGACACAAGTCTGTGATCTCAGACAGCAGTGTGCCGTGACCCTTGCTCCCGTTATCACGGATTGAATCTTTTTGGACCGAGTTTTGTCGGAGCTTTCCATGATAGCCGCGTCTGTCACCTGTTTATCACCTGCTCGACCCCACCCATTCTACAGGTAACCATCGCGAGATTTCACTGACAGGTTTCGGTCAAAATCCCGTGTCTGTGGGAAAGGTAAAGTTTGGATTTGGAAAACCAAAACAAATCTGATCTGAACCCTATACGCAAGTAAGTTGTCTGTGTACGTTGTGTTTACAAACATTCTTTGGTATATTTGTTAAGAAAAAACGAAAGTGTAATGTTGTTCTTGTTGGCATCGACTGAAACAAGACAGGTGAAACTTACCGATACTGAAGAGTAACGTTAGTTTGCTTTGCGTTGAGACAGAAAGCTGAAACAACTTAAGTTAAAAGAATGGCTGTGATTATGATTTGATCGACAGGCTTCCGTTTTTAAAATGCAATGTATTTTACTGGGAAAAATATTGATGTATAATATACAATATAGAGATTTTACTCTATAAATTCAGAGTCCACGGTTCCCTGGATGTTATGGTGAGTCCGTGCACAGATAAATCAGTCACTTTATGAGCTATAAAACCGTATATAATTAATATATATGTGAATAATATGTATATATAAGTATTATCCTTTTTTATATTGCGATATAAGTATAGTGTCTTGGTTCCCTCAAAGTCTGTCTGGGGCCTCTGGTTCTATAAAACTTGAAAACCTCTGCTACAAACACTTAATACACCAAAACATCTTTCCCTCATGAAGCAATGAGCCAGCCGTCCAGAAACCAGCGTGCGCAGAGAGAGAGAAATGGGGGAAACTATAGTGGGAAGAGAGACAGAGAGCACCGCAGCCGACGGGACAGTCCTAGTGACCGACGATCAGGCAGTGAGAGGTGAGACGACATACTACCTGTTCAAACAAACAACAACTTGTATATTTACACCAAAAGAAAAGGAAGTCATTTTTTTGCTTTGCATATTGTACGTCATGTATACTACTGTATATCTGACCCAGGTCTTCCAGCCAGCTTCCGTACTACCCCAGAGATTCTCAGAGACCCGCGAGGAGCGCTCCTCGAGAGGAACACCGGGAGTCAAAGTGCTCTTACATCTGTTCAAGGACAGGTAGGCATTCACACTTAGCCACAACTGTGGATGGGAGGCAAATGTTGCAGTATGTGTGTTTGAATGCATCCAGTGCATCCAAACAACTGCGTCAGAGTCTAAACCTGTTTCAGGTGATTCTCTGAATTTGGGTGTCAATTCTCATGATTTTTTTGATCTCGCACAGATCTGGTTTTACTCTAGCTCAAGGAACACCTTCTGACGTGACACAATGAATTTATCCCTTTCCTCCTCTCAGCTGGTCTAACCGGTTTAGTTCTTTAAAGCTTGTTGATGGCAATCTTTCATTTACAAAACTTGTTTTTTATCTAGCAGACATATGTAACATTTTTCACTCATGCACCAGGTATGGCACTGTTTATGTGAACTCAAACATTGCCTCAGAGTGTTATAAAATTATATTGCTTTATACAATTATATAAAAAAAAAAAAAAAAAAAAAAAAAATATATATATATATATATATATATATATATATATATATATATATATATATATATATTTATATATTAAACATGTTTTTGTTGTTCACTTGATATTATGTTAGTAGGTGACTTTTATAGAGCAACACTGCCCGAACGGAAGTATATTTCCATTAATTTTTCCCATTGGGATTTTGAAAAAAGTCTTCTTTCCAGAGTTTTTAAGCCATGAACCAAGCCAATCAATTAGGAGGTGAATCATAACAGCACAAACTTTGATTTGAAGCAAAAAAGTTTTTGAAAATCGAACCAAAAGACAAACGTGCAAGACTGCATACTTAAAAATGAAAATGATTGTCCAACTGATTGTACAACACAATTTTCGAAGGCCCCTCATAAAAATTAAAATACAGAACAGAATTTATGAGAAGAAAAAAAAAAAAAACATTTCAGAAAAATACTTTTTTTTTTAATTAATATATTTTGTTGTTTTTTAAGAATTCAATTAATTAGACTTTTTGATTATTAAAATGTAATTAAACCATTAAAATGGAATCCAGAAAAGTTAAAACAGAAAACAGAATTAGGGCCCTAAAAAATGTAATTTTTTGTTAAACTTATAATAAGTTGTTGGTAAATTGGATAAGTTTCATTATTTCCATTAATTAGACATGCTAAAATTTAATTTAACCATTAAAATGGAGTCCAAAAAAAAAACAAAAAAGAAAAAAACAGAATCCAGAAACATTAAAATGAAAAAAACGGAATTCAGGAATAAATAAAACGGATTTTATAGGGCCCTATAGTCCCTACCAGCCGTTCGTTGTAGTCCTTTAAAAAGTGATTTCTGTAAAAGAAAATATCTCCCTTTGCATTGAACTGTGAGCGTTATAACTTTGCAGATGTTGTTTATGCTCAAACAGCAACATTACACACTAACTAAAGTTAAAAAAGTGAAATCATAATCAAGGACCTCTTTAAGATATTTTTGATGAAATCCAAGATGCTTCTGAACCACACATAGGCAGCAACATCATTGCAAATTTCAAGGCCCAGAAAGGCAGTAAAGACAACATTAAAATAGTCCATTTGTCCATGTCCACTGTATCTACAACATAAACAGCGTTGGAGACTGACAGGGAAGAGATGAAAATGTTGAATAAAGTTGTTTTGTTTTTGTGCAGAAATAACATTAAGGTTGACCCACTGTAGTCACATGGACTATTTTAATGAAGTCTTTACCTCCTTTCTGGGCCTTGAAAGGTGCAATGACATTGCTGCCTATGTGTGGTTCAGAAACCACATATTTCATCAAAAATATCTTAACTTGTGTTCTGAAGATGAACGAAGGTCTTACGAGTGTGGAACGCATGAGGGTGAGTAATTAATGACAGAAATTTCATTTTTGGGTAAACTAACACTTTAATGTTTATAATACTGCTTTTACTATTTTTCTCACACAGTGTAAATATGTCTATGTACTTGAAAACATATAGCTGCATTTCATTTTGGGAAGAGGGTTCCTCACAAGATGATCATCATATTTTAGCCATTAAAAAGTAAAAAAAAAAAACCCTGTGCTCTAAACAATATTGCAGTTTCTTATGCAGTTGCATGTGTTTCTGTGTGTGTTTCAGGTATTGTGTTGATATGTACCGTCCTGACCAATGCGTTGGTGCTCATCTGCATTGTGGCTGCTCACATGTCGCAGATGGGAATGTCTGCAATGGGTATGGGCGGCACAAGCTTTATTGACACCATAACTCCTTTTGAGGGGACGGAGCTGCAGAAGGTGCGTGAGCTTGACATGCAGTACGGACAAATGAGAGCACCTCTAGTCTATGGAGGCGTGGCGTTCAGCCTCACATTTGGTATACTTTCACTCCTGTTCGTAGTGTCCGGCAGCAAACCCGCCCACATACTTCCACGGAAGCTTCTGATTGGACAGTTTGCATTCCTGATCACTGGTGCAGTGGCTTATGTGGTTGCTGTAGGTTTGTACCTGCATTTCGTGATCTACGTGAACTCAACCGACATGTGCCGTCAACGTGAACGACTGTACGCTCGTAATGGATATACCTGGATGAACTGTAGCGTAAATGGGGGGGATGCATCCGTCGCACTATTTGGAATCATAACCGCAATTCTGTATGCTGTTGGCGCCTTTTTAACAGGAAAAACAGTCCAGGATGTCCGAAATTACTTTAAGGAGCGTGACCGCTACAGAGCCGAACGAAGAGAACAAACCAGAGATCCCCAAGAAAGAACTCTTAATCCTGACATTTATGTCTGAGTTGTGCTACAAAATACGTGGACTTAAACCTTCTCGACTGGATGTACATAAACTGGTTTTAATTTCTTTTTCTTTTTTCCTTTTTTTACATTTTTTAAATTTTTGACCAAGAAATCTGTTTTTAGAATTTTTATTAGAGTTGAATTCGATTTATTTTATTTAGTATAAATACTGCATAAAATGTAGCTGTGGCTTTTTGCCTCATGAATAAAAAAATGTATCAAAATAAGTGAATACAAAAATATCTGTATTATTAATATCTGTATTAAATGTATGTATTGTTTTAATGAAAAAGTTCAACCAATAGATATTAGTAGAATTACGTAATTTTTAGACATGAAATTTGGCATTGAATATTGAGTTATGCTGAGCATTTTAAAGGGTTAGTTAATCCAAAAAATGATTTACTCACCCTGATGTTGTTCCAATCCAGAATTACAAAAGAAGATATTTTGAAGACAGTGCTTCCCACAGGTTTGAAATATACTTGCGGTGGTAGCTGGGCGTAAAATCCTCCTATTACCCACGGCACAAAAATGGTCTACTACATGTGACAAACAAATAATGTGTGATTTTTAACAGTATTTTTATTTATTGAAATTAATTTTAATTACATAGCATACTATTACATTTAATTACATACTAATATTATGCATTATTATGCATTGTAAATTATGCAAAATTGCAGCATTTAAATGGTTCTCCTTTTCCTATGTTCTCCTTATAGTGTCTCTCTCAGTGAATGGGACACAGATTTTACTAGTAAAATTTATAAAATGAATAATATATGTGTCAAATAATGTTCTTAGTCTTTTCTTCCTGTGGGGGAGACTACAATAATTTACTATGAATTAAATGGAAATCAAATTAAATACAATTTATTGTGTAACCAAAATACCAATAATGCCCAAAAGAAAAAGAAAAAATGTAGCGTGTGACTTTTAATTATAAACAAGCCCGAAATACACCGGGACTCTTATTTTGAAATGTCTGTACTATTGCAGGCTAATCCTTCAGATTCTTACAATCGTCTAAAACATTTTATATAAAGGCCATGAAGTAGATTTTGTATTAATTCATTCAACTTGAGTTCAACTTGTACTTGAGTTGCGCGAGCTTGTAGAGCACGCAACAGCGCTGCCTTGTGATTTTGCAAAATGCAGCGCACGTGGGAATGTTAGCGGGAGGTAAACAGTTCTGACGCACATAATGAGCAGGTACGAAATCTTGCGCGGATATAAAAGTATAAGAGGATAAAAGTAATAAAAAAATGTGTCTCCAAATATACTTGGGCGGCCGTTATTATACGTGGGCGGCCCGCCCAAGTAAAGTCTATGTGTGGGAAGCACTGGAAGACTGTTCAGTGGTTTGGTTTGGTTACCATTGACTTCTATTGGTAAAATAGAAGGTAAAATATAGCTGCGAGCAGCAAATATTGGGGTTCAAGCACTTTAAAACCTTTAAGCACTTGTGTAAAAAGTTATGATGTTTTCTTTAGCAAGCATACAACCATTTACATCTGAAATGGAAAAGACAATTTACAGCCAATAACGGCAATTTACTAATGAAATACATGAACAGTTCAATTGACAGCGGCGGTCCTAGAGGCAAAGTTGTTCAGAATGAGGAGCTCTACCATGCATTATAAATGCTGTGGGCCTGTGAGATTAAATTGCATGATATCCGATCCTTTAGGCACATGAAAAATGTGATTCTTTAGAATATCTCACAAGCCTTTAGGGCCGCGAGCCAAACAGGCCCAGTGAGTTTTGTTCCGATCGGCATCCATTAAACTTGTCAGATAGGTGCTCAGATTTCATTGTCCGCCAGACGCATTTTTAGAGATACGCCAATGTCCTCTAAGGCAGTCTTGGCACCTTGGACAAAGGCACTGAATGGCAATTTTCAGGTCAATCAGACTTTGAGTTGCGTAGTTATAGCCGTTTTTATGTTTTTTTCCATTTTATAGTGCCACCAAGTGGCCAGTCACTGCATCGCTTTTCATGCAACCACAGAATGAGCTCTTATGCTGCGTTCACACCGAACGCGTCTGGGGCGTCAAATTCGCGCCAGACGCGTCTAGTTGGACGCTTGAACATTTTGAAGTCAGACGCGCGAAAAAAGAAAACAAACAAAGTGTGTTCAGATGTGAATTCGCGTCATGGGAGGGGCTTCCATCTCTTTCTGCACAGATCCTCTGAATAAACACATCATCTTGTCAGTTGGAAACTAGTAGCGGCAATTTAACTCTGTTATGCCAGCCGGCTTTTGCTAGCGAGCAGGTGGGCTAGTATCAACGGCTAAAATCATGCAAAGCGTTTTACAACTAACCAGATTGTCTGATTTCTTCGCTTATTCTCTTCCAGGCAAGGTCTTTTTTATTCCTGTCTCTATAAAAATATGATGACACATCATAGAGCTCAGGGTGCCACACACAGCAACTATTATCTTTGTTCTGGTCTCCACCGCTGATCACGTCATAAATACGTTACCAAAGCAGAGTCCCTGATTGGTTAACGCGCCGCGAATTTACGCCAAAGTTCAGATTTTTCAACTCGGGCGTCTAGGGCGTCAGACGCTCAATTCGCGCCGCGCCATTCGTGCGTCAACGGCTGATTCGCGCCGCGCTATACGCTTGATTCGCGCCACAGGATGACTAGACGCGCGTTTACATTGACTTAACATGTAAATCAGACGCCCCAGACGCGTTTGGTGTGAACGCAGCATTACGCACATGTGCCGAGTTTAGTGAAAATATCTCATTCTGTTGACCAGCTATAGCCATTTTAGTAAAACTGGCTCGGCGCACTTCAAACGTTTTGGCGCCCCTTAGAGACCGTGAACCGAAATGTCAACTTTTTTTGATAATTATTGACAATCAGACTCCAGAGAAGTTTTAGTTCCGACTGGGCCAAAAAATTTTGGATTAGTTCGCAAAAGTAGTTTTTTCAAAAAAATCCAAAATACCCCCAAAAATTTGCCAGGGCGATGATCAAATCCGAGGCGTTTGAGCGTCTTGAGCCAAGGATTCCAGTTATATAAGACACTCGAGTCTACGCCTAACGGTTTAGGAGTTATGAGCAATTTTGTACTTTTCACAGGTCTGTCTGATCAGTTTTAGATGAGAATGGGAAAATCTAACATTCACAATAGGGTTTCGGAGCTACGTGCTTGAACCCCTAAAAAACAGAGATTTCTCAAAATATCTTCTTTTATGTACCACAGAAGAAAGAAAGGTTTTAGAATGACATGAGTTTAAATAAATGATTTTAGGTGAGCTGTCCCTTTAAGCTTATTGAATATCTATGGCTGATTGTCCAGTAGGGGGCAGCAGAAACACTTGCAATTCTGGCCCCATCAGTCTGACCTCACACTATGACCTTTAGTAGCATTACAGCTGAATATGACTTTAGCTTTCATGATACATTCTTTTTTCCCCACTTTGACAAATGTAATATTTTTCCAGATGTTATTAAAAATTATTTTAAAGATTCCTTATGGATATTAAGTTGTTTGGAATTAAATGGTGGATGTATTTATAAGCAATAACTAGAAGAACCTCAAATTTTAGCAGTTTTCAGTTTGTGACTGACAGTCATGATCACGCAGCTCTAGATACAGCAGGAATGTAGAATGCATATGCTGGTAATATTTAACCTTTATGACCCAGTTACAGTCAATGCATGGAAGAATGTGTAATTCATTTATTTCAATTTCAATTATTCAGAAATCCGTGGATTATTATGATAATTTGTATTTTATGATGCATTCTGTTTCATATCAGGTCTAGCCTTTCCAGTATGCAAAGAAAAAAAAAAGTGTCCATTATTACTACATCATATGTCCATTGTGACTCAGGACTTTTTCTTTGTAATAGGGAGGTGTGTTTCCCTTGGTAGTGTTTCTTTACTCATGCTTGCCACACAACAAGTGCTGACAACGGATGAACACACGCACATACACCACAACGGCCAAAGTACATTTGAGCCCGGACCAGACTTTCGCTGCCTTTCTTTTCTCTTTTTGTATTCGCAGACACAGAAGATTACTGAGAGGAGATTTCATTTTCAGCTAGACAGAAGGGTGAGTTCTTTCAACCGTTTTCTATATGTTGAATAAATACAGCACTCAGGTGAGCAATAATTTGTGTTTTGTTTCTTGTTCTTTACGGATCTCGTTGGAGGTTGAAGGTTAAACAGGTTAAGGATTAAACATACTGTAGATAAGTGACCAGACGCACGTATGAGTGGAGCACATGGTGTAGGTGTGCAGTGCTGAAAGTGAAGGTGCATGAACTTTAAGAAATCTGATCTGCTGTGAACAGGGAACAAGGTGAGCAGATCTATTGTGTAAGAGCTTTTATACACAATCTAAAGTTATATTATTCTCCATATTGCAATAAATGGACCAAAAAAACCCTTTGTTTAAAGTGGAGGATGGGTATGTTCAGAAGCAGGTATTTATACTGAGACGTAAATAGAAGCGAGAAGTGAAGTCATTGTGAAGTCCTTTCTGTCTCTTTAATGTGTTGTCAATAGGTGTGTCAACTTTGTGTCAGGTCAACTCAAAAGAAATGGTCTGATTGGCTAATTTTGGATCTGTTTTGCCTCTCCACCATCACATGACAGGGGTCAGACAAATGACATTTAAGAGACTCACTGCCTGTCATGTGTTTATGGCTGTGTAGTCTTGTGAACTACATGTGTTAGGGGTTTGGGGCAAAACACTGATCCCATGTATTGTAACCTAAAGTGCAGTAGTTGCAGTATGAGTCAAAGAGTTATTTTCTTTTTCTAGAGGAAGAGAGATACTGAATAAAAAGAATAGAGGAAGCATATTTGGTATGAAAGAGAGAATGTGTCCAAACAAAAGCAAAAGATTTATTTTAATCTCGTGACCCAGAGTCCTTGATGAGGGAACTGTGGCTGCTAAATCAGAATGTGGTTTCAGTTTCATTTATGCATGTATTTTTAAATGCTACTCTTCAAATATCCTTTCTGTACTCTACCTTTTCAAAAGTTTGGGGCCCTTAAGATTAAAAAGTGACGAGACATTTACATTGTAACAAAAAATCTATTTAAAATAAATCTGGTTCTTTAAAACTTTTTTAATGATTAGAGAACACTGAAAATTTCTTAATACTAAGAAATGTTTGTTGAGCAGTAAATCAATGATTTCTGAAGGATCATGTGACACTGAAGACACTGAAAATTCAACTTTGCATCACAGAAATAAATTACATTTTAAAATTATATATTCAAATAGAAAAGTTAATTGAAATCTTAATAATGTTTTACAATATGACTGATTTTACTGTATTTTTGGTCAAACTAATTCAGCCTTGATGAGCAGAAGAGACTTCTTTCAAAAACATTTTAAAAAATCAACCCAAACTTTTGAACGGTAGTTCATCATTTTTTTTGTCCTAACCAGATTGCCAAACAAATCCATCATACAAATATTAGCTATTACATTTTAAAATATGAACTTTATTAAATTATTTGTCAAATTTGATATTTTATTTTATGAATATTATTATTATTATTATTGATTTGATATTTTATTTTATGAAAAACAGTGACAGTGAAGAAAACAAAGAATAATCAAGTTAAATATTACTTGAACAAGATATTTTTATTTCCAATCAGGCTTTGTCAAATTATGTAAAAAGAGATTCATTCTTTGTATTTATTATGCCTGAAATGCTAGCTTTGATATCAAGTTTTGCAAGAAAAAGGAGTTGACCATTTTATTAAGTAAAATATTATTTTCACCATCAGTTTTTCCACTACAGAAGACTTCTCTTGTGATGCATTTACTGTATGCATGTGAATTGAGAGAACAAATTATTAATCATTTTCATATATTAAAAACTAGTGAGTGTGAAAAGTGTTAAAAGCGCAGAAAGTGCAGTTGAAAAATACACCCATCTAATCAAAGCATGTATGTTTAACTGTATGTGAGATTAAAACATGTTATGCAAATAAAGTCGTCATGTACAGGGGTTGGACAATGAAACTGACACTGGTCAAAATAGTGTTGGAGGTTTCACGCCTATATATGCATGGCCTGGTGGCCAATCTTCACCGATTTCACATTCCATCAGTAAGCGCAGAGTGTGAAGGTTGAATTAGCAGAGCAATAGCAATATTGCAATCAACATAATATAATGGGAGACATATCAGAGTTCAAAAGAGGACAAATTGTTGGTGCGCATCTTGCTGGCTCATCTGTGACCAAGTCAGTAAGTCTTTCTGTTGTATCGAGAGCTACGGTATCCAGGGTTAAGTCGGCATATCACCATGAAGGATGAACCACATCCAACAGGAGTAATGGATGTCCTGGTACTAACCCGGACTGTATCCAAAAAACATAAA
Source organism: Ancherythroculter nigrocauda (assembly GCA_036281575.1). Taxonomy (NCBI): domain Eukaryota; kingdom Metazoa; phylum Chordata; class Actinopteri; order Cypriniformes; family Xenocyprididae; genus Ancherythroculter; species Ancherythroculter nigrocauda. Next base: position 6,095,556 of record VTFQ01000014.1, read on the forward strand.
ACTACAGCTGCCCAACTCACTGCAGAATTAAATGTGCACCTCGACTCTCCTGTTTCCGCCAAATCTGTTGGTCGAAAGCTCCAAAGAGTCAGTATTCAAGTTCGGGCTGCTCGACCTTGCAGAGTCACTCATGCCAATGCCAAATGTCGGTTTCACTGGTACCAGCAGTGCAAATCTTGGGCTGTGGACAATGTGAAACATGTATTGTTCTCTGATAAGCCCACCTTTACTGTCTTTCCCACACACTGGCTTAACACCCGGATTGTTGCTGCCCAGTGTGAAGCACAGTGGTGGATCAGTGATGGTTTGGGCTTCAATATTATGGCATTCCCTTCTGTGCTTGATGGGTGCATCACTATTAAGGAATACCAAACCATTCTGGAGGACCATGTGCACCTCATGGATCAAACATTGTACCCTGAAGGCGGTGCCATGTGTCAACACTATAATGCACCAATAACCACAGCAAGACTTGTCACAGAATGGTTTGGTGAACATGAAAGTAAGTGGGCTACACGGATAAAAGTCAGAAAACATTTTCCTCCACCAGCATCACATAGTGACCTGTACACTGTTCTGGAAGAGGAATGGCTCAAAATCTCTCAGAAGGACTTGTATCTGTCATTCCCAAGATAAATTGATGTTGTATTGGCCTTAAAAGGAGGCCCTACACCATACTAATAAATTACTGTGCTCTAAAACCAGGTGTTTCAGTTTCATTTTCCAACCCCTGTATGTCAGAACCGACAGCATTTAAACTTGAAGATTTATATGCAACTTAAATTATGCAAAAAGTCCTGCATGTCCAAGGGCTTGACAAAGCACTACTGTTACTGTCTTTTGCCTGTAGTTGCAACCAGTGTTGTTCTTCCATGGATCCTTGCAAATTTGCTCATCCCTACATTCCAAAACAAATGCTTGTAAAGAGTCCTGTACATTACAGGATTAGTCCACTTTCAAATTAAATTTTCCTGATAATTTACTCACCCCCATGTCATCCAAGATGTTCATGTCTTTCTTTCTTCAGTCAAAAAGAAATTAAGGTTTTTGAGGAAAACATTCCAGGATTTTTCTCCATATAGTGGACTTCAATGGACTCCAAACGGTTGAAGGTCAAAATGAGTTTCAATGCAGCTTCAAAGAGCTTTAAACGATACCAGACGAGGAATAAGGGTCTTATCTAGAGAAACGATCGGCCATTTTTGAAGAAAATACAACCGTATATGCTTTATAAAAACAAATGATCGCCTTTGCACGTGCTTCCGCTTTCCATATTCTTCAAAAAGCTTACGCTGTATGTCCTACTCTTCCCTATTCTACTTACGGAAAAAATGGAACTGGCGCCGCGTTCGTTCCGTAAGTTGAATGCACTGAAACTGTAGTTTTGACCTTCAACCGTTTGGAGTCCATTGAAGTCCATTATAAGGAGAATAATCCTGGAATGTTTTCCTCAAAAACCTTCATTTCTTTTCGACTGAAGAAAGAAAGACATGAACATCTTGGATGACATGGGGGTGAGTAAATTATCAGGAACATTTATTTGAAAGTGGACTAATCCTTTAATGAACTGAAACCTCTTTCGTCCTCTCTGCAGATCTCCTCATATGAGGGAACACTACTGTGATGGCGGAGGAATCTGAATTTGACCTGAACTACATTACGGAGCGCATCATTGGCGTCACATTCCACCAGTCCTGCACAGAGCAGATGTACCAGCACAACCTGCGCAGAATCACGCAGATGCTGCAGTCCAAACATGCTGATCAATACATGGTGAGCAGGCAAGAAAAACAAACCAATCACATGACTGTGTCAGAGTGTTACTATTGGGGTCACATGGAACAAAACCTTTTTTTTCCTGCATGCAGGTCCTCAACTTATCCGAACACAGCAATGATCTCAGCAGGATGAATCACAGGGTAAAGTTAAACTGTGTCATGTGACTGTTACAGATGTGTGATGGAATGTGCACTACCATTCAAAACTTTAGGGTCATTTTTTTTTTTTCATTTTTTCAATTTTTAAAAAAAAATACAGTAAAACAGTAATCTTGTGAAAATTACAATTTAAAAATAAATGTTTTCTATTTGAATATATTTTAAAATGTATTCCTGTGATCAAAGCTGAATTTTCAGCATCATTACTCCAGTCTTCAGTGTCACATGATCCTTAAGAAATCCTTCTAATATGCTGATTTGCAGCTCAAGAAACATTTCATAGGACCTGTTTCCACCCTGTATTAAGATGCGTTTTGGTCGACAGGATTACGAGTGGACGACGCTAAATACAGGTGTAAATGGGGTGTAAGACATTTTGAGCTTATCCACTTTCAACCACTTCCAGAGGAAGTCGAAAACGCATTCAACCGGATTGTTTTTGTAGTGTAAATGCTCATGTGGTTGAATGTGTTAGAACAGCCAGTAAAAACTAATTATGGGAAGCTAGCCAGATGGGATTTAAACTTTATCCCCTGAAGACCCAAGTTTGGTTTGAAGACAAAAAACACATAACAAGCACAATGTTCTCTCACCATTCCTGATTTCTAACACAAACTCACCGTATTAGGCATGGTCTTGCAGCTATCAGTTCAGAAACTAAAAGCCCCGGGTATGCTTTGTTTACCCAGCCTTTCAAAGTATACTTAATTTTATTCGTACATGTATGTTCAACGCAGTTTTAAGCAATCTCTCGCTACGAGTTACAACCATGTAAACATCTTTCTTTCATGCTAGAGTTGTACAAATGAGGGTACTCTCTAATCTCTCATCTATATAGGCCTCCATTGTCACTGTAGCTTGCATGCGTTCCGGTCTGTTCTGTTTATGCAGTTTTTCTTCGACTACCTTGTGAATCGACGCCCCCCAGGGCACGTTTTTTGCAGTAACTAATTATTGCAAGAAAAAAAATTAAATGCACATGTGCGACCTGCGCATACAAGTGTGCGAAATTCGCAAACGCGTAAAAAGTGAATATACTTTGGGCTTAAGTTTTTCCGTCATCTTCGATTGCGTTCATATGTAAATTGCAAGAGCTTATTTTGTCCAATAAATCGAAAGATATGAAAAACCCATACATTTACCTGCCCATTGACCCTCCCCTCGAAGAAATCAGGGCAGAAGAGCAGTGGGCTACTTTAACACTGTTGCCATGGGTTGCAAATTTTACCAGGGGATCTCCACCAAAAACATGGATTTTACCCCCCCCGGAAAGCAATTTTTACCAGGGGAACCCCCTGAAATGCATTTGGGTGGGTTAGGGCTGGGCGATATATCGCATGAGATTGTCATGCGCATTTCGTCAGTAAAGCCGGTTCCCTGATTGCCGCTAAATCGCCATCACCTGCTTTCAAATGGAGCGGCATTTAATAGACAGAGCCGTAGATCACTGACAAGCTATGCAATATCGCGCTCATTATCGAAGGCGATACATCTGCGATATGAACGCGATATTGCGTGGCTTGTCAATGATCTACGGCTCTGTCTATTAAATGCCGCTCCATTTGAAAGCAGGTGATGGCGATTTAGCGGCAATCAGGGAACCGGCTTTACTGACGAAATGCGCGTGACAATCGCATGCGATATATCGCCCAGCCCTAGGGTGGGTTTTGTTGTGAAAACCTGACAACCCTGCAGAAGTAGACAAAAGAGACAAGCTATGCAATATCGCAAGCTATGCAATATCAAGACAAAAAAGTAGACAAAAGTAGACAAAAGAGACCAGTTGTAAACAAGGCCTTATTATCAACGTTGAAAACAGTTGTGCTGCTTAATATTTTTTTGGAAACTGTGATACATTCATTTATACATAAATATATAAATGAATATTTATAAACATATTTCTATATATAAATATGTTAACTTTACTCTTTATTTATAAATATTACTTGTAAATAAGGAATGTTATAAATAAATTACATACAATTTATAATATATATATAAACAAAACAACTAATCTTTTTAATATGTGAATAAAATATTTATATAATATATAAACTTTAATGAGTAATATTTATATAAAATATATGAATAAACTAATAAATTATATTTTTATATGAATATTGTATATAAATATATTAAATATTACTTATATAAGAAATATTTATAAATAAAATTAATATTAAGAAATTAAACAATTATATATAAATTAATATTTATAAACATTTTTATATTTTATAAATTGTATATTTTTATAAATACATTAACTTTACTCTTATTTTATATATAAATATTACTTGTATAAGGAAATTAAAATATATAAAATATTAAGAAATTAAATATTAATATAAAGTAATATTAATATTTTGAGTGTGTATATATATATATATATATATATATATATACACACACACAATTTATAATTCATGTAATATTTATAAGATATGAATAAAATAGTAAATTACATGTAAAATTGATAAATATATGTATAAATTTTATATAAACATATTTTAAATATATTAATTTCACACATACATATTTTTAAATTTTACTTGTAAATAAGAAATATTAATAAATAAAATATATGAATGAAATGTGTGTGTGTGTGTGTGTGTGTGTGTGTGTGTGTGTGTATATATATATATATATACATTTTCAGGATCATTTTCAGCCTATATTTGAAATACTATTTTGTAAAATTATACGTCTTTTATTGTCACTTTTGATCAATTTAATGCACCCTTGCTGAATAAATGTATAATTATAAAAGTATAAATTTCCTTTAAAAACAATCCTACTGACCCCAAACCTTTGAACAGTAGTATATGTGTAACTGTTGCCTCACATCTGATTGTCAGGTGGTGGATTTGGGCTGGCCGGAGAGTCACGCTCCATCACTCCATCTGCTGTGCTCGCTGTGTAAAAACATGAACAACTGGCTGAGCGCACATCCTGAAAATGTGCTGCTGCTGCACTGCAAAGTGAGATGTGAAGTTATTTGCAGCTTATTCTCAGGTTAAAAGTCCATTATTTGTCTCTGGGACTCCTGTAGGGTCTCCTATAGGAATGTCACAGTTGGTTAACTTCTTCCTGTCTCTCTCATAGGGCAGCAAAGACAGGGTGGGTGTGGTAGTATCCTCTTACATCCAACTATCTAATGTTTTCTCCAGGTACAACTTAACAATTCATATCCTTTGTTACCAAGACAAAATATCTTTAAAAAAGTCAATTGCCTTCTCAGACAAGCTGCTTAAAGGAATAGTTCATCACAAAATGACAATCGTTACTATTAGGATTTACTCACCCTCATGTCTTTCCAAACCTGTAAGATCTTCTGTATGACTATAATAAATGGCCACTGGAGCTTTCAAGATTTGAAAAACACACAAATGCACCATGAAAAAAAAGTAGTCCATATGGATTATGCACTATATTTCAAATCTTTTGAGTTCATATGCTAGCTTTGTATGAGAAACAGATTTAAGTCATTATTCACTGAACATTTGCCTCTGAGAGTTCATGAGCAATGTGCATTTTTTTTTACATTTTTTTTTTTCTGATATTAGTCTTAATATCATTTATAGTAACAGCTCCATTTCGCATCAGTCTAAAAATCTATATTTATATAAGCATTGTGAATTGATTTTGATTTTGAATTGCATTTTGTGGCATGTACTCTGTTAACTGAGTGCACAAGTGACAAACAAATGCATTTTATAGGTTTGTACATTAATTTGTGACCTGTTTCATATTCTCTTGCACCTAGTGAGGAACATGCATTAGATCTGTACTCCATGAAGAAGTTCTGCAGTGATAAAATGGTTAACCTCATGACCCCATCTCAGAAAAGGCAAGACTCATTTGTTTATGCATTAACTTTCTTTTTTTTCCCTGTTACACAGAAGGGGAGAGTTAGGTATGAAAGGAAATTAACAAGAACCATCTGATACACTTTACCCTGCTGCTACTACTGGATATTGGGGAAAATGATTCATTAATTCATAATTCGCCAAATTATTTTTATCATTTAATGCCATCAAGTTTGTGGTCAGTAAAAAAATTTAAATTATAAAAAATATATTTATATATATATTTTATTTTATTTTAGAATTTAATAATTTTATTCCGCAAGGATGCATTAAATGTTACAAAAGATTTATATTTCAAATAAATGCTGTTCTTCTGATCTTTCTATTCAACAAAGAATCTTGAAAAATGTGTATTACGGTTTCTGTAAATATATAAAAAGTCGCACAATGGTTTTCAACAATGTTAATAATAAGAAGATTTTCTTATTAGAGTGATTTATGATTATTCTAATTATGAAATTCTAATTGTTGATCATTCAAATCAGGGTAACAATTTATTTTATTGTTACATGTAGTTACTATTGCTATAAGTTGTGCATAATTACATTCAATTAACCTTACCAACGCCCTAATCCTATAGTAAGTACATCTAGTTAATTATTATAACTCAGTACTAATTACACTATTATGGTCACCTTAAAATAAAGTGTAGCCCAAATCATCAAATCATCATATTAAAATGAGGATCATGTGACACTGAAGCCTGGAGTTATGATGCTGAAAATTCAGCTTTACCAAAAATGTATTCAAATGTATTACATAAAATTATAATAATTTTTCTCAGTATTACTATATTTTTCACTTGGTGAGCATATAAGAGACTTCTTTTAAAAACATTAAAACATTTTACTGACCCCAAACTTTTGAAAGGTAGTATACTATATGGTCATGTGGAAAATTTTGCACACTTTGCTAGATTAAGAGGGTGACACATGCTTCCAAATGATCCATCTCAACCCATTCTCCCCCTACTTTATATGCATTTTCATTGTGAAGAGGTGTTACAAATGAAATCTGTTGCTTTTCTTCTTGAAGCATACTGTGGTGTTGGTCATGCTATGTCTTTTGGTCACTCAGCAGTCTGTCATGAGTAAAGGTTTCACTCTGGAGAGCGGTTCAGGGTCACACATGAGAGGAAATCCCCCAATTGCAGTATGGATGTCCTGACATTATTCCCACTTCCCTTTTCTGTGAAACATCTTCATTTATATTTTTTATGTAATCCTAAAAGCCACCACCCGTCACCCCTCATGCACATGCAAACTGAGGAAGAGTTTTTACTCTAACCTTCTTTCCCTGCTGTTTCGTGTATTATTGTTTTCCTCATGCTCTCCCATCTATATTGACTCTAGAAACACTTTTCAGTAAAATGAGTTATTGTAAAGCTTTTGAAATGGCAACATAAATATTCTGCTCTGATCTGTTGCTGGAACAACACAAAGAAGCTGTTTTTGGCAACACTGAAAAGAAGCTATTTATTCTCTTTGATAGTGTGACGCACCCAGAATAACAGTAAATCATGGAGGAATGTTAAAGAGAGAGTTCACCTGAAAAATGAAGATTCTGTCATCATTTACTCGACCTCATGTTGTTCCAAACCTGTATTGGTTTCTTTCTTCTGTTGAACACAAAAGAAGATATTTTAAAGATTGTTGGTAACCAGACATTTGATGGCACCCATTGACTTTAGTAGTATTTTTGACTTCCATAGTTTTCCTACTATGGAAGTCAGAGGCTATTGTCAAATGTCTGGTTACCAACATTCTTCAAAATGTCTTCTTTTGTGTTCAACAGAAGAAACAAACTCACATGGTTTGGAACAACATGAGGGTAAGTAAATGATGACCGAATTTTCATTTTAAGAAATGCGTTTTTTTTTTTTTTCTCTCTCTTTCAGGTTTCAGAATCATTAAAGGATTAGTTCAGTTAGTTCAGTAAAATTTCCTGATAATTTCCTCACCCCCATGTCATCCAAGGTGTTTGAGTCGAAAAGAAATTAAAGTTTTTGTTTTTATATATATATATATATATATATATATATATATATATATATATATATAATATAATATAATATATATATATATATATATATATATATATAATATAATATATATATATATTTTTTTTTAAGAAAATGACGCTAGATAAGACTCTTATTCCTCATCTGGGATCGTTTAAAGCTCTTTGAAGCTGCACTGAAACTGACATTTGGACCTTCAACCCATTGAACCCCAGTGAAGTCCACTATATGGAGAAAAATCCTGGAATGTTTTCATCAAAAACCTTCATTTCTTTTCAACTGAATAAAGAAATACATAAACATCTTGGATGACATGGGGGTGAGGAAATTTTTAGGAATAAATCCCCTAAATTCCATTGTTTTTAAAAATTGAATTTACCTTGGCATAGTTGAATAACAAGAGTTCAGCACATGGAAAAGACATACAGTGAGTCTCAAACTCCATTGCGTCCTCCTTCTTATATAAATCTCATTTGTTTAAAAGACATTCGAAGGACAGGCGAATCTCAACATAACATAAACTGTTACGTAACAGTCGGGGTGTACGCCCCCAATATTTGCATATGCCAGCCCATGTTCAAGGCATTACACAAGGGCAGCCAGTATTAACATCTGGATCTGTGCACAGCTGAATCATCAGACTAGGTAAGCAAGCAAGAACAATAGCGAAAAATGGCAGATGGAGCAATAATAACTGACATGATCCATGATTACATGATATTTTTAGTGATATTTGTAAATTGTCTTTCTAAATGTTTTGTTAGCAATGTTGCTAATGTACTGTTAAATGTGGTTAAAGTTACCATCGTTTCTTCAAATGTATCAAATGTAAACATCCAAATAAATACAATACTCATATAATCCGATGTAAGCATGCAGTATGCATGACGAACACTTTGTAAAGATCCATTCTGAGGGTTATATTAGCTGTGTGAACTTTGATTATGCTGGTTAAGGCAGTCGAGAGCTCGGGGGCGGAGAGAGCGAGCAATTAAAGGGACCGCAGCCTGAATCGGCGCATTTCTAATTATGCCCCAAAATAGGCAGTTAAAAAATTAATTAAAAAAAATCTATGGGGTATTTTGAGTTGAAACTTCACAGACACATTCAGGGGACACCTTAGACTTATATTACATCTTGTAAAAAAACGTTCGATGGTACCTTTAAATGCTGATAATTGCCAAGACTGATGCTTTTTTGCTGTTTTATTTTCGACTTCATCTAAAGTTCTGAGGCTTGATTTAGTATTGTCTGGTGTCAGTATGAGTGACTGAGGTGTTTGTGGATGGTTCAGGTATGTGCAGGTGTTTGGCAGGCTGCTTACCCACCAGATCCACATAAACCCTTCCCTGCTCTCCATCCACCGCGTTAATATCCATCCCATTCCTGACTTCCACCCTACAGGTGAGGAAAACACCCATATACATCCAGTCATTTAAGTGAAAGTGTTTTTAGTTTCCAAATAATTTCAGTATGTCCCCATTTAATATCTCAATTATTATCTCTTGAACAATAATAGAGATCAAATAGAATCTTGTTCTTGTCAAATTCTTCTCCTGAGAAAAATATACACCCAAAAATGAAATTCTGTCATCATTTACTCACCCTCAAGTTGTTCCAAATCTGTTCAAGTTTCTTTCTTCTGTTGAACACAAAAGAAGATATTTTGAAGAATGACACTGAGACATTTCTCAAAATATTTTCTTTTGTCTTCCACAGAAGAAAGTAAGTCATACAAATGATGAAAGAATTTTAATTTTTGGAAATGAAAGTTGTTTATTAAAATTAATGCAATTTTTTTAATATTCTTTTTTATTAATAATAATCAACAAATTAATCTAGGTTAATGTTTATTTTTAAATATTCTATTTTAAATATGTTGTTAAATATAAAGTATTGTTCTTGTTAATTCATGTTTGTTCATAGATTAATTAACTAAGTTTTTTTTTTAAATTTATTTATACAACTTGAAACGTTAAAAATCTATTAAATTGTTTATGTAGAAATTAAATTAAACATGATTAATAAATTCTTTAAAAGTATTTCTGTATCAGATTCTTCCAAAACCATTTTACAATAAGCTATATGACCTCCACAATGAATTTACAGTGTGTCAACTGTATTTAGTTTAATTTGTTTTCACTGTTATTTCTCCAAGGACGTTGAAACATCTGAGACAAAGTTAAAACTTAATGACACAACTGAGATCTCTATTAAGTGAACTATTAAAAGAATGTAATGCAGTTTTTCTCTGGGGTTGTTTGTTTTCAGTGTGTCAGCTGTTTATCAGAGTGTATCAAGGCACGCAGACAGTATACACATCAGGAGTGCAGTAAGACACTGGATATTACATATAAATACAATAGAAAAAAGTAGATTTTGTAAAATGTGTATCATCATGTTTATCCATGTGATTAGCTACAGTATATAGAATATGTGTATATTCAGTGCTTGTGTACAACTCTCAGTCAGGTTGCCGTAGGCCAGACGGACAGTGTGTGTTTTGTTCTGGAGCCCCCACAGATGATCAGAGGTGATGTCATGGTGAGACGTCTCTCTGTCTCTTACAAACACACACACAGCATGTGTAAAGGTTTGGCTATCCTTGTTAGGGCCAAATGTCCTCACTTATATAGGGAAATATTATGATGACAACCAACCAGTGAGGACATTTTAGTTTTTGCACTAATTTTATGAAAACTGCACACTGTATCATCTTCATTTCTTCTTTCTCTGCAGATTGCGTGTTATCATAAAAATATTCCTGTGAGGACTCATGAGACAGTGTTTCGTGTGCAGTTTCACACCGGCGCTCTGTCTGGAGACCAACTTTCCTTGCAGAAAGAAGACCTTGATCATGCCAACAAAGGTATACAAAGTGTTTTTGGTAAAATTTTATCTTGTTTGTAGCACACATAAACATTTCAAGACCAAACATTACGATTCAAAAGTCAAAATGGTCACCATTTATATTAGGTGCATTGTAATTATTGTGTTTATGTTGTATTACAAAACACTTTTGCTGCTATTGAGGTGGGATACAGGTATGGTACAGGACAGGTTTGGTGGTATGTTTAAGGTTAAAGGTGGGTTAAAGGGTAAGGGCATGGTCAACGGTGTAATTATAGATGTAATTACAGTATTTAAATACAGCTGTAATTACATACAGGCATTTTTTAAATATAAGTGCAATGTAAAAACATGTATGTACAGAAATAAGTGCATTGCATGAAATGGTTATTTTATATGTTAGTACATGGTAGAAACATAAAGACACTTAATATAAAGTGGGACTGATTAAAAAAATAGATACATTGTTCAAACTGATGACTTTTACTGTAAATCTGGTTGACAAATGTTATTGGAAAATGTTCATAATTAGTTTAAAGATGACTCTGAGAAAAGCTTTAGCAGCAGTGTTTTGCAGACGCTATTTGATTTGATATTTTTTATCTAATGTATTCCATACCGGTTGATACAAACATATGTTTGTATCTTATCAGGGCTTGACATTAACTTTTTTGCTCCCCAGTCACTGTGGCTAGTGGTTTTCCAAAGTTACTAGCCATTTAGCATTTTCACTGGCCACAATTTTGACATCAATACCATAGGGGAAAACTGCCATAAAGATATTTTTAATATCATCTCATAATTTGGCAGCAGGTTTATTAGGCTGCTGTCACTTTAAGACCTGACGTTTTCTTTCTCAACTGTTTACGTTCACTGAAAACATAATTGATTGTGTTTATGTGAATACTCACCAAGACCAGCATTTTGACATTATTTTGTGTGTATTTGAGTTTTTAAGCACAATAAGCAGTAAAAATGAACTCAATTTAGTACTGAGAGGCGCCTTCATGTGTGCACACTTTGAGTGTGAGCACAAAATTTGCAGGAATGAGTAAAATTATGCACAATATGCACAATCCCACGCCGAAATTTAAGCCCTGAAACACCAACAATATTCATCTGGAGCAAATGAAACGAGTGAGTGAGGTGAGGAGGGTTTGTGTGTCGACTCACTGTCAGAGAGATGAGAGGGAAAGAAAGAGCAGCTGGTATTGTGTCTCTATTCTGAGGAAAATGAGTATTGGAAGAGTTTCAGATATTTCGGTATCGTTATGTATTGAAAAATCAATATTTTTGACACTACATTGTACAAAAGCCTTTTTTAAAAGACTTCAGTTGAAAAATAAATTTATTATATATACAATTCAACCCACCAAAGTGTCTAGTAGGAGTGACTGTTTTACACGCCACTGCTGAAATACACCCGCATTTAGCGGGTTGGCAGGTGTCAATGTCAAGCCCTGTACTTCATTATTTTGAATGCAGATTGGTGTTTCCTGTTGTGTGAGTGAGTGCGTGACTGAGCATGTGAGCATGCCGAATGTTTTTGGTAAATAATGACAGGCAAGATGTATGGTGGCCCAAGCAGATCTGAGAAACAGACAGACAGCTTAACTCTTTACACAAACACTTCTGTAATTTTGGCCCTTACTCAATGGGAAACCTTACACAATCAAGACAACTGTAATGTGGATGGACAGAAGCGAAAACAGTCACATGGTTGTGGCAAGTATGCTTACGAGTCACATATACATCAACTATCATTGAACTCATGTGTGTTGATGTTCCCACATTGCTGTGTGGCGTAGTTTTTTCCATCCCTTTCAATCCTTTCAGTCATCATTTGCTTTTGTCTCCATTCAAGATCCAAGATTCCCTGAGGACGGTGTGGTGGAGGTGATCTTTTCAGAAATTGCGGAGAGAGATCCATCCCTTGCTTCAGGTATCCTCACATTTCTCTGTAATAGAAGATGTTTTATAGGTCTTTGTGAATTTGTATTATCCAATATGGCTGGTTTATGTATTAAAGGGATAGTTCATTCAATAATGAAAATTTGCTCATCATTTACTCACTCTCCAGTTGTTCCAAACCTGAATTCATTACTTTCTTCTGTTGAACACAAAAGAAGATATTTTGAAGAAAAAAAATACTATAGAAGTCAATGGTCGTCAACTGTTTGGTTACCAACGTTCTTCAAAATTTCTTCTTTTGTGTTCAACAGAAGAAAGTGGCACAACTTGAGAGTGTGTAAATGATGACCTAATTTTCATTTTTGGGTGAACTATCCCTTTAACAAATTTAGTTATAAATGATGTTTCTCTATTTCAAGACTGTGGCTCCAGGAGGAACAGTTCAGCCGTTGTCATTGAAAAAGACTCTCTGGATTCACTACAGGATCAATGGGACTTCAGTGAGAATTTAACAGCAGCAGGTAATACTGGACACTTCAAGTTCTTCATAAGGTCTAGAAAAGAACTGTTATTTTTCCAATGCATGATTCCGATATCTAGACTTCTATCCAAACTTCTGTATACACAGGAAAAGCAAGACTTGTTGTCACATATGTTCAAAAGTTTGGGGTCAATAAGATTTTTTTTTTATTATTCAGCAAGGATTAATTAAATTCAAACATGACCGTAAAGACATTTATAATTTTACAAAATATTTCTATTTCAAATAAAAGCCCTTTTGAACATTGTATTCATCAAAGAATCTTGAAAAAAAGCATCACAGTTTCCACAAAAATATTAAGCAGCACAACTGTTTTCAACATTGATAATAATCACAAATGTTTTTTGAGCATCAAATCATCATATTAGAATGATTTCTGAAGGATCATGTGACACTGAAGACTGGAGTAATGATGCTGAAAATTCAGCTTTGATCACTGGAATAAATGACATTTTAAAATACATTAAAATAGAAAACATTTATTTTTAAATTGTAATTTTCACAAGATTACTGTTTTACTGTATTTGTGATCAAATAAATGCAGCCTTGGTGAGCAGAAGAGACTTCTTTCAAAAACATAAAGACCCCAAACTTTTGAAAGGTAGTGTAATTCAGCAAATATATTGAAATATGAAGTGCTTTATGAAGATAAAATGTTATTGGTAATTTAATTGCTTTTCAGAAATATTGAAACAGTAAGGCAGTTATGAAGCACAATATATATATATATATATATAATTTAAGTGAGTTTTGAGTGAAATGAAAACAAGCATTTGTGTAAAAAGATGAGCGGTCGCCTGATATTTGGTATTTTTTAAATATCGGCATCAGCTGATACATTTTTCTGTTTGGCCGATGTGTTGGAAGCGAAAACCAATATCGGTCGACCACTAAATAATCATTAACACAACATTTCATATATACTGAGATCTAGCCCTTGTGACAACTTTCCATGAGACAACTACACAGCAAAAGAGAGTTAAACACAGCAAAATCAGAGTTAAAGTTAATGAGATAATTAAGTGATTAATTGATGATTGAGCATTAGTGATGAACACCTGCTGTTAACAAGCAGAATCACTGAAGAGAAACACAAGAACTACAACTGACTTCCAGCCACAGCCTAAGATGAACTCAACTGAATATAAATCTCTTAAGATCTGATTAGTTACACAACTCCACAAACAGCATATTATCTCATTAACTTTAACTGTGCTTCAGTGTTATTTTAAGTCTATATATAGAGAGGGACCATATGTTCTCTGAGCAGAGTTGATTTAACTTAAGTTTATTCACACAATATTTCACTCAAACTATTGGTCCGTTAAGGAAAAAATAACAAGGGAAAAGTTCTGCTAATCAGCAAAGTGATGATAATTATTAGTCAAAAAGGCCAAATATTGGACGATTATCATTATACAATGATTTCTTGTACATTATTTTTTTAAATCCATTACATCTCTCTTTCTTTTTTGCTCATGATGAATCACATGTTATGAATCATCATGAATCACATGATGTTGTTTTAACTTTTGTGACACATCACATCTATTTTGTTTTCTGGAGTGTTGTGGAGTTTCAAACTGAGTCTGTATACGCTTTATTAACATACTACAAGCGCACTAAATCTGGCTTTGGATTCACTAGTTTGGGACATGTTTTCATTGTACTTCATAGGCCTCTTGTGGGACTTCCATGGTGAAACCATGGGATTGTGGGTATTTATTTTAGGAGAGGAAAACAAAAGCATGAATGCACATGTAAGCAGTGTTTATGTCAGGATGCAAAGAATAGTTTTCCGAGACATGAAGTCTCTGTAATGGTCTAGTAATTGTGAAGTTACGGTCTGCTACAGGAAACATGCTTTAACTCTACTACCGTTATTAAGTCTGGGCACTGTTCGCTGAGGTTAATTGGAACATATGAGGCTGTGCGGGACTGTTCAGGGTGGGTGGAAAAGCTTAACCCCCTATACAATAATAGTAAAATTCTTGTATTTGACCCCAATCTAATCTTGTTTGGTCTGAGGCCTCCAGACCATAATGACCTGCCAGTTACCATAGTACCGCCACAGTGCGCCATGCTATTGCCTTCCCCTTGAGGGTTTGTAATTACTGTAAATGTTAACGTTGCTGCACTAAATGAACTGTAGTAATAGAGAGCTGCTCAAAGTATATGATGTTTTGTCCAGAAGAGCGAGTCAGAATATCAAAGCAGTGGATGGAGCTCAGACATAACAGACCCAAATGACTCGTGTTATTCAAGGGCCAGCATGTAGGGTATGGGCTAACATTTACTGCCAGTTTTTAATTTGTCTTCTAGACAAAGAGAAATAAGGCAGAGAAGAAAATAATACGGTGTGATATATAATTGACAGCAAGCATAATGGTATTGGATTATTCTATGTAAAAAGGTGATATATAAAATATATATTTTTTTAAATATTTAATTAATTTAATCATACAAATGATGTTTGTATATTTTACAGGATTAATGAATAATCTTAATAGATATAATTATGCCTTCTGAAAGGAAACAGATTTAACAGTAACGAGGTTGATAATTGTACATTTCAATTTGATATTGTCCGTTCGCAAAGACCCACCCCCTTTAGTTACTGTTGCTTTGTCCGACAAGCCATGCCGCTCTCACGCCACACATCATGTTCTCATGCAGCAAAAAATACATCGTGGAGCAAAGAAGACACAACACTTCGACAGACAAGACAGAACAAGTTACTTTTGATATGAAACAAAGTCTTAAATTTTGTAATTTTTAAAGAAATTTAAACAAATACCATTCTGTGGCTCTTTAATGTGTCGTGACAGATCGCTGTAGTGTCTTGGTTCAAGCTGCTCGTGAACCGATCATGTTTTCCTACTAGTTAATTTATAGCATCAAATAAACATGAATGAACATCAGAAGGAATGTTGTTTCTACCGAGAAAAGATGTCAGTACACATCATTTTTTAAGGTTAAGCAAAGACTACAGAATAACACAAGATGCATCACTCGTATTGTTTTGAATGGGAGAAAGTGCAACACACAATATGGCGGAATAAGTCCCGCCTTCTAAATAAGGGCCAATCGCCGGTTGGTAAAGTCATCGCATCACTGCAGCAGCCGTTAGGCGCATTAGCTCGATCCAGCCTGAAAAATGGCATTTTTTGTCATGATTCTAGCGTTTAGAAACAAAATTTATGAGACAGTTGTTGTCAGATTTCATTGGTGATTTCAAATATGAAATATAATTGAAAGCTTGGTGAACAGCTTTAGAGAATTTGATGTTTCCCCATTCAAAGAGATAGGAGCTGCACTTGCATGCCCGAGAGGCGCTTCTAAGATAGCCGCCGAGTGAAATGACTTGTCTTAAAGGGACTTTGGCTCAAGTCCGCCTCAATTAATCTTCTGACTCTCCTGACTGACTTTGTCAGACATAACAGCGGATTCGGCGTTATAATTGGTTAGATCACCTGTCAATCAAACTCCCGGCAAAGGGTCAATTACAAGCTCAAGATTGTGAAACTACAGTGTGCTTTTTAGAAAGCTATTTCAAAGTTGATATTTTTACAAATATCCACTTTTCAGTTGTAAGATGGTTACTATAAAAAAATCATGATAATAAAAAAATCATTGATATTTTATTGTAATATATAAAATAAAATTGTTCTGGAAGACTTAATGTCTTGGATAGATGATGATTTTATTGACAGTATTATTTTATGGCATTATAACAAAGTTTTTATTTTGGGCATAGTTTGTTACTTTAAATTGGAAAAACTTTGTGATAACAGGGTTGATACAGTTTGAAATAAGCCTTTATTTCAGTATAAATCATTTACTTTACAAGCCAACAATGTCAATTAAGCTTGTAAAAATATCCCTATTCCTCAAAAATAAAGAAAGATTTAAAGGTGCCCTAGAACGTTCTTTCACAAGATGTAATATAAGTCTAAGGTGTCCCCTGAAGTTTCAGCTCAAAATACCCCACAGATTTTTTTTAATTAATTTTTTTAACTGCCTATTTTGGGGCATCATTAACTATGCACCGATTCAGGCTGCGGCCCCTTTAAATTGCACGCTCCCTGCCCCCCGAGCTCTCAACTATAAAACAGTGCATAAACAAAGTTCACACAGCTAATATAACCCTCAAAATGGATCTTTACAAGATGTTCGTCATGCATACTGCATGCATGCGTCGGATCATGTGAGTATAGTATTTATTTGGATGTTTACATTTGATTCTGAATGAGTTTGATAGAGCTCCGTGGCTAAAGCTAACATTACACACTGTTGGAGAGATTTATAAAGAATGAAGATGTTTATGAATTATACAGACTGCAAGTGTTTAAAAATGAAAATAGCGACGGCTCTTGTCTCCGTGAATACAGTAAGAAACAATGGTAACTTTAACCACATTTAACGGTACATTAGCAACATGCTAACGAAACATTTAGAAAGACAATTTACAAATATCACTAAAAATATCATGTTATCATGGATCATGTCAGTTATTATTGCTCCATCTGCCATTTTTCGCTATTGTTCTTGCTTGCTTACCTAGTCTGATGATTCAGCTGTGCACAGATCCAGACGTTAATACTGGCTGCCCTTGTGTAATGCCTTGATCATGGGCTGGCATATGCAAATATTGGGGGCATACATATTAATGATCCTGACTGTTACGTAACAGTCGGTGTTATGTTGAGATTCGCCTGTTTTTCAGAGGTCTTTTAAACAAATGAGATTTATATAAGAAGGAGGAAACAATGGAGTTTGAGACTCACTGTATGTCATTTCCATGTACTGAACTCTTGTTATTCAACTATGCCGAGGTAAATTCAATTTTTGATTCTAGGGCACCTTTAAGGTTAAAAATTATGGGAACTATATGATAAACTATTGTTCAAAAGTTAGGGTCTCTAAGACATTTTAATGTTTTTGAAAAACACAAAAACATTAAAATATTTGCATTTGCATAATTTTGTAAAATATTACAATTTAAAATAATTTTAAAAATATTACAATTTAAAATAATTGATTTTAATTTTAATATATTTATAAATTTAATATATTTAATATTTTATATATAAAATGTAATTTATTCATGTGATCAAAGCTGAATTTTCAGCATCATTACTTGTCTTCAGCATCACATGATCCTTCAGAAATCATTCTGATAAGCTGATTTGGTGCTGAAGAAACATTTCCGATTATTATCCATGTTGAAAACTATGGAGCCCCGCACATGAAAAAAATAGTAGGCTAAATCGTGCGCACAGTTTACTAATTTGTTCCACTGATTTACTATATTGTGTGCACATTGAACTAATTTGTTCCCTCTATTTGCTAAATTGTATGCACGATTTATAGATCGAGGGAATGAATTAGTTAATCATGCGCAAAATTTTGTAAATCAAGGGAACTAATTACTAAATCGTGCACACAATTTACTTTTTTCCTTGCATGTCATTTGCAGGAAAACAGTTGTGCTGCTTAATATTTGTGTGAAGTTCAAAGTTAAACATTTATTTAAAATAGAAATTTTCTGTAACATTTTGTTGTGTTTATTGCCACTTTTGGTCAATTTATTTCATGCTTGCTTTTCTTAAAAAAAAAAAAAACTCACTGACCCAAAACTTTTGAACAGTACTGTATAGAGTAACATAACAAAATTCGAGATGGCTGGCACATCTTACCCCACCTTCCCAAATACACAATATTGAGTTTTGCAGAAGTAACTCTGCTTCAGGGAGCGGAACATAGTGAGTGTTTAACTTTATGAAAATGAACTTTGTACTCCTTGTCCAGTTAAAGTTCAGTGATCAGGGAACTAGCAAGTTACTCTTGTTATGGTGGCCCTTTGTTTTGTTTTTGTCTATACAGAGTCTAGTGTTTCAGATAGTAAAATGTAGGACTATGCGCAAAAATTGGAAATTCCAGGGCCGGATATTTAAAGGCTGGGAGTTTCTGTTCACAACTGTAAAAAATCAATCCCAACAGCTTAATGTGTGTGTGTCATATGGGACTGAGGCTTGATGCACATCTGGTTGTGTGATTCCGTCCCAAGCAGCCGTGTAATTTAGAGATACCTCATGGTTGGAGCACAAACAGCCTTTACAATTTACAATACATAAGCTCAAATATAGAATTACACACGCTCACTAACACACACTTATGTCTGTAATTATTGCCAGTCGCAGCGACAAACAGTCTGAAGGAATGCTACTGCCAGCCGACCAAAGTTTCATGCTGTTTTTTCTCTCTCCTGTTATCTTTCTTTTGCTTTCTTTCAATCTCCCTTTCATCATTTTGTTTCTTTTTACCTGGCACTCTTGTTCTTTAGTACATCAATACCTCCCTTATCTCTCTCCTTCTCTCTGTGTCTCTGCACTCCATCTCTCCACCCACACATAACTCCGCCCTTCTGTTTACATTCCCCACTCCATATTTGGAAGGCTCAAGGTCCTCAGAGCGTCCGTGCGCACTCTACAACAAGCATATGTGTGTGTGTACAGCTGTATTCCGAGGAGCATTGGCTGGTTCAAGCGGAATAATGCTTCCCAAGCCAGGATTTTCCCGTACACCCAGGAGGGGCACCTGAAAGGGGTTACCTGTGTGTGGAGGTGGAGAGAGAGAGAGACGGGGAGAGCGAGCAGCACTGTAAGAGAAAAGGGAGGAGGGAAAACAGGGGAAAGGGAGGAAAAGATTGACTGAGAGAAAGAAAAAGAAGAAGAGGAAAGAAAAGGAGACCCAGGGGAGCTGTTATCACCTTATGGGAAAGAATGCAAGCTGCCTGTCTGTTTAAAACTGCATGAGGCGAGAAGGACAGAAAGACAGGGCATGCAGGACTAAATGGGAACAGTCGCCTGCAGGATAAACACGGTCAGGACTTCTTGCCTTTTCCCCCCTTTCTTTATTCATTCAAGAAATATAGTTTGTTTTTCTTTTTTTTTGTATATTGTATAAACGCTCTCTCTTTTCACTTGTGTCTCTTTCTCTTGCTCTTTGTCAAAGTCGTCTGTTGTCCTCTCAGATACCTTTGGGGTCTGATTCGAGAGGATGTTTCTGGAAAGCATTAGGTTTGTGCCGCTCCGTGCATTTTTGAAGTGGTGCGAGGTGGTGGGATACACTTTCAACAGCAAGACGCTTGATTTATTCTGTGAGCTGTTGAAAGCTCTTGTGATAGACGAACGCAGTTGTGCTTCATTTATCAGGAAAAGTTGTCACTTTTGAAGTACTTTTGAGAGTTTTTGGTTTTGCTTTTGAAGAACACTGATAAAACATGGGCAGAATATTAAGATATATGACTAAGAAATGACTTTTTGTTAAATGCAAGGTCATATTAAAAGTCAAAGTCAAGTTCGTTGTGTTGATCCATTGGTCTGTTTGAGGCATTGAGCGAGTTAGTTTTGATCAAGTGGTCTGTTAAATATTTATTTTAGAATATGATAAAGTTTGTATGATAGTATGGTGACTGTTGAATCTCAGTTGTTGGGTGTGTGTGTTTGTGTGTAAGAGAGTTGCCAGCTGTGGCATTTTATCATGCATGCCTGGTATTTGAATTTCAGCCTCTTGAGACTAGAGAAGCTTTACTGGTTTAGTTAAAAAGAGTCTGTTTTCACCAGTTGACGTACTGACCAGTTTTGCCATTGTCTGAACAGTCTAGGTGCCTTTCACTACTACATATTGAAGTACAGTGTACTTAATGTATTCATGTTGTATTGAAGAACACTTTGCTACTATTTAGGTGGGATATGGGTAAGGTACGGGGCAGGTTTGGTGGTCTGGTTAGGTTAAAGAGTAGATTTAAGTGGTAGGGTCGACAATGTAATTGCAGAAATTAATTACACTGTAAAAAAAGAATTGTTTGTTTGACTTAAAGTAAGTTACCTGGTTGCCTTAAAATTTTGAGTTCATTGAAATTAAAAATTTGAGTTAATACAATGAATTGATTTAATCAACATAAACTCAAAATATTATGTTATCTGTACCACTTTAATTATTTAAGTTGATTTGACAAAAGAAAAAATGTTGTGATAACCGATCACGATAATATTTCTTCCAGGGTACAGATGTAATTACATACTGGTATTTTTAAATATAAGTACAATTTAAAAACATATGTGCACATTAAGTGCATTATATCAAATGATTAATTTAAATGTTAAGATTTAGGGTTTTTCATAAGGATTTTTCCATTGGTTTTAACTTATATTAGAAAATAAGCTCTGTGATCAACAAAAGTTTGTGATTCTTAAATGTTTTGTTCATGTAATCTTAACAGAACTTTTATGAAGCCTAAATACAGTCGGCAGAAGTAAAAAGCTAAATGTAGGCTATAAACAAACTTCAGCATCACCATCACTAAGCTTCTGTCAACACTTTCAGTGTTTGTTTAAATACATTTTGCCTGATAGTTTAAGTTAAGACGAGTTTACAAGAGCATGACTATAAAAACAACAAGGCTGTGAAAGCGGGCTAGTGAGTGAGTGAGTTTATCTGTCCGGCTGATGACTTTTAATGTCCCCGACAACCTCTTCAGTCCCATTGAGACACTTGTAAGCAAACGCCTTTTTCAAGACAACTAAAAGCTTTATCAAATCATGTGGCGGTATTACTGATGTATTTTATTTCGTAGAATAAAACGAGCTTGTGTTCACCACACACCTTATTTCAGGCATTTAACCAAAAACTCCTATTGACTTCAGGACGATGCAACCGGTAGTGCTAAAATGCTAACTCGTGTCCTGGTTTTGGCCTATAAAAATACTTCATCCCTGCAGCACTCAATTGTCAAAATTGAGTGTGGCGTGATGCTAAATGTCGGTGTTTACGTGTGTTTGTACAGCCTGCATGTGTGATGCTGCCTTCTGGCTTCACGTTGAACAGTAGATATGTGTTATCAGTCATGATCAATGCTGCGAGACTCTGAGTGTGTCGTGACACATGATGCTATCTGCTGCGATCTGTGTTCAGCTGCCGCTGGCTGACTGATTTGTCTTTGCTAGAACACACACAACGGCCGCACAAAGACAAATCTAGGTCTGTGTATTTGTGTGATGACTAAGGTGTCTGCAACTCGCTAGAGACGTGTTAACATTACCACTGTAACCCAGACTATGACACACAGGGCTAAATGTAAATGAGGAGTGGGTGAAGATAAGTACTTCTGGCCTGACAAACGTGTTTAAAATGAAGTACATGCACATATCATGGATGAGATCATGGATGCCAAATACAACTGGCAAAGTCTCTATAATTGCAAATGTAGCTGAAATCTTTTGCTTTTGCATAATGTTTCATCCACACCAATACAATTATGATGAATATAACAATTCAGTTTACAACGCCTTCAAATTGAGTAAAACATAAGCAAAAACACATCTGATGCATATCTTTTTTGATGAATTTTTTTTATAGAAAAGGTACATTGCCCATCTTGCTCCGACCAAAGTGATTTGAATGCACATTACGTCATAATTATGACTTCCCAACTCATGAAAATCAAGTTCAAGAGGACTTGAATGCTTTATAAGCCGTCTTGAGTGATTTTTCAAATCATAAAAAGCATTTATGTTCAGCCCAAAGGGCACTGCGAACAGCAAAGGACACAAGTGTACATCGATATCAGGGTTGCCAGGTTTTCACAACAAAACCCACCCAATTGCTACTCAAAACTAGCCCAATCGCATAAAGATCTCTGTTTCGGCCGGGCTCCCCTGGTAAAATTCACATGCCAGGGACTAAATATCATGTTATTTGGGGTTGCTTCAACACCCGGACATGAAAAACAACCCACGGCAACAGTGTTAAAGTATCCCAATTCTGAGGGAAATCCGCGGACTTGGCAACACTGGTCAATATATCATTTTACAGAAAGTGAAATGCAAACGTAAATCACATAAACATTTAGAAGAAACCGTACACACTGTAAATGAGACAAATCACATTTATGTTCGTATTGAAGATTGTAACAGTCACCAAGATTAGGGGTTATGAATGACAAAATATATAATTAATCTAACATTATTATATATATATTATTAATATAATAATTTATTTTAATATCATTTCTTTTAAAGATATTATGTCTTCTAGAACTATATATGTTATATTTGCTGCCCAAAGTGTTTGTTTCATGATGTTGCAAGGCACTCAAAACAAATGTTGTCAATTGTAGGGAGTAGTGAACATTACGTAGGGTTACTGTGAATTGAAATGCAACTTTTTTAATCCCTTAAATGTATATAGTGGTGCAGGGATGATGCATTTTTGTAGGCCA
This sequence comes from Ancherythroculter nigrocauda, assembly GCA_036281575.1. Lineage (NCBI taxonomy): Eukaryota > Metazoa > Chordata > Actinopteri > Cypriniformes > Xenocyprididae > Ancherythroculter > Ancherythroculter nigrocauda. Next base: position 6,118,966 of record VTFQ01000014.1, read on the forward strand.
AAACCCAAAACGAATTAGCATTTTAGCACTTCAGGTTCCATCGTCCCAAAGTCAATGTGTTTTTTGAGAGGGTTAAATTGCTGAAATAAGGTCTGTGGTGAGCACAAGCCCGAAACACTTTCATGTTTTATTCTATGACATAAAATACATCAGTATTACCCCACTTCCTGATTTTTTTAAGCTGTTATGTGTCTTGAAAAAGGTGGTTGCTAACAAGTGGCTAAATGGGACTACAGAGGCTGCCGCGGACATTAAACGTCATCAAGTAAACTCAGTCCGCTTTTACAGCCTTGTTGTGCTTATAATCATGCTCTTATAAACTATTCTAACTCAAACTTTAAGGGAAAATGCTTTTTAGATAAAAACTGAAAGTTGTCGGAAGCTTAGTGATGGTGACGTTGAAGTCATGCGACCGTGGTGTAGTTTGTTTACTTCTGCCGATTGTATTTAGGCTTCAAAATTCATAAAAGCTGTGTTCATTTGTGAAGATGATCTTGATGGGAAAAAAAATGTGTAAGTATCATAAACTTTTGTTGATCACAGATCTTGTTTTTTGCGATAATCCAAAAGCCTATGGAAAAATCCTGTTGGGTTTTTGTTGAGGGATCCAGTGTGATGCTAGCTTCCGGGTTGGCCTACAAATTTATGTCATCCCTGCATCACTCTTGTACTGATTCTTTTAATTCTTTCTTCCACAGCCAAGCCAAATGAAGGCACCCATTCTCTGAGCAGTGACTCTGGACTCTCCAGCTCCTCCCAGTGGACTGGAGGACAAGCCTCTGGCCTCGCAATCAGCTACAGCTCTGAGGAGCATACCCAGCTCCACAGAGTTACTCCTGGGCTCAGAATGGAGGAGGAACAACCTTCTCTAGACATCCCGAGACATGACCCTATAGCCGGTCAAGCTGCATTTGATCATTCCAGACATTTAAACGGCGAAGCTCTGTTCATAGAGCGGGAGACGGACATTATAGATGATGACGACGACATCACCACCCCTAATGCTGCTGTTTCAGACTCTAAAGACACGCTGTCTTCAAAGGAATTATCTGGTTTGTCTTCAGGTGAATGTCAGACCTCCATCCAATCAGATGATTGTCAAAGTAACGCTCCTCCTGCCACATTTAGAGATGATGTGAGTTCCTCAAACACGCTCGTACACTCTATAGTACCTGCTGGTTATCAGACACATATATGGGTGAAACAGCAGCAGACGGTGTCGCAGTCCACCTCTAACACACACACTCCATCAGACAAACACAAGAAGGAGATGGTGCTCCACAGAGGTGCAAGCAAACCTTCATTACCAGACAACGGCTTTCCAGAGGCGCATTCAGAGCCAGACAAGGACGATGAGTTTGCAACACTGGCTTTGGATGTAGATCAATCAATCGAACAGCTCAATCAGCTGATCCTGGACCTCGACCCTGACTTTGAGCCAATCCCTACACAAGCAAGGAGTCACATGACCCGCTCAGCCTCCCTTCACACCAATGGAAAGACGCACTCAGGTGGAAGGGCCAAATCCCACCAATCAGGTAAGAGCAAATCCTGATACATTCACCAATCCTAAATCCATTTATTGATTCCAGCTGACCAGCAGTCCACCAAAAACAGTTCCAGTTAGATAAATTAATTTGCAACAGCTACTTTAGATGGTCTAGTGCAGTGTATGTTATATACTTAATACTTTAATTTTAATTGAAGTAAATGCTCAGCATTTCATTGTTATGGTTGTAAAATCAATTGAATATCTAATACAAAAGTAACTGTAAAGAGACATCATAACACATCCAACAAAATGGTGTTTATTTTATATAAACTACATTTCAAAAGAAGATATATTTCATTAAATTGATTAATAGTGAAATTTAAAATGTTCCAAATTATTTTTATTTCAAATAACGCTGTTATTTTTAACTTTCTATTCATCAAATAATCATGGAAAAAGTTAAGCAGCAACTGTTTTCAACATTGATAATAATGAGACGTTTTTTGAGCATCAAATCAACATATTAGAATGATTTCTGAAGGATCATGTGTAATGATGCTGAAAACTTTAAATTGTAATATTATTTCACAATATTACTCCATTTATTGTATTTTTAATCAAATAAACACAACCTTGGTGAGACTCACTTTCAAATTCTTTCAAAAACATATAAAATTTCATAGACCCAAAACTTTTGAATGGTAGTGTGTATGCATGGAAGCATATATATTACCATCACATTTCAAATATATATGCATTTTTGTTGCTTTCAGTGGGGTTTTTGCATGGTTCACTGGTTAATTTCTGAGCCTGCAGTCTAGTGACTTTGAATTGATGTTTCCATTGAGGTTTCTATTGGCAGGGGCCTAATTTATGTTAATAAATGCACACAAGTAACATACAATGGGTCTCTATGTGCAGCTCCTGACAGGTTTGCTAAAGAAAATAAAGTCCTGCCTTTCATTTCTCTCTCTCTCTCTCTCTCTCTGTGTGTGTGTGTGTGTGTGTGTGTAAGCGTGACTGTGTTTGAATATATAAACATCCAGGTCTAGTATGGAGTGCTTGCATCCTGTAAATGTGACCTCTGAGCTGCCTTTTTGTTTAAAATTTGACATAATCATATTTCTAGTGGTGTGATAAAACTGCCCTTGACAACTATTTAGTGACTTCCTGATAAAGTTATATTGACTGCAGCTCTTTACCAAACACATCTGTGATGCAGTCTGCATGAACTCAATACTCTGGCTCGCTCCTTTGACCCTAAGCAGACTGAACGGGTCTTGTTGCTTTTGAAGTGTGTCCCCTGCCTTGCATGCGTCCCTTTTCTACTCTTTTATAAGATCCTAAGATCCTTTCGGCAGGATCAGCTCATGTCAGAGCAGCTCTGGCACCTGGAATGGAGAGTCCTTGAGTTGAGTGGTGAATTCATCCCGATGAACAGAAATCTATGCATGGTGTTATTATTACTGTAGTATGTCACCAGATATATGCCCTGTGGGGTGTGTGTGTGTGTGTGTTTGAATACACATGGTGTAAGGGCTGAGGAATGCTTTTGAAGTGAGCGTATCCTGACACACAAAACATGTTGTCTTTCCCCATCGTTGAGTCTTGAGGATTTTTACAGTGATAGTTAACAGAGCTTGTACTGCTGACCATTTGTAATCAATTATTACCATGTTTTATAGTCATTTTGTTTAAACCTGAAAATAATCAAAAAGTTTAGGATTAAAAAGATTCAATAACCAAGAAATGTTATGTAAAATGAATAAGAATTTTTAAGATTCTGGACTGTCACTTATGGAATAAGCAAATTTGCATTATTGATCATGTCATTTTTTTGGTACAGACGTTCAGATGTTTTTTGCTTCCACTGAAGCTCAAGGTGCACTCTGGATTTGAGATAGTTCTGGAGAAGATTATGCATCAATTTTCATTTTCATACAGCGTTCATTTGGTGCTATTTTTAAAGCAAAAGGCAGAAATTAAAAATATATTTTATGAAATTTAACTTTTTCATAATACTGTTATGGGATAATACAATTCATATTGGAAATTGTTTTAAAAAAAGAAAGAAAAATAAGCATTTTCATTAGCCTCGTAAAATCCACTTGTATATACACAATTTTATTTTTATACAAAAAATCTCATGTATATATGCAGTTACCTTTTTATTTATTTATTTAATAATAATTTAATACTTATTTAATATTTATTGTATTTATTTATTTAATATTAATGAAATACTTATTTAATAATTATTTACTCATTTATTTTATCTATATATAATATTTATGTATTTATTTATTTATGAAATGTATTTTATTTTATTTTGAAGTGTTTTTGTGGAATGTATTTTATTACAGCCCTGAAGTAAATGGCTCTTGTTTATGTAAGGTCATAAACTTCTCCTCATGGATCTTATCAAAACAAGCATTGTATCAGAACATGCTATTTTGGGTCATGCTGTTTAAAACACTTTATTCTTGTTTGATGTTGTTAGTAAATCTTGAATGAACAGTCAAATGTGAACTACCATTCAGTGAATATCAGTTATGAATGCCTACTAAATAACTCTCTCTTTCTGTGTCTCTCTCTGTACAGGTTGGAGACAGAAACAGCTCAGTGATGTCTCTGAATACTCTGTGCTGCGGAGTACGGGTGGTGATCGAACCCAGAATATTCAGAGATTCGCCTTTGACACACCATCTCTGGTATAAATATACACATATTTATACCTGCACAATTACCTCATAAATGTGTAGCCTCAAAACGTAAAACATTATTAACTGGATTAACATTAACATTATTAACACATTTTAACTGGATACTGATCAAATTGCTCACCAACCCTGTGCAAACTTCTGCCCAGTCAAATAAATACAAGTTAAACTTGTATTGAACCTGGAACATTCCTACAACAATACCTTGTGTGTTTTTGTCTGTTCCAGAGAGGTCTACATCACACTGACACTGTTGACTTTGGTGACCTCCCTCCAGAGATTGACAGCCCATTGTGGGTAGGCCTTAATCAAGTCCCGCCCACACCAGCATTTCCTGTGACACCCCCCACTCCATATGGTAAGGCTGACACAGTGTTTTGTTGTTTGTTATGTGAGTTTGTGAGGCATGTGAAACCTTTCACAGTCTTACTACCCTCTGCTCATGTAATCTTTTTTAATATGGTCTTTTTAAAGACATCATAGCAACCTTGTGTGGTCACTTATGAAAAAATCCCATGGTATTTAGACACATAGTACTATAGTAATACCTTTACCATGATGGTAATTTACCATTATTTCTTTGAAATATCATGGTATATGATTATTACTATGGTATATATCATATCATATATGACCTAATAATACAATACAATTGTGCTTTCCAGCAAATAAGTTAAACAATATAAATAATTGCATACACAGATACATTAAAACCTGTGAACTCTGCTCAGATGTAAAAGCAATAATAAAAAGATTTGCAATTTAAAGGCATCCTCTGTTGGAGGAAATTTAAAGGTGCCCTAGAACTTTTTTTTAAAAAGATGTAATATAAGTCTAAGGTGTCCCCTGAATGTGTCTGTGAAGTTTCAGCTCAAAATACCCCATAGATTTTTTTTTAATTCATTTTTTTTAACTGCCTATTTTGGGGCATAATTAGAAATGAGCCGATTCAGGGTGTGTGGCCCTTTAAATCTGGTGCTCCACGCCCCAAGAGCTCGCACTTGCCTTAAACAACATAAAAAAAGTTCACACAGCTAATATAACCCTCAAAATGGATCTTTACAAAGTGTTCGTCATGCAACATGTCTAATCGTGTAAGTACAGTATTTATTTGGATGTTTACATTTGATTCTGAATGAATTTGAGGCTATGCTCTGTGGCTAACGGCTAATGCTACACTGTTGGAGAGATTTATAAAGAATGAAGTTGTGTTTATGAATTATACAGACTGCAAATGTTTAATAATGAAAATAGCGACGGCTCTTGTCTCTGTGAATACAGTAAGAAATGGTGGTAACTTTAACCACATTTAACAGTACATTAGCAACATGCTAACGAAACATTTAGAAAGACAATTTACAAATATCACTAAAAATATCATGATATCATGGATCATGTCAGATATTATCGCTCCATCTGCCATTTTTTGCTATTGTTCTTGCTTGCTTACCTAGTCTGATGATTCAGCTGTGCACAGATCCAGACGTTAATACTGGCTGCCCTTGTGTAATGCCTTGAACATGGGCTGGCATATGCAAATATTGGGGGCGTACATATTAATGATCCCGACTGTTACGTAAAAGTCAGTGTTATGTTGAGATTCGCCTGTTCTTCGGAGGTCTTTTAAACAAATGAGATTTATATAAGGAGGAGGAAACAATGGTGTTTGAGACTCACTGTATGTCATTTCCATGTACTGAACTCTTGTTATTCAACTATGCCGAGGTAAATTCTATTTTTGAATCTAGGGCACCTTTAATATGCAATAGAAGAGGATTCCTTTATCAGGGAGCAACAACAGAAAGGGACAAATTTTAATCTAGTTTTATGAACTAGAGCACCATATAGTTAGATGACCTCAATTTTCTAGCATTTTGTTGAAAAATCAAGAGTTCAGAAGTATATTGAGGTGCAATGCCATTAAAAACTTTAAACAAAGAAAAAGAATCTTAAACTGAACTAAATTTAATAGGCAACTGATGTGATAATGTTAAAACTAGAGCAATATCCATCTTCTTTGTATGGGTCAGAAGCCTGGCTTCATGCATGAGTGACGGTAACCAAGTCTTTAGTAGAAAAAATCGATTTCACTTTGGAGATAAGTCAGTAGAAGCCAGCCTTAACAACACTTATCAAGTACCAATCTAGAATAACACCCAGGTTCTTAACACAATTAGAAACGCTTAGCAAAGTAGACGGTAGCCTACTTATAGTCTCCTCAGTAGCAGAAGGTGATCCAAAAACAACACACTGTCTTATAAGGGTGCTTTCACGCCTGAGTGTTTGTTTCAGAACCTGGTGCATTTTCTCCCCTGGTACGGTTCGTTTAGGCATACTGTATGTGAACGCGGCAATCGCACTCGGATCCACACCAAAACATTTGCAATTGAACGAGGTGGTCTCAGTCCGATTGCAAACGAACTCTGGGCCGTTTCGCTTGAGATGTGAAAGCAATCCAACCCACTAGGTGCATTATAATATTTGGTATAGTGTTTGGATGTGTCTCGACACAGTTAGCCTAGACAGTGCTGGGAGATCCAGAGAGAGCGCGTTTCAATTTACCTCAGTATTAATATGAATGTAGTATATAATTTAACAGCTGGAATGATGGCTACATTCGTATACTTTTTGCGTGTCTTGACAGTTACAAATAAAGCCACAATAAGCTAAGCTCATGGAGCGAACTTGTTGATGGATGACGTCGTAGGGGAAACTCTGACCAATAAGAGGACAGTTTTACTTGCATGTGATTTGCATAAACACATTTTGGTACGCTTGGAAATGTCACCTTGTGAAAGCGAAACGAACCAAGAAGAAAATGCAACATTGTAACAAATGAAGTCCCTGTTTTGGAATAAAACAAACAATCTATAGGTGTGAAAACACCCTTAGGGCCCTATAATACACCCGGCGCAATGCGACGCAAGGCGCAGCGCAAGTGTGTTTGCTAGTTTGCATCCGGCGCCATTCGCGTTTTCCCGTTCAGCGCCACGTCCTTAAATTAGTAAATGCATTTGCGCCAGTTAGTGCGCCCATGGGCGTGCTGGTCTAAAAAAGAGGCGTGTTCAGGCGCATTGCCGGCGCATTGCTATTTTAAGGAGCTGAAAATAGACTGCGCCATAGACCAACTCAAACCTGGTCTAAAGTCAATGGCGCAATATTTTTTTGTTAGAGCGCGTTGGTAGAAACTGCGCCTCTGTGCGCCACAGTGCGCGTTGACTTTGCTTATTACACACAGGGATGCGCATCACACAAACATGCCAAATATTAAAAACAAAAGGATTACAGTGTAAAAGAATATTATTGTGTAGGCTACATAAATATAAAAATGTAACTTCGTTTAACTTCTAACTAAACGTTTAACTTCGCGCACGAGCAGATCGGTTTCTTCGCTTGAAAAGCGTTTAGCTTTTCCGCCAACAAATTCCGCCATGTAAATAGCAATCCGCCATGGCGCGAGCGCATCTCGCTCTTAAAGGGAATGGGAGATGACACTCTGATTGGTTTATTGAACGTTACGCCCATTACTCATTAAGAGAATAGGGACAACCCATTTCAAAAATGCGCCCCGGCGCACGGACCGTTTTTCCATCATTAAAATAGCAAAAGTGGATTTGGACAAGCCCTGAGTGCACCTGCGCCGTGCACTTTGCGTTTAGTTTGTTAAAATAGGGCCCTTGGTGTTAAGATGGCAAAAATGACTGGCAACTAGGCTTTAACCTCACCTAGGCAATGTACTAGTGAACAAAACAATTGAGACTCACTTGAAACAAGTGAAATATATAGTTGTGTATCATCAACATATATATTTGATACAAAGTGTTGTATTTGCGAAAAATTGAGCTTAATGGACACACATACAATGACAATAAAACTGGTCCCAGTATAGAACCCTGTGGCACAACACTACTTAATGTGCTTAATTGTCACTTTCTCCTCACAGGGAAGAGTGCACATGACTTCACCCCTTCAAGACCTGGTTCTCAAACCAATAGACACTACATGAGCTCTCCAATATGGCAAGGTAATCAGCTACATCCTTATGCTACTTCCTTTTACTGCTATCTGCGTCTACATGAGAATGGTGCAGATATCGTTTTGTGTATGTCTTTGGTCAGTTCAAGGAAAACATGTATTTTGCACAAATTTGACCTTTCAAATCGGTCCCCTGTAGCAAAGTTTGTCTTGCTGCTGTCACAAAATCTGTGCTGCTCAAAATAACTCGGCCACAGGATGTGGCCCTCTGGGTCAGGATGCATACTTCCTGTAACCTGGCCATTCAGTGCTTTGGGAACTTGGAACTGGGTGCTTGGAATTAAGCCCAAGTTACACTTCAGTTTTGACACAAACGCTTACAGTGTGCAAACACACAGCCTTTCAAAGTACATTCCATTCATATTGTGCACAAACACAGATGCTCTCGACACGTGCACTAGAAAGTTTCATCCTTGTCTATTGTTTGCATTTATCTTCAGAAGTTAGAGTGATAAAAATGTATTTGTACTAATTTAATCTAGAGTTACAGTAGATAGTTGTTGTTGTTGTTGTTGTTGTTGTTGTTGTTGTTGTTGTTGTTGTTGTTGTTGTTGTTCTGTCTCATCCGTTTCTTTTTTCACTGTGAAACAACAGCCGGGTTAGTGTTTCCACCTTTGTCAACCAACTAATGAGCACAAAATAAATCAAGGTACATATAGCTAAGCGTATGCAAAAACTGTACTCAAGTAAAAGTACAAGTACTTATAGCAATATTTACTCGAGTAAAAGTAATAATCTTAATAGTTACTTGACTAAGAGTAAAAAAAAAAATCAAATGAGTGATTCATTTGTGAATGGGGCATCGCTCATGCCCTCGCAAAAAGAAATAGGGAATATAGGGTATAGTTGAAATAGGGTGATGTTCACATACACACATATTTCTTAACATGTACTGCAAAATAATGTAATGAGAGGAATGTCATCCAGTGTAATGAAGTTGTTTTTATTTATTTATTTATTTTTTTTTTTTTATTAAAAATAAAAGTACCCATATTTAAATCTACTCTTAAAGGTGCAATTTTTCCAAAAAATGTACACAAGTAAATGTAACGGAGTAAATATACTTCGTTACTACTCACCTTTTCATGTAAAAACTGTAAATGTCACTTTAACAAATGTTATTCTGTAAATATATTCTTGATTTCTTTATTTACCTATCAACTCTATATTTGTTAAACCTGTGTAAATAAACAAACAAACAAAAAAAAACTGAAATATTGATTATAATCGAAAACAACATCACTTTCGCAAAAACTCAGAAAAAGATTCATATAGCATTCATAAAAAATCATTTTATCGGTCCGTTATGTAACTTTTAAAAAGGGAAATACTATTGCCTGATTACATCTTAATGAGGAGGCACAGGAAAATGGGAATAAAGATAGATTTCAAGAGAAAAATAACTGTATTATGTTACATTTATATTACAACATACCTCACAAATCCAAAAAGACTATATTTTATTTGTGGATTTTTGTTGCCACTTTTTATATTATATATTTTACTTTTTACCAGATGAATAACATTAAAATAAATGCAGCTACGGAGAGTAAACATAGCAATAAATGTTTTTACAATTAAATAATAAATAAGTCAGATTATCTGTCTTATAGTCCAATTTTGGTCATTACAAGATTTCTTAGTATTTTAAATAAAAAATAATAATAAAAACAATAAACAAAGTGATTATGAAATCAATTTAATTATACAATGTTTATCACGTCCGGCCTTCAGCAAGTTGGCCTAGAGGATGGAGGAATGGGGGGATGTTGTAAATTTTAATTTCCTGATGTGGGAAGATTTGCAGGTTATGTAACTTCATTCCATTTATGTTTTAGTGTCTAAATAAACAGGAGAAAATAGAAGCTCTCATAGCCAAACTCTCACTGACAGACAAATGCAAATATTTACACAGACGTTTGAGGGGGAAGGAAAGGAAAAGCACTGCCCCTTTAAATGGATTTATGTGCTACTGTGGCTGAGGTCACATTAGGGATGTTACAGTCTGATAAAGGGGGAACAGGAATTTTTTTAATTTTTTTTTATAGCAACTAAATATGATTTTTTTTTCTTAGTAATTTAATTTAGATATAAGGATAATTTTAGCCATGAATTCTGACCATTATTTAAGAGATTTTTTTCCTTTGTGTTCTTGTGTTGTTCTGAAAATGTTATTTAGATATTTATCTTATATGGGTCATTGATGAATACGGTTTTTAAAAGTGTAAAAAACATAATGGAGATATAATTAATTTTGAAACTTTATTAAGTGTTAACAATGAGATTATGTAGTTTTTATGATCAATTAACACTGCTTTCGTCATTTCTTTACAAGATGGACAAAATTTGTCACCAAAAAAGTCATTCGGTTTAACCAATTTAAACCAAAAAAAAAAAACATTTTGGTTTTACCGAATGACACTTTTGGTTTTACCGAATGAGGATATTTTCAAACAATGCTAACAGGCTGATATCTAGCTAGCTAGCAAAAGGACAATCAAACATTTGATATTTAGTACAAGTTTTTAAAATATTACAACATTTTCCATGTTTTATAGCAGTTGTACTGAATGACCTGATGTTTCGGAACATGCGTATGAGCAACTAAAAACAAATAGTTAAATTAGAGTTAGTTACTTTGCTTCACGACCATGTGGTCCTTTGCAGGTGTCTGAATAATGGCACATCATGTCACATGATACTGACCGCATGACTTGATCCAAAATGGTCTCTTTATATTGGTTACTCCGAATTACATTAATGAAATTCATTTTTTCCGGACATTCTTTCTCATAACAAAGCAACGACTTCTACAATAATTTTAATACCGTTTTGCACTATGTTGATATATGATGTTAAAAAATAGTGTCAGAAAAAAATATATATACATTTATTACATTAAGATATTTTAATCACAAATGAAATGGCTGTATTGGCCTTTTCATAGTTAAACCGAATTACCAAAATATAATTCAAACCTTTTGGATTAAATAAAACAGATCTAGTTGTACTACCTTACATAATTTGGATGTCATATCTTTGTTTTTTATTATTATTAAGGCCTTTGGACAAAAAAATGTCTCATACACACTACTGTTCAAAATGTTTTTTTTTTTTGTTGTTTTTTTTATGTTTACAAGTCTTTTATGCTCAACAAAGCTGCATTTACTTTATTAAAATACCCTAAAACAGCATTCATTTTTTCATGATTATTTCATGAATAGAAAGTACATAAAAAAGCTTCAGTTATTTAAAAAAAAAGAAATCTTTTGTTAGAGTGTATAAATCTTCACAGTGTCTCTTGATCAATTCAATGTATCCTTGCTGAATAATTCTTACTGACACAATGATATTCTTGGGTGTTTTGGCATGCTTCAAATCGGATGAAACTCAACACACGTCGGAGATGTTGTCCAGTAGACATGGGCAAAACCTTAGAAATGGACAGGGAGGAGGTGCTCTATAGCGCCACCTTTTGTCAAAAGTGGAGGGGTTAGTTTTACCTAAAGTCACTCGGTACATATATTGTTCTCATCAAGCCGGACAACTTTCTAATTTACAGTCAATAGCTCCAACCAACAGGAAGTCAGATATTTAGGTTTGAATGTGATTTATTTATTTATGTATTTTTTTAAAACAATCAGTCTCTTCATTTTTAACTTCTCCTTTTATGGGATTCATGTGATTCACAGCAAACTTTCTGAACATGGTGGCAAGACATTGAAGATGTTAAAATAAGTCTCATATTTTGACATAATTATTTTACATTTACCCAGTTTAAATGCATATTTCCTCTTCGTGCACAGTTGCCCTAAAGCCACCAGGGCTTAGACCCAGCATCGCTGCTTGCAGCTATATTTTAGTTTTTTGTTTGTTTGTTTCAAAATTTTGAAGCACGGACTTTCTTGAGTCTTGTTTTTTAAGTCTATTTTGATTCCAGCAACAGTTCAATTTGATTTTATCAGAAAACTTCTGGTGAATTTATTTTGTTTAAAGATGTTTGCGTAAATTTGATCAATATTTAAACAAGTGAAGTATTCTATTCAAAGGAAGAAAGTCAAAATACACATATTCTGAAAACAAGTCATTGTCAGAGATAAGAATGCTTGCATGTTTTTACTCCAAAACAAGACCAAAATGCAGATTAAGACTGTTTTGCATAGAAGCAGATGTTGTGAGCAGCAGCACATGGTGTTGAACATAAGGGCATCCATAAAAGGACATCCTCACCCCTGACCCCAGCGCTGCCGTTTGGTTAGGTGAAGCAGACTGTGAGAGTCTGCGGAGAACAATGCTTGAATGGCCTATCAAAGGTAGGAGAGCACTCATGAACTCATATGGTAATGAAGCCATGGGGGTCTTTCACTGCCTTTCTGCCTCATGCCAGTTGGGGGCAGTCGTCCTCCCTCCCTCTTCCTTTCCTTCAGCCCTCCCCCTTCCCTCCCTCCTCAAAGCTGGAGTCAGTAAACCAGCGGCACAGTCCTGCTGGAAGAGTGACGTGAAGTAGTTTTCCATCTGGGGTTTAACAGAATTCCAAAAACTCAATGACTTCATTCAGGCTAGACACAAATGAGTAGAGAGAGAGGAAGGGGACAGAGTTGGACAGAACAGCAACTGTGTGACGTGCCGCCCGTGGTCAGTGTTTGTGCCGGGAAGCAGACAGAGAGAGAGAGAGAATGTGAGGTGGAATAAGTGACAAAGTAGGCAGCCTGGGGCCATGAAAGAGTGACACTGGGAAACAAAGTAAGCGTGCAGAGCATCAGGACGCAACAGTGGCCGGCAAGTCCAGCTAATCTTCTGTGGATGAGTGTCTTGTGAGGAATACTTCAGCATGACTGCTTCTCTAGGTATGCTGGAAAAGATTTTTGAGCACCTTTTTGAGTCTTGCTTGCATTTGCCTGTGTGTTTGTATGCTAATACCTCAGCCATTTGCTGTAGTCATCTCTGGCAGACTTGAATTGTCTCCTTGTCAGCATGAAGTCTATGTGAACATCCCCCTCACTATGGAGAAAACTTTCTCTTCTCTTCTCTTCTCTTCTCTTCTCTTCTCTTCTCTTCTCTTCTCTTCTCTTCTCTTCTCTTCTCTTCTCTTCTCTTCTCTTCTCTTCTCTTCTCTTCTCTCTTCTCTTCTCTTCTCTTCTCACATCTTTAGTACACTTCAAATCATTTTTAATCTCTATATCAGTCTTGATTTTCAGTAAAAACATGTAAATAGAAATGACAAAGACTTGTTTTCAGAGAAACTATCTTTATTATTGGCAAGTGGTTTCTCTTGTTTTATCTTATATTATTAAATTAAGATTAATGAATTAAATTTAATGTAATGAAGATTATGTGAAGCATAAATGAAATAAATTTGCCAATACCAGCACCTGGGTAGAAATAATAAAAATGACCAGTAAACTTACCCAATGAACCCAACATTTCGGTTTAGAAAAATAACCCAGCATATTTTAGTGTGTAGGTCATATCAAAATGCATAACTTTTTTATTTTATTTTAAAATTATATTTTATTTTATTTTAAAATTATATTTTATTTTATGAAAAAGAACCTAATGAACCCAACATTTTGTTTTAGAAAAATAACCCAGCATTTTTTTAGTGTCTAGGTCATATCAAAATGCATAACAATTATTTTATTTTATTTTATATTATTGTATTTTATTTTATTTTATTTTATTTTATTTTTAACCCAGTTAACCCAACATTTCGGTTTAGAAAAATAACCCAGCATATTTTAGTGTGTAGATCATATCAAAATGCATAACTATTATTTTATTTTATTTTATTATTTTATTTTATTTATTTTATTTATTTTATTTTATTTTATTTTATTTTATTTTATTTTATTTTATTTTATTTTATTTTATTTATTTTATTTTATTTTATTTTATTTTATTTTATTTTATTTATTTATTTTATTATTTTATTTAAAAAAAAACCTAATGAACCCAACATTTCAGTTTAGAAAAATAACCCAGCATTTTTTTAGAGTGTAGGTCATATCAACATGCATATTTGGACAATCATTTATTATATATATATATATATATATATATATATATATATATATATATATATATATATATATATATATATATATATATATATATATATATAAAATAAAAAAACGTCTTTTTCTGGACAAGACACAAATACTGATTAAAAATGGGATTTTATATAGGATTATAGGATGGATTTTTATATATAATATGTGTTCACAGTATATGCTTGATTTTTGCACAACAAACTGTTGAGATGGCAAAAAAGGGGAGTGGTTTTCATTTGAAGAGGACGTTTGTGTGTGTGTGTGTGTGTGTGTGTAGTAGGTTTGTGCTCTTTTGGTTTGTTTATATGTGAATGTTTCCTGTTTCAGCTGGCTCTTAGACATGCACACTGTGCCTGAAGACCTTAATTAGTTATTTGCATTGCAATATTTTGTTGGTTCTGTCAGTGTTTGGCATTCCTCATGTGCTTTCTCACAAACAGCAGAGCACCACTTTACCATGGGGTATTTTGTGGAAAACATCTTGCTTTCACTCTTTTCTAAAAGCTCATTTACACTTGACTTGTCCTGTAATTCACCTCAGATTGGTGATTTAGGCTTTGGCTCTTTCTCGTCTGGCCTGGCAGATTTATCAAGCGACCGTGGGAGGTACTAAAACAAAGAGAGATGGATGTGGAGCTCTTGTCATGAGTGGATGTGTGTAGTGAGCTCTCTGATGGAGGTGGAGTGGAGACAGTGGATGCTATTCTTCTCTCAGTCTCTGGACAAAAGACAGTTTTGTGTGGGCCTGTGTCCAAATGAATGTGGACGAGGAAAGAATGTGTTATATAATCGGGTCAGTTTGACCTGAAATTCATTTAATATGAGCTTGAGAATGAAAAGCACGCAACTAAATTATCCAAAGTACACAGTTTGGTTTGTTTATTACTGTTCTTTTACCAGGATATGACAGAATTTGACAAAGGATAGGAACAGAGGCTTACACTGAATGGAGCAACAAAACATTCCAAATACTGTATTGGTAAATTGTGCTTGTGTTACAAAAAATACAAATGTGATTAAATAAAAAATGTTAGAAGTCTAAAAGACTAAAAGAAATAAGTCAGTTATAGCATCTCTAATTGTACACCTCCATTACATAATTAAATTGAAAATGTAAAAAAAAAAAAAAACAGCATCTTACCATTAAATAATTACATTATAAAACATTATTTTACATATAACATTATAATATAACATTTAAAACATTTTAATATTAATATTAAATCTTTGTTCTCTTTCAATAATATAAAAACAATAAACTTATAAAAATGAATACAGCACCCAATATTAAATACTTTTCCTTAAATAATTACATTATAAAATATTAGAAATTAAAAATAAATAAATAAATAAATAAACATCTAAAGTTAAGTACTCTTTTTCCTGAATAATTTCATAATTCCCTTAATAATTATAAAAAGGGTTAAATTATACCGTATATAATATTAAATACTTTACCTTAATTTACTTTATAAAATTAATAATATTAAATAATTTAATATTAAATAAATTATCTGATATTAAACTTTTTATGAACACTAAAAATAACTGTAAAAATTTAAACAAATTTACACAGTAAAATACCGTTTTCCAATGCATTAATGGGTAATATTTGTCGTTTAAAGAAAAGAGGCCTATAGGCTACTTTCTAGAAAACGACAAATAATATTACCCAGAATGCATTGTTCAAATATTACCCAGAATGCATTTTTATGGAATATTAATTTTTCCATGGAAAACGGTATTTTAATGTGTAATTTTTTATTTTTTAGAGTAGTGCTGTCAAATGATTAAAAAATAAAAATTTAAATTAAAAGTTTGTTTACATAATATTATATATGTATGTGTGTATATATATATATATATATATATATATATATATATATATATATATATATATATATATATATATATATATATATATATATTTATATATATATATATATATATATATTTTTTTTTTTTTATGTGTATGTATTTATATATACATAATAAATATACACAGTACACACACATACACTATATTGCCAAGTAAGTATTGGGAAACCCCTCTGACTCATTGAATTCAGGTGTTCCAATCACTTCCATGGCCACAGGTGTATAAACTGAAGCACCTAGGCATGCAGAGTGCTTCTACAAACATTTGTGAAAGAATGGGTCGCTCTCAGGAGCTCAGTGAATTCAAGCATGGTACCGTGATAGGTTGCCACCTGTGCAATAAGTCCATTTGTGAAATTTCCTCACTACTAAATATTCCACTGTCAACTGTTAGTGGTATCATAACAAAGTGGAAGCAATTGGGAACAACAGCAACTCAGCCAAACTTCATGTGGCCTTCAGATTAGCTCAAGAACAGTACGTAGAGAGCTTCGTGGAATGGGTTTCCATGACCGAGCAGCTGCATTGAAGCCTTACATCACCAAGTGCAATGCAAAGTGTCGGATGCAGAGGTGTAAAGCACGCCGCCACTGGACTCTAGAGCAGTGGAGACATGTTCTCTGGAGTGACGAATCACGTTTCTCTATCTGGCAATATGATGGATGAGTCTGGGTTTGGTGATTGCCAGGAGAACAGTACTTGCCTGACTGCATCGTGCCCAGTTTGGTGGAGGGAGGATTATGGTGTGGGGTTGTTTTTCAGGGGTTGGGCTTGGCCCCTTAGTTCCAGTGAAAGGAACTCTTAATGCTTCAGCATACCAAGACATTTTGAACAATTTGAAGCTCCAAACTTTGTGGCAACAGTTTGGGGATGACCCCTTCCTGTTCCAACATGACTGCACACCAGTGCACAAAGCAAGGTCCATAAAGACATGGATGAGCGAGTTTGGTGTGGAGGAACTTGACTGGCCGGCACAGAGTCCTGACCTCAACCCGATAGAACATCTTTGGGATGAATTAGAGCGGAGACTGCGAGCCAGGCCTTCTCGTCCAACATCAGTGCCTGACCTCACAAATGTGCTTCTAGAAGAATGGTCAAAAATATCCATAAACACACTCCTAAACCTTGTGGAAAGCCTTCCCAGAAGAGTTGAAGCTGTTATAGCTGCAAAGGGAGGGCCAACTCCATATTAAACCCTACGGATTAAAAATGGGATGTCATTAAAGTTCATCTGCACGTAAAGGCAGGCGTCCCAAAACTTTTGGCAATATAGTGTATATATTATGTAAAAACAAACTTTTATTTTGGATGCGATTTAATCACGATTAATCGTTTGACAGCACTAATATTTTAAAATAATAATCTTAAAAAATTAACATACATATAAAATTTATCCTAAATTCATGATGTTGGAAAAGAAAACGTTCAGTCCATCAGCTGTTTGATTGATGTGTTGAGTGTGTACAGTATATTGCCATATTAAGACCACAAATGGACTGAAATAGCTATTTTAGTGTGCTGAATACCTAAGCAGTGAAAAAGTGTTATTTTCGGTCTGCATGTTTTAACGCTGTAAGGATAACGAGACTGGTTGTACAGAACATCTAGTGGACGGGTCTTTAACACAGCGAAGAAATCATGTGCATCATGTGGTCATGAAGGCATCTGAAGTCTTAGAGGAAGCCCAGGTGTCACATTTAAAACTCAAATGAGCTAAATCTTATTGCAGACATATTTTAGACCATGTATCATAGCGCTGAAGTAATGCCCTTGACTGGAAAGTATGTAATTCTCCTGTGTTGAATTCTCTCTCTTTATTTTCCCTCCACACATTCTCTATCCAGCTCAGCTTTGATCACAACAGCTGGACATTTTTCAGCTCGGCTCACTGCGTGTGTGTGCGTGCATTCCTCCTTTGAATGGCGAGTTTGTTAAGTCCGTAAAACTGAAGTCGTCCTTTGTCTCACTGGCATGCGGGAGATTTAATCCTGAAAGACCTGGACTGAGCAGACATACACACAAACACGCTTACACACACTTTTATCGCCCTTCGCTTTCATTTGCCAGACAAATTCCCAACTCTGTAAGAGGATGATATGACATGCTGAAATTGATGAGGCTTATACTTTCAGCATGACTGCATTTAACAGTCTGATACTCAAATTTTTGCCTGTCTTTTTGTTCATACACTTTTCATTCATTTGCAGATGATAGTGCTTTTCAGTGTTATTTTAGTATCATTGTTGTACCATTAAAGTTTTTGTTAATATTAATAATTTATTTTATTTTTAGATTTTGTTTTAATTTTTTATTTTAGTTAAAGTTTAGTTAAATTTTGTTGTGTTGTCTATGTGTAATGTCTGTAGTTTTTAAGTTTTACTTTATTTGGTTTTAGTTATTTTAGTACTTCATCTAAAATAAATAAAAAATATAATAATTTATAATAAATTTAAATAAAATAAAGTTTGTTTTTTTATATTTTATTTCAGTTAATGTTTTTTTATTTGAAATAATGAAAATGTTTTTATCATTTGACTTTTAGTTAATGATAACCTGATGCATTTAAAAAAAATGTCTCATTGCAAAATAAATGTCAAATAATTAAGTGAACTGGCAAAAAAAAAAAAAAAACTAAAAGATAATTAAAATCGTTAAAAAAAATTTACAAAATAAAATAAACGGTGACCAGTTATCTAGTATTAAACACCTCCTTTAATTAATTGAATAAAACATATTAACATATATATACTTTGCCTTAAATAATTACATTATAAAAATAAAAAGAATCATTAATATTAAATACTTTTCCTTTAAATAATTACATTAAAAATAAATAATATTAAAGAAAATATATAAAAAATATTATAGGATCTAATATTTAATTATACTCTTTCTTTGAATAAGTGAGGTCATTTGTGATTTGTTGGCTCTTTTTGTGATGATGTTTCATCCCAGAGTGCCGAGCTGGTCTTCGAACTTGGGTTTTGAAAGCTTGAACAGCTAGAAGCATCCGCATTCATGTAAATTTTGGTATGGTTTGAGCCATAATGTTTAAGTTATCTTTTCAACACTGAACTGGGACGTCTGATGTCTTAAATTCAGTGCTGCTTCATTTTTGGCCCGTAATAAGTCTCCGTCTTTCTGGAAGGGTCATTCAGATCTTCTCTTCTCTTTGAAGGGCCGGTGTAGTTCATCAGATCATTGACCTTTTGGCCCACCGGATGATGCAATCCTCATGTGACCCTGACATCTGTTGATGTCATCAGTTTCCATAGAATCATATTGGGATGCCTTTCTGCTTCATTTGAATCCATTTTCTGTACCTCAATGAACTTTCATGCAAGTCCAGGCTGGTTTATGCTGGTTTTGTGTTATGTAGATATGCTTTTCAATAGGAAAAGTTAACTAGGATGCTCCTGGTGAAGATGAATAATAAAGAAATCCTTGCTAGTTAAGCTAGTTATGAAGCCTGGTGGGACACCAGCAAACCAGCATCCCATACTGACCACCTGCATCCAAAACACAACATGTGCTGGCGACCAGCTGTGCTGCTGTTTTGATCAAGAAGAAGCGGACCAGATGAATCTTTGGGAAGCAATTTTGGGATTCCTGTGTCTTGGGAATGAGTTTCAGGGTTTTCTGGGTGGGTTACGATGTCTATTTTGGGAACACTTTAGAGTCTTCCGCCTCCAGATGTTGTTTGTGTATTTGTTTATGTTTTTATGTATTCTTGGTTACAATTTCAAACACAACGTCTCCTTGACAACCCTATCATATGATGTGATTATGGTTGCGGTCATGGCTGAAGAAGAAGCTATCATGATGCTTCGGTGTATGTTTGATTAGTAAACGTCTGTTGAAAGAGAACATTCATGGGGAATCCAGCATAAAAGTCTGTAGCTAATTGCATTTTGTGTAATTATGGAGGGGTGGTTACTTTGGGACTGTTGGATAAATGTACAAAACATCAGCCTAGCTTTTCTGTTGGAGTTATGGACTTAAAATTTCACATGTGAGTCTCTTTCCTTATGCCATGGGAATAAATTTGCCTCAAGGACCAGTAAGCTCTACGATATTGTTATTTATTAATATTTTTTCCAGTATTGGACAATTTCCATCTCATCAACTCCTCATTCAATGGAACTAATGCTTACAAGACTTTCAAAAGTTTGACTTGTGATTGCTGTTGTTTATCATTGAAGTTTTGAACACATGCATGCTAATTTCTCTCAGAGCAATGGGTAAAATAATATGAATGCACAGGTGTCAATGTTGAGCATCAATATTATAGATGAAATTCAACTACATATGCTTCTTTAAAGTCACTTCATTATGCTTCTGCTAACTGCTGCTTAAAGCTATATTATTTTGTTGTTGGTCATATTTAATTAAAGGTAAGGTCAAAGAGGATTTACCATAAAATTAATTTGATTATATCCAGCCAGTTTCCAGACAGAAAGGGTGGGAGAGGGAGACAAACAGAGAGAAATTCCTCCAGGGTCCCTCCCCTGTGGTTTGTTATGTGCACAATCTGAAGAATGCGTGTGTATGGGCTTTTGCCAAACCCACAAGCCCAACTCCCATACAATTGTCTATCCAATAATACCACTTGATTTATTACCTGGATTTGGCAACTAGTAGCAGGTTGCACAGTGCAGGTCTTCAAATATTTTGTGGGTGTGCAATAAGACATTGCTTAGACTGAATGGAATCTTCCAGAAGAAACTGGGTGAAGGTCTGTGTGTGTGTGTGTGGTATTCCCTACATTATGAGACAATGTCCCCACAAAAAAGGTAATATCCAAATTCCTTGTCCTTGTGGGGACATTTTTTGGTCCCCATGAGGAAATCAGCTTTTAAAGGATTAGTTCACTTTCAAATAAAATTTTCCTGATGATTTACTCACCCCCATGTCATCCAAGATGTCCATGTCCTTCCTTCTTCAGTCGAAAAGAAATGAAGGTTTTTGATGAAAACATTCCAGGATTATTCTCCTTATAGTGGACTTCAATGGCCTCTAGACAGTTGAAGGTCAAAATTATAGTTTCAGTGCAGCTTCAAAGGGCTTTAAACTGGCGCTGCGTTCGTTCCGTAAGTAGAATAGGGAAGGCGTAGGACATACAGCGTAAGCTTTTTGAAGAATACGAAAGTGCGGTTTTGGCGGAACCACTTGGAAGGTGATCATTTGTTTATATAAAGCATTTACATTTTTTGAAAATGACCGATCGTTTCCCTAGATAAGACCCTCAGTCCTCGTCTGGTATCATTTAAAGCCCTTTGAAGCTGCTCTGAAACTGTAATTTTGGCCTTCAACCGTTTGGAGGCCATTGAAGTCCACTATAAGGAGAATAATCCTGGAATGTTTTCATCAAAAACCTTCATTTCTTTTCGACTGAAGAAAGAAGGACATGGACATCTTGGATGACATGGGGGTGAGTACATTATCAGGAAAATTTTATTTGAAAGTGAACTAATCCTAATCATACTAAGTGATGTTTTTGAAAATTTAAAAATGCAGACAATTTTCTGTGATGAGCAGGTTTAGGGTTAGGGGATAGAATATAGTTTGTACACTATAAAAATCACTGTCTATGGAAAGTCCCCTTAAAAAGTGTAAGTGTGTGTGTATGTGTGTGTTTAGGTCTTAAAATTCCTTGTTTGTTTGTTCTCTTAGAGTCACGAGGATACGTGGACAGCATGACGCACACATCTATGTCATCCGACGGAGAGCTCTTCCACTCTGATGTCACAGGAAGTTCCGCCTCCTGTCAGAGGATGTTTGGATCCATGCACTCTATGTCCACCCCCAGCCCATTGGTCAACACAGACAGGTACTGACTGCCAATCAACAACGGCAACCAATAGGGATGCATGATATATCAGTACAATATTAGTTATTGATTATATGGGATATTAAATTGTGTGTGTTAATTTCCCCAATTTCACATTTAGATTACTCATATTTTAAAACGCTAAAAATTTATTCATGCACTTAAATCTAATCTTAACCTATCTCAAAATGGATATCCATTTTTCATACTGTAGATTATAATGGTGTGATGGTAGTGTACTCACAAACACAAACACACACTCACACACACCAGGGGCGTTTCCTCCGAGGAGGCAAGGGAGGCAGTGCCTCCTCAACAAAACTGATTGAGAAAATAATTGATATTACAAAAAAATAAAACAACGCAGATATTACAAAAAGTGACATTAAAAAATGTAAAAGTCACTCATTTTTATAAAGTAACTATATCCAACTTGCCTCCCCTGAGCCCATTGACTTTAAACAGACCCCCTAAAGCATGCACTGGGTTTGGTGGGGGGTAATTGAGAATAAATGGGGCAAAGTCATGTGAGAAGAGGCAATGCCGCCATCTCGCTTTCATTGGATAAGATCGGTTATGATTGTATATGATTGGTTCACGCAATAAATCACGCTTCTTGTTGTCATACGTGTTCTCAACGGCCTGAATGATGGCATTAATGGGAACATGATGCCATGATGATGGGTTTTTTTAGTGAGCAATCAGCTTGGTGAAATGAAAGGTACATCTTAGTGTCTGTGACCACTGACCAGTGCGTACAAGCTTGATGAATAAGATGACTATTAAAAAGAAAAGCTGAACATTATTTCACAAATAATATACTTTTATTATTACTACATTCCTAACAGCCAAATCAAAACATCTCCCACACAAAGTAAATTCTGGCATTTCAGTAACAATGGGCTGCATGTGTGGTCTATTGTTTATCTAGTCTATACTTAACAATGTATAAACACATGGTGGGGTGTGTTTGTCTATGTACATGATATGTAAGAGATAACCCTGTGCTGTGGTCTCTTCTCCCTTCAGCCCCACTCCAGCTCATTCCTGGTTAGAGGGTGGATCCAGCACCCCCTTGAGTCACTACACCCCCCAGTCCTCCCCGCCCCTCACCCTCTCGGCACCCAACTCCCACAGCTCCCCTCGAGGAGCTCCCCGCAGCCTGACCTCCTCTCTGGATGTCGGGGGATTGGAGAGCAGCCTGCTGGAGGCGGTGGAGGGTCTTGAGGCTCTGGGTCTGGATGTGGCTCAACCTCCCCTTCTGCCCCTGAAGAGACGAGGGACGGAGGGCTCAGAGACAATGTTGAGTTTCCCGCTCAGCAGGAGTGCTACCAGCACGTCCTATGCCAGTCACAACACCTCACCTACCAGATCTACGCCGAGTCCAGGTGAGCATCGGGCCTGTTTGCAAGTGCACACGCAGCCAGATTCACCTTTAAATATATAATATGATATTATTCTTATTTACAGATTTCATGGCCAGTAAACCGGAAAACGTGAAGTTTGTTCAGGATACATCAAAGTTCTGGTACAAGCCGGATATCTCGAGAGAGCAAGGTAAAAAATATTAGATTATCAGTAGGCCTTAGTTGAAGGTAGAGGTCATGTTAAATATGAGTTGAACAAAAGTGAGACTGTAAGACATGTATGCAACTGTATGCATTACCATTCAAAAGTTTAGGCTTTTTAAATGTGTTTGAAAGAAGTCTCTTATGTGTTTCAAATCTGTAAGACTTTCGTTCATATTCGGAACACAAATGCAGATGTTTATGATGTAATCTGAGAGCTTTCTGTTCCTCCACAGACAGCTACACAACTGACACTTTGAAGCTTCAAAAAGTTCATAAAGAGATCATAAAACTAATCCATATGAATTGAGCGGTTTAGTCCGAACGTGCTGCGTAACACGAGAATGAACCTCATTGGTTCTTGCCGAAGCTCAAAAGTGCTGCGTAACACGAGAATGAACCTCATTGGTTCTTGCCGAAGCTCAAACGTGCTGCGTAACACGAGAATGAACCTCATTGGTTCTTGCCGAAGCTCAAACGTGCTGCGTAACACGAGAATGATCCTCATTGGTTCTTGCTGAAGCTCAAACGTACTGCGTAACACCAGAATGAACCTCATTGGTTCTCGCTGAAGCTCAAACGTACTGCGTAACACACAAGAATGAACCTCATTGGTTCTCGCTGAAGCTCAAACATACTGCGTAACACGAGAATGAACCTCATTGGTTCTCGCTGAAGCTCAAATGTACTGCGTAACACACAAGAATGAACCTCATTGGTTCTCGCTGAAGCTCAAACGTACTGCGTAACACAAGAATGAACCTCATTGGTTCTTGCTGAAGCTCAAACTTGCTGCGTAACACCAGAATGAACCTCATTGGTTCTCGCGGAAGCTCAAATGTGCTGCGTAACACCAGAATGAACCTCATTGGTTCTCGCTGAAGCTCAAATGTACTGCGTAACACCAGAATGAACCTCATTGGTTCTCGCTGAAGCTCAAACGTGCTGCGTAACACGAGAATGAACCTCATTGGTTCTCGCTGAAGCTCAAACGTACTGCGTAACACCAGAATGAACCTCATTGGTTCTCGCTGAAGCTCAAACGTACTGCGTAACACCAGAATGAACCTCATTGGTTCTCGCTGAAGCTCAAACGTACTGCGTAACACCAGAATGAACCTCATTGGTTCTCGCTGAAGCTCAAACGTACTGCGTAACACCAGAATGAACCTCATTGGTTCTCGCTGAAGCTCAAACGTACTGCGTAACACACAAGAATGAACCTCAGTGGTTCTCGCTGAAGCTCAAATGTGCTGCGTAACACCAGAATGAACCTCATTGGTTCTCGCTGAAGCTCAAATGTGCTGCGTAACACGAGAATGAACCTCATTGGTTCTCGCTGAAGCTCAAACGTGCTGCGTAACACCAGAATGAACCTCATTGGTTCTCGCTGAAGCTCAAACGTACTGCGTAACACCAGAATGAACCTCATTGGTTCTCGCTGAAGCTCAAACGTACTGCGTAACACCAGAATGAACCTCATTGGTTCTCGCTGAAGCTCAAACGTACTGCGTAACACCAGAATGAACCTCATTGGTTCTCGCTGAAGCTCAAACGTACTGCGTAACACCAGAATGAACCTCATTGGTTCTCGCTGAAGCTCAAACGTACTGCGTAACACCAGAATGAACCTCATTGGTTCTCGCTGAAGCTCAAACGTACTGCGTAACACACAAGAATGAACCTCAGTGGTTCTCGCTGAAGCTCAAATGTGCTGCGTAACACCAGAATGAACCTCATTGGTTCTCGCTGAAGCTCAAATGTGCTGCGTAACACGAGAATGAACCTCATTGGTTCTCGCTGAAGCTCAAACGTACTGCGTAACACACAAGAATGAACCTCAGTGGTTCTCGCTGAAGCTCAAATGTGCTGCGTAACACGAGAATGAACCTCATTGGTTCTCGCTGAAGCTCAAACGTACTGCGTAACACCAGAATGAACCTCATTGGTTCTCGCTGAAGCTCAAACATACTGCGTAACATGAGAATGAACCTCATTGGTTCTTGCAGAAGCTCAAACGTGCTGCGTAACACGAGAATGAACCTCATTGGTTCTCGCTGAAGCTCAAACGTACTGCGTAACACCAGAATGAACCTCATTGGTTCTCGCTGAAGCTCAAACGTACTGCGTAACACCAGAATGAACCTCATTGGTTCTCGCTGAAGCTCAAACGTACTGCGTAACACCAGAATGAACCTCATTGGTTCTCGCTGAAGCTCAAACGTACTGCGTAACACCAGAATGAACCTCATTGGTTCTCGCTGAAGCTCAAACGTACTGCGTAACACACAAGAATGAACCTCAGTGGTTCTCGCTGAAGCTCAAATGTGCTGCGTAACACCAGAATGAACCTCATTGGTTCTCGCTGAAGCTCAAATGTGCTGCGTAACACGAGAATGAACCTCATTGGTTCTCGCTGAAGCTCAAACGTACTGCGTAACACACAAGAATGAACCTCAGTGGTTCTCGCTGAAGCTCAAATGTGCTGCGTAACACGAGAATGAACCTCATTGGTCCTCGCTGAAGCTCAAACGTACTGCGTAACACCAGAATGAACCTCATTGGTTCTCGCTGAAGCTCAAACATACTGCGTAACATGAGAATGAACCTCATTGGTTCTTGCAGAAGCTCAAACGTGCTGCGTAACACGAGAATGAACCTCATTGGTTCTCGCTGAAGCTCAAACGTACTGCGTAACACCAGAATGAACCTCATTGGTTCTCGCTGAAGCTCAAACGTACTGCGTAACACCAGAATGAACCTCATTGGTTCTCGCTGAAGCTCAAACGTACTGCGTAACACCAGAATGAACCTCATTGGTTCTCGCTGAAGCTCAAACGTACTGCGTAACACCAGAATGAACCTCATTGGTTCTCGCTGAAGCTCAAACGTACTGCGTAACACACAAGAATGAACCTCAGTGGTTCTCGCTGAAGCTCAAATGTGCTGCGTAACACCAGAATGAACCTCATTGGTTCTCGCTGAAGCTCAAATGTGCTGCGTAACACGAGAATGAACCTCATTGGTTCTCGCTGAAGCTCAAACGTACTGCGTAACACACAAGAATGAACCTCAGTGGTTCTCGCTGAAGCTCAAATGTGCTGCGTAACACGAGAATGAACCTCATTGGTTCTCGCTGAAGCTCAAACGTACTGCGTAACACCAGAATGAACCTCATTGGTTCTCGCTGAAGCTCAAACATACTGCGTAACATGAGAATGAACCTCATTGGTTCTTGCAGAAGCTCAAACGTGCTGCGTAACACGAGAATGAACCTCATTGGTTCTCGCTGAAGCTCAAACGTACTGTGTAACACGAGAATGAACCTCATTGGTTCTTGCAGAAGCTCAAACGTGCCGCGTAACACCAGAATGAACCTCATTGGTTCTTGCCGAAGCACAAACGTGCTGCGTAACACAAGAATGAACCTCATTGGTTCTTGCCGAAGCACAAACGTACTGCGTAACACGAGAATGAACCTCATTGGTTCTTGCAGAAGCTCAAACGTGCTGCGTAACACGAGAATGAACCTCATTGGTTCTCGCTGAAGCTCAAACGTACTGCGTAACACGAGAATGAACCTCATTGGTTCTTGCAGAAGCTCAAACGTGCCGCGTAACACCAGAATGAACCTCATTGGTTCTTGCTGAAGCTCAAACGTGCTGCGTAACACGAGAATGAACCTCATTGGTTCTTGCCGAAGCACAAACGTACTGCGTAACACGAGAATGAACCTCATTGGTTCTTGCAGAAGCTCCAGAACTAGATCTTTAAGGTCATAGGTCACTTGTCATGTTGTCTAGAGTTGACCACTGAAAATTTATGGAAAGATGAATCTCAATAATACTTGCTGAATGTTATGAACACTAATGTATACAGTGATGTGATACTTTGGACTAAAGTTCCTTCTGTCCCTCACAGCCTTGTTTTTACTTGCTACTTTTTTAAGCAGACTGAAAGTCTGGCAGCTGTTTTCAGTCATATTAAGCAATGGAAAATCCTTTTAAATTCCTTCTAGTGAATCAATTCATTCAGATGGTAATAAAAAAATAAAACATTCACCAATTCATTTGACCCTTTGCACAGATGCCTATTCTGCATTAACTTTTTCCATCTTTTTGTATCAATTATATAAATAATATTATTTATTTTGGGCAAAACTGTATAATATTTGGTAACACTTCAGTATGGGGAACAATTCTCACTTTTAACGAGTTGCTTATTAGGTTGCATATTGGCTGTTTATTAACCACATATTAATGCTTTATTCTGCATGACCTTATTCTGCATCCCTAAATCCTACCCAATAACTAAACTTAAATGCCACAAGTTCCTTACCAACTATTAATAAGCAGTACATTAGGAGCTTATTGAGGCAAAAGTCATAGTTAATAGTGAATATGTGTTCTCCATACTAAAGTGTTACCTAATATTTAGTCAAATGCTGCTTATCACAATGTCTCCTGTGAAAGAAATGGCTTTTTTGTTCATTGGTGTTATATATTGTTAATTGATCAATTGATTATTCTCAAAGGATCTTAAAGTGGATCTCAAAGTAGCTTTCATCACCACAGTCTACACTGGTTTATAAGCTTTACGTTCTCTTTTGCTTCTAAGATGACTGCATAATACATCTGTGTTTTTTATTTTATTTTTTTTGCTGTAGCTATTGGCATTCTCAAGGATAAAGAGCCGGGCTCCTTCATCATCAGAGACAGTCACTCATTCAGAGGAGCTTACGGATTGGCCATGAAGGTGGCCACGCCCCCACCCTCCGTTCTACAGCAGAGCAGGAAAAGTAAGAGAATGCTGCACATTACTTTTTATGACAACTCGAGATGAACGATGAAGCAATTGACTGGGCAAACACACAACCTGCCCATAAAGAGTTTTGAAAACATATTTTATGTAACTTAACAAGTACTTGGTGTGGAAAATATCCGACTCTGAGTTCCTCGTTTGACAATTCTCATTTTTTATGGAATGTTGCAGTATTTATTATAAATGATTTATTGTGCACATCACTATTTTTTTTAAATTCATGCTCCCCTGTAATCTTTAATCAAAATAACTTCCCCTCCCTTTGGAAATGACATCTCTTCTCTAATGCGGAAGAGAACCTGTCACTCACATGACATCACAGCAGTAGCCATCCAATCTATTCCTGATTGACTAAATCTATTCCCACCCTACATTTTTGTCCTTTTTTGTTTGTTTGTTTGAGAAACTTTCACTTGTATATACACTACCTTTCAACGGTTTTAGATTGGTAAGATTCTTTTGTGTTTGAAAGAAGTCTCTTCTGCTCACCAAGGCTGAATTTATTTGATTCAGAAAACAGCAAAAACAGTAATATTGTGAAATATTTTTACAATTTAAAATAACTGTTTTCTATTTGAATATATTTTAACATGTAATTTATTCCTGTGATCAAAGCTGAATTTTCAGCATCATTACTCCAGTCTTCAGTGTCACATGATCCTTCAGAAATCATTCTAATATGATGATTTGATGCTCAAGAAACATTTCTTATTGCTATCAATGTTGTGTACACATTTTTTTCAGGATTCTTTGGTGAATAGAAAGTTCAAAAGAACAGCATTTATCTGAATTAGAAAGCTTTTGTAACATAAATGTCTCTATACTGTCACTTTTGATCAATTTAATACATCCTTGCTGAATAAAAGTATGAATTTCTTTCCAATATATAAATAGCAGCAAATAATATTAGAACTAAGGATCATGTGACACTGAAGACTGGCGTAATGATGCTGAAAATTCAGCTTTTCCATTTATATCACAACAGGGAAGAAAAGACTTCCGTTTCATGCCAACATTAAACACTCTGTGTAAATATGAACTGTCCATAGACTCTGAATGTACAGGAATGAACTGCAGAGAAATATTTGATGGACTTTAAGACCCTGAAGAGCTGAACATCCCGACACTATTGTGTGAGGAACAGCTGAATGAGTGTGAACACAGCTGGAGCGTTCATATCCAAAGCCCCTCCGTAAACACGGTGTGTCTCTCAATCGCAGGAAGGAAGGGAGACACACACACACACTGTCAGTCACCATCTGATTCATAGTTCTAGATGGCTGGAGGGGGTTTCATACAGTATAATGCTGTATTTTTAGCTATTATTTATTTTCTGTATCATGAGAAATTGCATTTTGAGATAAGAGTTTATTGTATCAAACAAACAAAGACTGTCTATCCTCAACATCAATTATGCCTGTTTGGTGTTCAGAAACTTGGCCTGCCCAGTCAGAATGAGGTATTAAGGAGGAAGCAGGATACATATTGTTGTTCCTAAACATCAGAAGAACTCATGATTAGAGTAAAATGCAGGAAAGTCTGTCCTTGTGTCGTTGCTGCTGCTCTGTAGATCCCAAAATTAGAAACAAGCAGCTGAAATGCTCTTTATAACAAGATCCCTGATCATTTCAGAGCTACTTTCTCAGTTTGTGTGACACGTTTCAGTCCATTTCCTCTTGCTACTATGTTTATGTTATTGCTTTAATAATTAAAAATAATTTTACATATGAAGTAATTTCCTGTCTCTTTGCACAGTGGGTGATCTGACCAATGAGCTTGTGCGGCATTTCCTGATCGAGTGCACACCGAAAGGTGTGCGGTTAAAAGGCTGTCCCAACGAACCCTACTTTGGTAAGAACCTGTTAATGTCTGCATGATGTTAATGAGGACATGAGTGCTGCTATCAAAGGCCTCATCATTTGCATGGTCAATATCTCCCTCTAGTGGCTGTTATCATTTTCTTTTCACTCATTTGGATCAGTAGGTTTTTTTTTTTTTTTTTTAAGAAATTAATTATTTTGTTCAGCAAGGGTGCATTAAATAGATCAAAAGTGACATTAAAGACTTTTATATTGTTACTATTTCAAATAAAATACTGTTCTTTTGAACTTTCAATTCTATAAAAAAAAAAAAAAATGTATTACAGTTTCAACAAAAATATTACACAGCACAACTGATTTCAACATTTGTGATAATTAAAAATGTGTCTGAAGCACCAAATCAGCATATTAGAAAGATTTCTGAAGGATCATGTGACACTGAAAACTGGAGTAATGATGCTGAAAATTCAGCTTTGATCACAATAGAAAACAGTTATTTTAAATTGTAATAATATTTCTTAATATACTGTAGCATAACAGACTTCTTTCAAAAGCATTTAAAAACATTTGACTCCAAACATTTGAACAGTAGTGCATATCTTTTTAAATAAGCAAATTTGCAACAACTGTGCATTGTTGTATGGAAAATAATATGGTAAAACATTTAGCTAAACTAATTAAAAATGTTATGTTTCTTGTATGTGTAGGAAGTCTCACAGCTTTGGTGTGTCAACATTCCATCACACCCTTGGCTTTACCCTGCAGACTTATCATCCCAGGCAGAGGTACGTAATGTTATTTATGGAAGCCACTGCATAAAAAAATAAAAAAGGTAATTCCGAATTTTATTTTTTTCTCGCAATTGTGTTATATAAACGTATAAAGTAATATAAAATATAAAATTATAAAGTGATATAAAATTAATTGCGTGATAAAGTCACAATTGCATGTTATAAGAGAGATAAACTTGCAATTCTGAGAAAAAAAAAAGTAACTTTTTCCTCAGAATTGGACATTTTATAACTACAAATTGTGAGAAAAAGTCAGAATTGTGAGATACAAACTTGCAATTACAAGAAAAAAAGCCAGAATTGCGAGATATAAAATCACAGTTGTGAGAAAAATGTCAGAATTGTGAGATATAAAATCACAATTGCAAGAAAAAAAGTCGAAATTTCGAGATACAAACTTGCAATTCTGAGATAGTCACTTTTTCCTCAGAATTGGACATTTTATAACAACAAATTGCAAGAAAAAAGTCAGAATTGCGAGATATAAACTCGCATTAGCGAGCAAAAAGTCAGAATAGGCCGTTATATGACTACAAATTCCGAGAAAAAAGTCATAATTGTGAGATACAAAGTCGCAATTACCTTTATTTTATTTTATTCAGTGGCAGAAACAATCTTCCATAGTTATTAGAGTGTCTGCATATTTTTTTTTTTTTTTTTTTTATATAATGTTTCTGTACTAACTGGATACTTCTTTTAGACCCTCTAGAAGAGTCAAATGAATCTCCAGCACAAACATCTACAAACTCTGCAGCAGAGCTACTTAAACAGGGAGCAGGTAATTGAATATTTGCATGTGTGTTGAATTTCTTCAGTGGTTATTGTATAGGAAATGCGTTTGATGTGCTAATGTGTATGTGTGTTGTTCAGCGTGTAACGTGTGGTTCCTGGGCAGCGTAGAGCTGGAGTCTCTGACAGGAGTTCAGGGTGTTCAGAAGGCCACCACTGTGATTTTCAGTATGGATCCACCAACCACATCCACTGTCGTTCACTTTAAAGTGTCTGCACAGGGAATCACCCTCACAGACAACCAGAGGAAGTGAGTCTCTCTCTTTAGCTTTCTGTTTCTTTTGAATATTCCCATATTTCATGGTCAGGTAGCAATAATGTAATAATGTTTATCATTATTAATGTAATAATGATAAACATTTGTGTTAGTGACATTTCCACTTCAACATTATTCAGAGATGAGTCAAGTCAAGTCAAGTCAAATTTATTTATATAGCGCTTTTACAATTGGTAATTGTTTCAAAGCAGCTTTACATATTAGAAGCACATAAAAAAGGGAAGTGGTTAAAAATAAGCTGTACAAACAAGCGTGGTAATATGTAACATATACAAGATGGTGCTACATTAAGCCAATGTCGGCTGACTCCCAGGGGTGGAAAAAACCCCCTAGGAGAAAAACCCAGCGTGCTAACACTGGGAAAAAAGTCCTAGGAGGGAAAAAACCCCTTGGAAGATATATATATAATATATGTAAATGGATATGGAGATCAAAATCTAAATTATACATTTTATTATAGAGATTAAAAATAGATTATATATAAATATATGTAAGCGGATACGGGGATTAAAAATCAGAATTATAGATGTAGCCAGAACTGGATCTGTAGGCCTATTGTCTCCTGGGCTACATTGTAGGCAGGTCCAGACACAGGTTCTCCATCTGATCTGGATACGGCCTGGATCCAGTACCCGGCAAACCTCAGGATAAGCAGAGAGACAGATATTAGCGTAGATGCCATTCTTATTCTGATGTACAGGTATATCTAGTGTTATAGGAAATGTTCTCAGTTCCGGCCGACCTAATTATTGCAGCGTAACAATCCTTTAACGGATTTGAAAAATGTTAATGTATTGATAATGTGTTATGTGTATGCAAGAGCAAAGAGATGTGTTTTTTGTCTAGATTTAAACTGACAGAGTGTGTCTGCTTCCCGAACAATGCTAGGAAGATTGTTCCAGAGTTTAGGTGCTAAATAGGAAAAGGATCTGCCGCCTTCAGTTGATTTTGATATTCTGGGTATTATCAACTGGCCTGAATTCTGAGATCGCAATAGACGTGAAGGACTATAATGCATTAAGAGCTCACTTAGGTACTGGGGAGCTAAACCATTTAGAGCTTTATAAGTAAGTAGCAAGATTTTAAAATCTATACGATGTTTAATAGGGAGCCAGTGTAATGTTGACAGAACTGGGCTAATATGGTCATACTTTCTGGTTCTAGTAAGAACTCTAGCTGCCGCATTTTGGACCAACTGTAGTCTGTTTAAAAGCCGAGCAGAACAACCACCCAGTAGAGCGTTACAATAATCTAGTCTTGAGGTCATGAATGCATGAACCAACTGTTCCGCATTTGTCATTGAGAGCATATGTCGTAATTTAGATATATTTTTTAGATGGAAGAATGCGGTTTTACAGATACTAGAAACATGACTTTCAAATGAAAGATTGGTATCAAAGAGCACACCCAGGTTCCTAACTGAGGACGAAGGTTTAATGGAGCACCCGTCAAGTGTTAGAGAGTATTCAAGGTTTTTTCGTGAGGAAGTTTTTGGTCCAAAGATTAGGATATCAGTTTTTTTTGAATTTAATAATAAGAAATTTCTTGTCATCCAGTTTTTAATGTCAGCTATGCATTCTGTTAGTTTTGTGAATTTGTAGGTTTCGTCAGGGCGCGAGGAAATATAGAGCTGAGTATCGTCAGCGTAGCAATGAAAACTAACACCATGCTTCCTAATTATCTGTCCTAAGGGTAGCATGTACAGAGTGAAAAGCAACGGTCCTAGTACTGAGCCTTGTGGTACTCCATATTGAACCTGTGATCGATACGACATCTCTTCATTTACTACTACAGACTGATAACGGTCAGATAAGTACGATTTGAACCATGCCAAAGCAGTTCCACTAATGCCAATATAGTTTTCAAGTCTTTTTAAAAGAATGTTGTGATCGATAGTGTCAAAAGCAGCACTGAGATCTAATAACACTAATAGAGAAATACAGCCACGATCGGATGATAGGAGTAGATCGTTTGTAACTCTAACGAGAGCAGTCTCAGTACTATGGTATGGTCTAAATCCTGACTGGAAATCCTCACAGATTCCATTTCTTTCTAAAAAGGAGCACAGTACTAGTACTATTTTGAAAACTAATTGTAGGTAATGTTGTGTGAAATGTTTTGTCCCATGATGTCTCTAATCAGCTGTTGTTTAATCTGCTGTGTATAATTTGTTTTTGTAATTTTTAAAATTTTTATAACATTTTTTGTTTTTAAAAGACGTCTCTTCTGCTCACCAAGGCTGCATTTTTTTTTTTTATCAAAAATACAGTTAAACAACAAAATTGTGAAATATTACAATTTAAAATAGCTGTTTTGTAATTAAATATATTTTAAAATGTAATTTATTCCTGTGATCAAATCTGAATTGTCAGCATCATTACTCCAGTCTTCAGTGTCACATGATCCTTCAGAAATCATTCATATGATGATTTGGTGCTCAAGAAACATTTCTCATTATTATCAATGTTGAAAACAGTTGTGCTGCTTAATATTTTTGTAGAAAACTGTCTTTTTATGAATAGAAAGTCCAAAAGAACAGCATTTATTTAAAATCTAATTTTTTAAATATTAATTTTATATATTTTAATTTTAAAAATGTCTTCACTGTCACTTTTGATTAATTAAATGCATCATTGATGAATAAAAGTAAAAATTTCTTTCAGTCCTGAGTTTTTATATGACTTTGTGTTTCCAGATTGTTCTTCAGGAGACACTATGCTGTCAACACAGTGATATTCTGTGCCCTGGATCCTCAGGACAGGAAGTACGTCACACACACAAACAAACACGCACACATTGGGTTTTCATGTTTTATGGGGAATTTCCATAGACATAATGATTTTTATGTCAAACTGCATATTTAATCCTCTAACCCTAAACACAAAGCTCACAGAAAATGTTCTGCATTTTTACGTTTTCAAAAACACCACTTAGTATGATTTATACAAAAAAATGTGCCCACAAGGTCAAAAATATCTAATATTACTATTAGGGGTGAGCGATATGACCAAAATCTTATATCACTTACAGTTGTGCTCAAAAGTTTACATACCCCTTGCAGAATCTGCAAATTGTTAATTATTTTAACAAAATAAGTGTGCAAAATGTGTGTTCTTTTTTATTAGGTACTGTCCTGAATAAGATATTTTGCATAAAAGATGTTTACATATAGTCAAAAAATAGCTGAATTTATAAAAATTTTCAAAAATGTGCATACCCTTGATTCTCAATACTGTGTGTGGTTACCTGATGATCCACGACTGTTTTTTTGTTTTGTGATGGTTTTTCATGAGTCTCTTGTTTGTCCTGAGCAGTTAAACTGAGCTCTGTTCTTCAGAAAAATCCTCCAGCTCCTGCAGATTCATCAGTTTTCAAGCATTTTTGCATATTTGAACCCTTTCCAGCAGTGACTGTATGATTTTGAGGTCCATCTTTTCACACTGAGGACAATTGAGGGACTCAAACTCAACTATTAAAAAAGGTTCAAACATTCACTGATGCTCCAGAAGGAAACACGATGCATTAAGAACCAGGGGGTGAAAACTTTTGAACAAGATGAAGATGTCCAAATTTGTCTTATTTTGTTTAAATATCTAATTTTTTAATTTAGTACTGCCCATTGAAAGCTACAGAAGATACTCGCATGTTTCCCAGAAGACAAATTAAGTAAAATTTATCTTGATCTTCAAATTCAAAGTTTTCACCCCTGGCTCTTAATGCTGGAAAGGGTTCAAACATGCAAAAGATGCTGGAAAACTGAAGAATCTGCAGGATCTGGAGGATTTTTCTGAAGAACGTTGGTCAGTTTATAAATTCAGCTATTTTTTGACTATCTGTTAACATCTTTTATGCAAAATATCTTATTCAGGACAGTACTAAATAAAAAAAGAACACATTTTGCATGATCCCTCTTATTTTATTGAAATAATTAACATTTTGCAGATTCTGCAAGGGGTATGTAAACTTTTGAGCACAACTGTATATTAACACTTAAGCTTACTGAAGATAAGTAAACAGTCAGTGATAAAATAAGAACAAAGAAACTAATTACAAGCAATGGGACAAAACTACAATAGAACAAAGACACAAATGAAATAGACCTACCTGAAAAACTTCAAGCAATAAAAATGATAAATACTACATACTGTAAATGGTATAAAGTAATCAAATGTATAAAAACACTGCATAGTCTTCACTGTGTAAATTAAATATACATTTATTCTTATTTAAGTTACAAAAGTGATTCGGTCAAGAGCATTGAGAGATTTTCTCTCTTTTGTTGTTTGATTAACATTAATGACAGACAACAGCTGGTTTATTAGGCTGCCGTCACTTTAAGACCTGACGCATGGATCATATACACGGATCGTATACATATTTTTCTCCATCATACAATACGTTTTAAAATGAACTGCATGCCATTTATCAACACAAGCCATCCAGCATTTAATATGATATTCTAAAATTGATCAGCTTACTACAGTGTGCAACAAGTGTCTCACAGCAGCCGCTGGGCAAACGCACAAAGTAACGTTATAACATCATTTTCAACACACTCAAATATATCTAATATGATAAACAGAGCTGTGTTACCTCATAATCATGACCGGAAAAGCGGAAGCGGTGCCGGCGACTCTGTCATAATAAAAGTCCCGCTGCTCGTGAGGCGTGTGTTGCTCAATCGCTCCAGCTCCTCGTTCAGCTCCACAACACTCGGTCCTGCTCTGCTTCATACTACAGTAACGCTAATAATCGCATCCATGAACATGATTTCTTCCCGAGTCCTATCCCTATTCTTTTGCACCGTCCGTTGAGGTGAATACCACATGTCCCAAGATTCCGCACTCAAACTTGGCGTCATCAAGCTAAGCCTTTGTTTTGAATAGGCCTCTAGCGACCTCTAGGGGACAAAATTATTACATACTGCACCTTTAAGACATAAATGATTGTGTTTATGAGGATACTTGCAAAGACGGGCATTTTGACACGCAAGTATGTATATAACCATTCAAGCCCAATTATGTGGCAAAAAGAACTGAGTTCAGTGCTCAAGCGCTTTATGAGCAGCAACTTTATGCGCACGTAACTCTCAGACAGCGTTCAGAAACAATCACACAGTGTGCACATATAGCAAAATGAGTTCTCTTTCACTGCTTATTGTGCTTCAGCGGTTTAAAATCACTTGTGTTTAAACAGCAATGCTTAAAAACGCATGTAAACGATAAGATTTCATGATCATGCAGAACAGCACATGCACGTAATCGTGATAGACCAATATAATCCAAAATCTCTATTGGTTGACAATTCAACATTTAATTTTTGTTGGGTTTTTGTGGGATGTTCTGACTTCTCTACTGATCTGTTCACAGATGGACACGAGACGGCTGCACAGCTGCAAAGTGAGTCCCTCTTTTAATCAGTCCCAATCTCAGTTTTGAAGTAGTGCTAGTTGTGTATTTGGGTAAACGTGCTCCTTGTACATGTGTGTACATTTATTCATTTTTGTACGTGTGTGTGTAACAGGATCTTTGGCTTTATTGCGAGGAAAAGCGGAAGCAGCACAGAGAATGTGTGTCACCTGTTTGCCGAACACGACCCCGAGCAGCCCGCCAGCGCCATCGTCAACTTTGTCTCCAAGGTGATGATAGGCTCTCAGAAGACCAAATAGAAAAAACACACGCAGATATTCTTGCGGATGGGAACCGACTCCACATCCTCCACTTCAAATGTAGAAGACCAAAACTATTTACAGTTTTGCTGCAGTTGTGATCGGTTTCACTTGTTAATGGTGTTGAGACAATGAAACCTCAGTATTGTAATGGATGAAACTTCACCCTGTTATTTGGACAAAATGGGGCATCGCTAAACTTCATGAGGACCAGGAACAGATTTATAGGTGGACCTTAATGGACCACCCTTTTCACAAGTCCCGGGACAACATTCCTGATGACAGCTCGGAGGATAATTTCCACAGGATGTCTTTGAAATCCATGCAGTGCTGGCGCATCACACGACACATCCATCAGGGGGCGCCACACTTCTTTGGCTCATTCTCGCACTGCCATAAACAGAGTCTGATGAAAACAAAGTTGAAGGCCTTAGGGGAAAAAATGACTAACAGTTATTTTATTTTAGCTACCTAGAAGACTTTTTTTTGCAGTATTTCGGAGGTCCCTGGTTTCGTTTGTAAATAATAATGATTAATTTGTGTCTGGGCACATCCACAAGATGCAGACCAAAGAGCATTTTGCATATCAATTTACAGAACTTTTCAATTTTATAAATATATATATGTGTATACATTATCAAATACCACTTTTAATGTTTTTATAGCTCAAAATATTCAGTGCATTGTTGTTTATCTGTGTATTTGTTTATAAGTGCGGAGCTAACATTTTCAGTCAATGACAAGTGGTTTCCTTAAAAGCATGTTGGCTTTACTTTGTTTATATATTTGGAAATATTTATCATATAACTCATATTCTGTGTATACTCATCTCTACTCTTCTATGCGGCATGAGCGTTAAAACGTCTTATTTGATAAATCACCTCTTTTGAGGTAAGCAGCATGACATTACTCATGTAAACTCAGTACATCTGACATATAATTTTTCACTGAACAAGTGTGTAAATGCTTGATCAAAGAGGATTCTGGGTTAAAAGTTTCACTTGGAATAAATCTGAAACAGACATAAATCTGCATGTGCCATTACTTTCCTTACTTTAAGCTGCAAGGACCGTGTTTCCATTACAAAAACTGTTCTGTACTTTTCTTGTACTGTCTAACTCTTTGGTTTATTTGTAAACTAATGTTTTATGGACTGTATACATGCACAGATACAATAAAGATATTGTATGGTACTAAACTGAGACAGTATCTGTCATGAAAGGACATCTATCATGAGCTTCTTTCGACATGCTAGTTGGTTCACCAGCAGCTTAAGGCCAAAAAAATGCTAATGCTAGTTACGCTGACTTGTTTTTATACCTTAATATGGCTGTAACAAACTTCAGGAGTTAGTGGTAATTATCCTTAAAATGGCTGTTAAGTGTGATGTTGTGATATTTTGTAGTTAGCTAGCTAGTTAGCTGCTCACAAAAAGTATGCTCTGTATAGTATGTGTGTGAATGAACGTAGCTAGGCTACTACATCTGTAGTGTTGTCTTTGTCAA
>VTFQ01000014.1:6158709-6393709 GCA_036281575.1 Ancherythroculter nigrocauda
GCCAGCGTTCGGACATAAACACGGAAGCTCTGCACTGCGTCAACTGCATAGGGGAATGACAGGGAGAGAAGAAATTGTTGAATAAACTCTTTATTAACCGCTGTAGTCATGTTGACTATTTTAACAATGTTTACTACTTCTTTGGACCTTGAATGCGGTAATTTCATTGCTTTCTATGGGAGGTAAAAAAAAAAACTCTCGGATTTCATCAAAAATATCATAATTTGCGTTTCCGAAGATTAATGAAGGTCTTACGGGTTTGGAACGACATGAGGGTGAGTAATTAATGACAGAATTTTCAGTTTTGGGTGAACGAACCCTTTAAATCGATTTTAAATCCTCATGTACTGTAATCACTATAACAAACAATATTGTAAACTACAGAAAAGGTCCTAAAAATTAATTAGTGAAATCATATAAATTAATTGGTGAAAAGTGTCGGAACCCTATATTGTCATCTAGAAAACTAGAGTCAGGTTTCCCCCCTTTTTTTTCTCAAAAGCTTCTTATTCTCACCTCATCCCTCACTATAATGCTGGATCTGATGATTGAAGAGAGAGAGGGGACTTTGGCAGGAGGAATTTTTTTTCTGTTTGCTACCAGCACAAAGCAGGAGATCTACACTAATGTGAGACCAAAAGTGCGTGTGTGTGTGTGTGAGAGAGAGAGAGAGAGAGAGAGAGATGTGTTTCTGTGCAAGTTTTTGTCCGTGCATTCCTATGTGTGTGTGTGTGTGTGTGTGCTTTTGTTTATATTACATTGTGGGGACCAAATGTCCCCATGATGTATAAACCTGAGTTCACCTACATCGTGGGGACCAGCCAGCGGTCCCCACAATGTAAATGGGTTTATAAATCATATAGAATGAGTTTTTGTGAAAAAGTAAAAGTTTGCACAGTTTCCTGTGAGGGTTAGGTTTAGGGGTAGGGGCAGGGTAGGGGGATAGAATGTACAGTTTGTTCAGTGTAAAATGCATTGAAGTCTATGGAAAGTCCCCACAATTCACAAAAACAAACATGTGTGTGTGTGTGTGTGTGTGTGTGTGTGTGTGTGCATATTCTAACACCTGTGTGAGGTGATAAGAGACCGCAGCAGTGAAAGCCGCCTTAGAATTCAGAGCAGAGAAGTGAATTTAGTGGAGCAGGTCTCACACACACACATTCCCACACAAATAAAATCACTATAGCTTTCAAATACAGTCTGTCAGATGATGGTAGCTGCTGCTGGTCGGCTCAGTGACTGCTGTTAAAACAAAATGAGGTTTGGCCACAAACACTGACTCACGTGATGGTGTCGATCATGTCCAGACCCATCTCCACACAGCAGTGAGCGTGGTCTGCTTTGGGCTGGGTCAGGCCGGACACGCAATAATAACAGTCTCCCAAGATCTTAATCCTCCTGCAATGGTTTTCCTGCCAATCAGACACACAAAAGCACGATGGGAGTTTTTCCAGAGACACACAAAGCCAATAAAAGGGATATGCAGTTGAAAACAAGTCAGTAATGCTGTTGATAAATATCACATATCTACCAGGTTATACAAAATCTGATTTCTGACATGTTTACACAATTTATAAGTGAAGAAAAGAATGATTATGGTACTTCTGGGATAAACCATTAGGATATGTCCTGCTTTGACAGTTAAGAAATGAGCAGATGAGAGTTTATTTGGCTATCAAAATACCACTTCTGTTATTTATATAGATTTATATACTTCTGTATATATTATAATACAGAAGTATATAAAGTGTATATATATATATATATATATATATATATATATATATATATAAAGCTGTTTGTGTGCTTGTCATTTTATGTGGAACTTGCATTAAGTCTAAAGGCCTGTTCACACCAAGAATGATAACTATAAATTTTACTTCAATGATAACTATTTTAGAGTCCACACCTATGGAAGTTTGTTTCCACCACTGAATAAAATAAAAAAGGTAATTGCGACTTTATCCCACAATTCTGACTTTCTTTTTTTTTTCTGCGAGTTATAACGTCAGAAATGTGAGATATAAAGTCAGAATTGTGAGATATAAAGTCAGAATTGCGAGATATAAAGTCAGAATTGCGAGTTATAAATTCAGAATTACATGATATAAAGTCAGAATTGCGGGTTATAAAGTCAGAATTGCGAGATATAAAGTCAGAATTGCGAGTTATAAAGTCAGAATTGCGAGATATAAAGTCAGAATTGCGAGTTATAAAGTCAGAATTGCGAGATATAAATTCAGAATTGCGAGTTATAAAGTCAGAATTGCGAGATATAAAGTCAGAATTGCGAGACATAAAGTCAGAATTGCGAGATATAAAGTCAGAATTGCGAGTTATAAAGTCAGAATTGCGAGTTATAAAGTCAGAATTGCGAGTTATAAAGTCAGAATTGCGAGTTATAAAGTCAGAATTGCGAGTTATAAAGTCAGAATTGCGAGATATAAAGTCAGAATTGCGAGTTATAAAGTCAGAATTGCGAGTTATAAAGTCAGAATTGCATGATATAAAGTCATAATTGCGAGTTATAAAGTCAGAATTGCATGATATAAAGTCAGAATTGTGAGATATAAAGTCAGAATTGCGAGTTATAAAGTCAGAATTGAGATATAAAGTCAGAATTGCGAGTTATAAAGTCAGAATTGCGAGTTATAAAGTCAGAATTGCATGATATAAAGTCATAATTGCGAGTTATAAAGTCAGAATTGCATGATATAAAGTCAGAATTGCGAGTTATAAAGTCAGAATTGCATGATATAAAGTCAGAATTGCGAGTTATAAAGTC
Source organism: Ancherythroculter nigrocauda (assembly GCA_036281575.1). Classification (NCBI taxonomy): domain Eukaryota; kingdom Metazoa; phylum Chordata; class Actinopteri; order Cypriniformes; family Xenocyprididae; genus Ancherythroculter; species Ancherythroculter nigrocauda. Next base: position 6,161,495 of record VTFQ01000014.1, read on the forward strand.
AGAATTGCATGATATAGTCATAATTGCGAGTTATAAAGTCAGAATTGCATGATATAAAGTCAGAATTGTGAGATATAAAGTCAGAATTGCGAGTTATAAAGTCAGAATTGCGAGTTATAAAGTCAGAATTGCGAGATATAAAGTCAGAATTGCGAGTTATAAAGTCAGAATTGCGAGTTATAAAGTCAGAATTGCATGATATAAAGTCATAATTGCGAGATATAAAGTCAGAATTGCGAGTTATAAAGTCAGAATTGCGAGTTATAAAGTCAGAATTGCATGATATAAAGTCATAATTGCGAGTTATAAAGTCAGAATTGCATGATATAAAGTCAGAATTGTGAGATATAAATTCAGAATTACATGATAAAGTCAGAATTGCGGGTTATAAAGTCAGAATTGTGAGATATAAAGTCAGAATTGCGAGTTATAAAGTCAGAATTGCGAGATATAAAGTCAGAATTGCGAGTTATAAAGTCAGAATTGCGAGATATAAATTCAGAATTGCGAGTTATAAAGTCAGAATTGCGAGATATAAAGTCAGAATTGCGAGACATAAAGTCAGAATTGCGAGATATAAAGTCAGAATTGCGAGTTATAAAGTCAGAATTGCGAGTTATAAAGTCAGAATTGCGAGTTATAAAGTCAGAATTGCGAGTTATAAAGTCAGAATTGCGAGTTATAAAGTCAGAATTGCGAGATATAAAGTCAGAATTGCGAGTTATAAAGTCAGAATTGCGAGTTATAAAGTCAGAATTGCATGATATAAGTCATAATTGCGAGTTATAAAGTCAGAATTGCATGATATAAAGTCAGAATTGTGAGATATAAAGTCAGAATTGCGAGTTATAAAGTCAGAATTGCGAGTTAAAGTCAGAATTGCGAGTTATAAAGTCAGAATTGCGAGATATAAAGTCAGAATTGCGAGTTATAAAGTCAGAATTGCGAGATAAAGTCAGAATTGCATGATATAAGTCATAATTGCGAGTTATAAAGTCAGAATTGCATGATATAAAGTCAGAATTGTGAGATATAAAGTCAGAATTGCGAGTTATAAAGTCAGAATTGCGAGTTATAAAATCAGAATTGTGAGTTATAAAGTCAGAATTGCGAGTTATAAAGTCAGAATTGCTTGATATAAAGTCAGAATTGCGAGTTATAAAGTCAGAATTGTGAGTTATAAAGTCAGAATTGTGAGTTATAAAGTCAGAATTGTGAGTTATAAAGTCAGAATTGCGAGTTAAAAGTCAGAATTGCATGATATAAAGTCATAATTGCGAGTTATAAAGTCAGAATTGCATGATATAAAGTCAGAATTGCGAGTTATAAAGTCAGAATTGTGAGTTATAAAGTCAGAATTGCGAATTATAAAGTCAGAATTGCGAGTTATAAAGTCAGAATTGCATGATATAAAGTCAATTGCGAGTTATAAAGTAAGAATTGCTAGATATAAAGTCAGAATTGTGAGTTATAAAGTCAATTGCGAGATATAAACACAGTTGTGAGTTATAAAGTCAATTGTGAGTTATAAAGTCAGAATTGTGAGTTATAAAGTCAGAATTGCATGATATAAAGTCAGATTGCGTGATATAAAGTCAGAATTGTGAGATATAAAGTCAGAATTGCGAGTTATTAAGTCAAGTGCGAGATATAAAGTCAGAATTGCGAGTTATAAAGTCAGAATTGCGAGATATAAAGTCAGAATTGTGAGATAAAGTCAGAATTGCGAGTTATTAAGTCAAGTGCGAGATATAAAGTCAGAATTGCGAGTTATAAAGTCAGAATTGCGTGATATAAAGTCAGAATTGTGAGTATAAAGTCAGAACTGCGAGTTAAGTCAAGTGCGAGATATAAAGTCAGAATTGCGAGTTATAAAGTCAGAATTGCGTGATATAAAGTCAGAATTGTGGGATATAAAGTCAGAACTGCGAGTTATTAAGTCAGAATTGCGTGATATAAAGTCAGAATTGTGAGATATAAAGTCAGAATTGCGAGTTATTAAGTCAATTGCGAGATATAAAGTCAGAATTGCGAGTTATAAAGTCAGAATTGCGAGTTATTAAGTCAGAATTGCATGATATAAAGTCAGAATTGTGAGATATAAAGTCAGAATTGCGAGTTATTAAGTCAAGTGCGATATAAAGTCAGAATTGCGAGTTATAAAGTCAGAATTGCGAGTTATAGTCAATTGCGTGATATAAAGTCAGAATTGTGAGATATAAAGTCAGAATTGCGAGTTATTAAGTCAAGTGCGAGATATAAAGTCAGAATTGCGAGTTATTAAGTCAGAATTGCATGATATAAAGTCAGAATTGCGAGTTATAAAGTCAGAATTGCGAGTTATAAAGTCAATTGCGTGATATAAAGTCAGAATTGTGAGTTATAAAGTCAAGTGCGAGATATAAAGTCAGAATTGCGAGATATAAAGTCAGAATTGCGAGATATAAACACAGTTGTGAGTTATAAAATCAGAATTGCGAGTTATAAAGTCAATTGCGAGTTATGAACTCACAATTGCGAGTTATAAAGTCAGAATTGCAAGTTATAAAGTCAATTGCGAGATATAAAGTCAGAATTGCGAGATATAAAGTCAGAATTGCGAGATATAAACACAGTTGTGAGTTATAAAATCAGAATTGCGAGTTATAAAGTCAATTGCGAGTTATGAACTCACAATTGCGAGTTATAAAGTCAGAATTGCGTGATATTTTAGTTTTTTTAAATTCTCACTTTATATCACACAATTCTGAGAAAAAAATCAGAATTGTGAGATAAAAAGTCACAATTATCCTTTATTTTTTAATTCCATAGCGGAAACAAGCTTCCATACACACCAATGGATGATAAAGTTTTGTTTATTATAAGTGCGATGCAGTTTTGTCGTCTGCTGCTTTAAATGCTTGAGCTCTTTGAAGTCGGCTGAATTTTGATTGGCAGTCAATGTTTTTATCATTCATCAGCTCAAAAAAAAAGTTATTCCAGCAATATTGTTCCTCTGTGTTATCTTTATAGCTGTGATATGGAATTCCCTATTGTCATATTAGAATGATATAGTTATTGTTATAGTTATCATCCTTGGTGAGAATGGGCCCTCAACAGATAAGCCTATTGCAAAAGCTTGTATTTTAAAATGTAATAATATGTCACAATATTACTGTTTTACTGTATTTTTGATCAAATAATTGCAGCCTTATGGTGAGCATGAGACAACAGTAGTGTAGTCACTATTCATTTTTTTCCAATTGAGTTGTAATGAAAAGGAAGCGTTGTCAGATTTAGCTCACATCTGGAATTTTCACTTCACAAATTGGTCCTTGAACTATAGATACTGATTCAAATAGGCCCTTTTGCAAAGACATTATCAGGATAATACCACTCACATTGAATCAACAAAACAATGAGACACTTTAGACTAAAGAGAGTGAGACAAACAGAAAGACAGAAAAAAAGGAACTCTTCGCAGATCATTTGCTCTATTTCATTAGAGATGCACCATCTGGCACCACAGGGCAGGAGGAGACTGTGGGAAACCCCCTGTCACAGCACACACACACACACACACACACACACACACCATCTGTGCCAGTCAATTCCAACTGTTGCCTGAATTACAAACTAATGTCGAACTTGGAAAAAGTTTTGATTTTTGTGTTTTTGTGACAAAGCTGCATTTCACAGAAGCCTTACTTTTCTCTGGAACAGACTGTATTTAATAAATACTTGCATTTGCTGACTTGGGGATACAGAAAGACAAACTGAGCCAAGAAAGGAAACATGAAAGTGAAAATTTGCAGCTAATCTGCTTTTATCTCTTTCTAACACCAGCACACTAAACAGTTTTTACTTATTGGAGGAAAATAATTACAATCCACGAAAAGGATCCAAATAACACAAAAGCCTCTAGTAAAATGTGTAGGTGTAATTTACAGTACATCAAAGCTACTTCTCTATGATCTCAGACAGCACCTTTGAAAAGTGCAAACAGCTACAGCTGTCAGGATGGTAATTTAGCATTTACTGTGAGAGGCTGCTGAAATATTTACTGGTGTTCGCTAAGACAAGCATCTCTATTGCTATTGTCAGGGATCTGAACAAACCCTTAACATTCTATCAAACTTCCATGAGCAACCTGTCTATTGAACATGAAAGATACCAGATAACATCTCAAATTATGTGGTTTGTTCAGCACAAGTGGGCAAATACTGACTTAAATGCTTTTCTGAGAGATCAGTCTTAGAGTTTTTATCTGGTGGATGGGCAAAAGACTTTTGAAAAAGAAGTACATTTTAGTGAACTTTTAAACTACTAATTACATAAATAATAAACTTTAACAGAATATACTTAAAGGTGCTCTAAGCGATGTCATGCGTTTTTAGGCCAAAACATTTTTTGTCACATACAGCAAACATCTCCTCACTATCCCCTAGCTGCCTGTCCCCTGAACACACCGTAAAAAACGCGTTCTCTGTAGTCGCCACAAGCTCCAAAAACGGCAACAAAAACAAACTGGTGCAGCCTGGACCACAAAACATAATGAACAGTGCTCCAGCCAATAACTGACAAGAATGATTTTAAAGGTTTAGTTCACCCAAAAATGAAAATTATGTCATTAATGACTCACCCTCATGTCGTTCCAAACCCGTAAGACCTCCGTTCATCTTCAGAACACAGTTAAAGATATTTTAGATTTAGTCCGAGAGCTTTCTGTCCCTCCATTGAAAATGTATGTACGGTAGACTGTCCATGTCCAGAAAGGTAATAAAAACATCATCAAAGTAGTCCATGTGACATCAGTGGGTTTGTTAGACGTTTTTGAAGTCTCGAAAATACATCTTGGTCCAAAAATAACAAAAACTACGACTTTATTCAGCATTGTATTCTCTTCCGGGTCTGTTGTCAATCCGCGTTCACGACTCCGCTTCTTCTTCTTTCCTGTTTTACGGCAGTTGGCATCCAGCTTATTGGTGCATTACCGCCCCCTTCTGCTCCGGAGTGTGATTCAGGACTCCACAGTGACGCTGCTGACGTAAGACGCTGCTGACGTGTTATCTAGTGTGCCAGAGCTTCGTTTACAGTCTGAGGGAGACGCACGCTGTATTCAAGCTATTCTACATTGTTTGTATTTTGGTATTGCTATATTTTTAAAATGGTGCATAAGTGTGCATGTCGCGGATGTCCTAATCGCCAAAAACAACGACGTAAAAGTGCATTACCAACGCCGACAGATGAAAGGATTCAATGGAATCAATTCAATGGAATCAGTTCAATGGAATCAATTCAATGGAAAGGATTCCGGAAGAGAATACAATGCTGAATAAAGTCGTAGTTTTTGTTATTTTTGGACCAAAATGTATTTTCGATGCTTCAAAAATTTCTAACTAACCCACTGATGTCACATGGACTACTTTGATGATGTTTTTATTACCTTTCTGGACATGAACAGTCTACCGTACATACATTTTCAATGGAGGGACAGAAAGCTCTCGGACTAAATCTAAAATATCTTAAACTGTGTTCCGAAGATGAACGGAGGTCTTACTGGTTTGGAACGACATGAGGGTGAGTCATTAATGACATCATTTTCATTTTTGGGTGAACTAACCCTTTAAATGCGCGTTCATGACTGTTTCAGGAAGCACGGAGGGGAGGGGGAGGAGGAGGAGGAGGGAGGGTCTAGCTAGCCTCTGTTTTGTTTGACAACACTTTGAACGTCAACAGGAAGTTACTCCACCCAGGATCGCTTAGAGCACCTTTAAGTGTGAACTGAATGTAATGTTTCGGACCCCTTAAGTCATTATAAATGTATATGACTATCTTCTCTCAGACGAACACAATCAGAGTAATATTAAAAAATATCCTGGCTCTTCCAAGCTTTATAATGGTAGTGAATGGTGCTCCTGATTTTGAAGCCCAAAAAATGCATCCATCCATAATAAAAGTAATCCACATGACTCCAGGGGGTTAATAAAGGCCTTCTGAAGTGAAGCAATGGATTTTTATAAGAAAAATATCCATATTTAAATCTTTATAAACTAAATTAACTAGCTTCCGGCAGACGGCCTACGCAAATCCACTTACGCCAAAAGAGGGCTGGGCAACAATCTTCTAACAGACTTCTAATTTGTGACCTGTGTTTTGTTTTGCTCTATCCTCTGTGCTTCAGCGTTCGTCAGTGCGTCATGTCAGGGGTTACTCTGTTGGCGTAAGTCGATTTGTGTAGGTTGATTAAAGATTTAATATGGATATTTTTCTTACAAAATCCCATCGCTTCATTTCAGAAGGACTTTATTAACCCCCTGGAGCCGTATGGATTACTTTTATGATGGATGGATGCACTTTTGAACTTCAAAATCAGGAGCGCCATTCACTTCCATTATAAAGCTTGGAAGAGCCAGGATATTTTTTTAATATAACTCCAATTGTGTTCGTCTGAAAGAAGAGTCATATAGACCTAGGATGGCTTGAGGGTGAGTAAATCATGGGATATTTTTCATTTTTGGGTGAACTAACCCTTTAAGTTCATCTTTACATGTAATTTCATAATTCCATCTGTTGTTTTTGAAATATGTATATGTAAAAAGTGTATAGACGAATGTACTGACAATCATTTATGGCAAACTGGTTACACTTTATTTCGATAGTCCACTGTAGACATTCTTCTAACTATAAGTAACTTTGCAACTACATGTCAATTAACTCTCATTAGAGTATTAATGTTAGGTTAGGGTTAGGTGTTAGGGTTTGGGTTAGCAGAATAAGTTGCCATGTAGTTGCAGTTACTTACAAAAATAGTTACAAAAATACTTACAAAAGTGTTTGCAGATATTAAGCAGACATTCTACTAATACTCTAATGAGAGCTGACATGTAGTTGCAAAGTTACTTATAGTTAGTAGAATAACTAAAATGTTGCCAAAGACTAGAGAGTGGGCTGTCACTTCACTGCCATTCAGAAATCCTTTCCCATGGTCTCATGGGATAGTAAAGTGTCCATCAAACGCACACTTCAGAATCTAAGTGGTAGTAGTAGGTCATCCGGGTACTTTCCACCTAATTTTTTTAGAATACTATGTATTACATACTACATACTACTTTGCTGGTGTAGTATTTTTCGCAAACTATATAGTATTCGATTTTGGATGCAGCGTAAGAAAACTTTAGCAACCACACAGCAATGCTTTAGCAACCACCAACAGATACCTAGTATTCCTGTTTAGTTTTTTATGCTATTTTACAGTTGGCAAGTTGTTTTAGAGGAAGTGGTATTTTTCTACCAAATCCTTTTCTACCAAAATGCATGTTGCATTTTTCTCAGTCAGAAGTCTTTTGTCCACTGTTGGATACTATAGGATAATAGCGTTTCTAACTCAAATGCTTCCTCTCTTCCGGAGTGCACAAAAGGACTCTATGAGAAGCTGTGGCCACTAATGGGGATTATGATTATAATGCTGATTAGCATATTGCCGCCAGACTGTGAGCAATCATATGTTACCACATACGCCCATTGAATCAAGCTTTCTGATGTGATTTGCTCCCTCATTCCTTCCTCTCAACACATACATGCCAATAGTATTACTTACTGTAGCGAGCTCATCAAATTTCCCAAAGAGCTCGTTCAGTAGTTTGACCAGCTCTTGGGCCGTGCACTGGGAAGCTAGACTGGTAAACCCGACAATGTCTGCAAACAGGATGCTGCAGAGAATGAGAGGACAACAGGTTACGGTGATTCACAACAGACCTTACACTGTTCTTTGTAATGGCTTGGAGACAAGCCAAAAACTGTGTTTTATCAGAAACATGCACAGGAGGACTATAAAAGCAATATTAATCAACCAGCATCTGTTAGCCTTTATCCATTAAAACATTAGAGTCAGTAGATTAACCCAGGCCAGGGGTCCAGGGTGTACATGGCTCACCCAATCATGAGTTTGACGCACCTAAGGCACCTGTTTCAATCTGGTATTAAGATGTGTTTTGGTCGATTGGATCACAAGTAGATGAGGGAGACACATACCCATTTACACCTGGTGTTTTAATACATCTCTTTTGTCCACTTTCAACCACTTCTGTCCTGATTTCTTTGAGGAGAGGGTCTATGGGTGGGTAAATGTATGGTTTTTTTCAGATCTTTCGATCTAATGGACAAAATAAGCTCATGCAATTTACATATGAACATGCCGGAGATGACGGAAAAACACACAGAGAGCATCAGCTTCCATTTCTGCTCTGACAGCCGCAAGACCAGCTGAACACTGTAACATTGTGAACTTTTTCATCTTCAAACCAAACTTGCGTTTCCAGCCCACAAAGTTTAAATCCCGTCTGGCAATGTTTACGCGTTAAAGGCACAATATGTTAGATTTTTGGATACAATTTTCAAAAAACCAATAGAACAGTGTTACATATTTTGTTGACATGTGTACTTACATTATCTGTTAAAATCCAGAGAAATAAGCAATTTTAGCCTATCAATGACGTCATATCTGCGTTATCCTCAATTTCCTGTTTTATTTTGTAGAAACCATGGAAACAAAGACGCTTTAATATATTATGGATTTTATTAGACAGGTGAACAACTGTTTGAATACATTTATGTACAGAAAATTAATCATTGTTATATAGCTCAACACATTTAGTCTTATTGTTTGAATCTCGTTTTCTTGATTTTCTGCGAGTACCGTGTTTTTATGCCTCAAAGAAAAACACTATTTTGTCAAGTAGCTAACATAGCATAATCAGATACAGCTTTATTTTTAGTAACAGTAATACGGCATTTTCTCCATCGTACAATATGTTTTAAAATTAATCGCATACCATTTAGCATCACAAGCCATTCAGCATTTAATATGATATTCTAAAATCGATCTATCTTACTGCAGTGTGCAACAAGTGTCTCATAGCAGCTGACAAGCGAACGCTCGGAGTAACGTTATAACATCATTTTCAACACACTCAAATGTAACTAATATGATAAACAGAGCTGTGTTACTCCACATACGCTTGACTAGAAGAAGCAGCGGAAGTGGCGCCTGTAGCATAATAAAAGTTCCGCTGCTCAAGGCGTGTTGCGCTCGTCTCTCTTTAGCAATCGCTCCAGCTCCTCGTTCAGCTCCCACAGCTCTCCACCCTAAGCCATTAATTTCCACCGGCTATGGGATAAAGACGACACCTCCCATGATTCTGCGCTCAATCTCAGCGTCATCAAGCTACGCCTTTGTTTTGAATAGGCGAACTTATACAAGTATGCGGAGAGTAGGTGGTCTTCTGTGGCTGTTCAAACACATTCAACCACATGAGTCTTTACACTATGAAAGCAATCCGGTCGAATGAGTTTTCAACTACCTCTGGAAGTGGTCAAAAGTGGACAAGCTCAAAATGATTTAGACCCTGTTTACACCTGCATTTAGTGTCGTCTACTTGTGATCTGATCAACAAAAATGGATCTTAATGCCATGTTTAAACAGGGCCAAAGAGATGAATTAGAGTACTAACATATAGCTTTTATAGAGCTCATAGCTACAGCCCACCTTTCATCCTTGCTCTGGAGCTGGGCCTGGATTAACCTCATCTTTTAGTCAGTTAGTTGGTCATGGAAAAGTTACTTGTATGCATCATCTTTCACTCACAAATCGCTTGGCTGGAACAGGTCTTTAGGGATGGCATATGTGTGTATGTGCTATTGTGTGAATTTGCCCCCCAGCACTTGTTCCATCTCTCACTCTCCGTCTCTCCGCATGTGTGGGCAGCGTGGGTTAATTGAGCAGCTCTTGAGTTGATAGCGCTAGCGCTGTGGGCGCCGTGCACGCTGTGCGAGCTTTGGTTGGGAGCCAGACTCAGGAACTTAGACGACTGCGCGTGAGTGGAGAGTTGTTGACTCTTATTGACTTACTGATTCAGTATTCGCAATCACAATTTAAGTACAATTGAATTGACACTGTCTGGGAAAAAAACCCTATAAATGTAGTGCTCTTCTCTCTCATTCATGGAATGGGTTTTCAACATGAATGGCTTGATTATTGAAACACTCTCTCTCTCTCGTTCTTTCTGTACCTGACATTGTCGTGCCGTTGGATGTATATCTTGTGGAAGATTCTTTCTGGTGGCTTCAGGAAGTCCTCCTTCATCTCCATGGCAACATTCCTGGGCAGTAGGCTCATTAGGAGGCGTTCCTGTTGAAAATGTCCAATACATTTTAGGATAAATAGCAAGTTTTTTTGTTCGTTTTTTTTTTGAGTGTCATAAGTGAAGTTTAATATGAATTAAAGAATAAATTGTTATAGTACTCATTAGACTTCATGTGCTAATTTTTTATCACTATCATCAAAACATTTTAAAATAATATAAAAGCATTAAAACTACGAAATAACACAAATGGAATTGTAGAAATTTTGGAGTTACCAAATATGACCAACCATTCAAAACTCTCTAAATTATTCACAACTGCTGCCCTTTATTTGATTTTTATGTAAGCTTGTTTCCACCACAGAATCAAACATTTTAAAAGATAATTGTGAATTTTTATCTCAGAATTTTTTTCTCAGAATTCGCAATTGCGAGTTATAAAGTCAGATTTCCGACTTTATAACTTGCAATTCTGACATTATATCACATAATTTTGACTTTATAACTCGCAATTCTGACTTCATATCTCACAATTCTGACTTTATATCTCGCAATTGCAAGTTTATATCTCACACTTTTCTCAGAATTGTGAGATATAAAGTCGCAATAGCGAGTTATAAAGTCCAATTCTGATTGGGAAAAAAATGACTTTTTTTCACAGAATTGCGACTTTATAACTCACAATTCTGAGTTAATAACTCGCAGTTGCGAATTCTGAGAGTCAGAATTGCAAGATCTAAAATCACAATTGCAAGAAAAAAAAAAGTCAGAAATGTGAGAAAAAAGTCACACAAAAGTTTTATTTTTTATTCAATGACAGAAACAAGCTTCCATGGATTTTTGACATTCATTTAACCAACTTTATGAGGGATGCTTTTCCAACATAGCTCCAATGAGAATTTTTTTATCCAATAAATAACAAATTGGACATGCAACAAAATGTAATTTATGTTATAGAACAAATGTGAAAGTCTCTTCAAGTAATGTTCACCACAGACATGGAAATTTCCAAGGGAAGCCATGGCCTTGAGGGTGGCCTTTAAATTGACGTCATGATTGAACATCTCTATAAAAGAAAAACCATTAAAATGTTTGTGCTGGCCATTGTGTGATGGGTACTGTATAGTTTAAAACTGTCCACTTCTGTTATCTCTATGTGTTTTATCTAATGAACTTACTGATAGCTATAAAGTGGCCAATTTCTGTGAGAGATCACAGTTTTGAGCATTGGAGTTGGTTGGCATGGCAAAGGTAAGTTTCCGTGGAAACGCATACAGTTCATTGCCAAGCCATGCGTTACTAAAAGCAGGTGATAAATGCCTTCTCGATGAGCAAACCCCAGCGAGACATGCCACCTGTGTAAAAGCACAGTGGGTCGGTCAAACGTTTGAGCTGAGAGTTGGGTTGAGAGTTTTGTATAATTAGCAGTATGACTGTAAATGTCTAAGCCTCTTTCATTGACTGTGGAATTTAAAACCATTGAACATTAGCATCTGTAACACATAGATAACATGTTTTTCCTTGTTGACAAAATATAAAGTTCCTGTTCCTGAATATCTATGTGCTTTAATATCTATACTACTGTATGTACTTATTTGGTCAAAAATAACGATAAATAACTGTTAAAATAACTTTTTAAAAAATGCTTTATTCCTGTGATGGTAAAGGTGAATTTTCAGCATCATTACTCTAGTCTTCAGTGTCACATGATCCTTCAGAAATCGTTCTAATATGCTGATTAAAGAATAGTTAAAAGTGCACAATTATAAACGAAGGCCATATTTCATGTAAATGAAATAAAATGCTTAATGTTATTGCACATAAATGGCTCTTGAATAAATCCTTGACATGCAAGAACCATTTATGTGCAGTAACATGAGCACTTTATTTTGGTTACATGCAATATGGCCTTCGTTTGTAATTGTGTACTTTTAACTATTCTTTACTGTATATGTTGGCAAGTAGTGTATCCATAATTTTGTCATATGTTTGTACAATGACAATAAAGTCTCTCTGGTCACCACTATCCCACTTAGTTTTTCCATTTAATCCAAAACATACATCTCAAATACTCTCCCCCTCATGAGTTATTTCATCTGCCCCGGAAACTCTCAAACTTTTGAAATCAATGCATCAGCCACTCTTGCTGAATGTGAATTATAGATCATCTGAATGTGCGAATGGAAAGATTATAGACTGGTCCATATCTCTGCAGCAAGTGTGAGAGTTTGTGTATCAGATAGAGAGTTGTGTGGTACAGCCTGGTGTGATGTATAGAGTGGGTGGTGTTACCTTCTATTCAGGGAGTTTGTTGGGTAGGAGGTGGATGAGTCATGTGCAAACAATTATAACCAATTTCAGTCGCTAAGGAACAAGGGGAAAGTGTCCTCTCCGCTTTAGTTTGTATGAGTGTGTTTTGCATCTTTCCATCTTAGGCCCCTCTCCACTTCATTTATAAATCATTCAGTAATTATCCACTGCAATCTAACCAGAGCTCGGCAAGGGAGATAAGTTATGCTAATGTTGCTATTTGATTCACATTCTTTATCATTGATATAATCCACAATGACAGCTAAAGGAAGCAGTCTCACTAAGAAATAAAGTGGGATGGTGGATCTGCTTGTTCCGGTAGGTTGCTGCTGCAAGGAAGTGTTTAAACAAGTGCATCACAATCTGCTGTGTGTGCAGTTTTGTCCAAAAATGTCCATCCTACAAATATGCTAACAGATATAGCGAAGAATTTAATCTAAGTATAGAAAAGTCCCCTGTTTCTTTCAGGATTGGGCTTATAGAAGTGCTGTGTATCTAGTCAGATACATGGTAGATTTTTTTAAATATATTAATAATATTATTAATATATATTAAATATATTAATAATATATATATTAATAATATATGATTATTGATATATATTAAATATATTAATTGTGTTAATAAAAATAAAAATCATTTATTTACAGGTAACTTTTAATTTTACAACTTTTACATTTGTTACTTTAAAATCAACATGAATTTCATTTGCAACCCATTTTACTGTAAAAAAAAAAAAAAAAAAAAATCATGGAACATGATACTGTAACGTGTATGCTCTGTTTTACTGTCATTGAGTTTTGGTTTTTCCTCTGGCCATCTGTGTTCTTAGTTAGTCTCCTTGGTTGTTAATTAGCTCTACACCTGTGCTATTTTAGCTTGATTTCGGTGTTCCGCGTCATTAACGTTTTGTTGTGAGTTATACCCTGGTTATCTCCAGCATATTCCATTTTTGGATTAAGATTAAAGACTGTTTTTATTCTATTCCTCATGATCGTGCGCTTCATTGCTGCAACACGTAACAGAACATAACAGATTTTTGTGTTTTTGTGTTTTACTTTTTTCTCTTTCTCCCTGTCACCCATAGTCCTGCTAGCAGTCCAAACCTAACCCCGCTTTGAGCAGAAGGACTGCTCACTGGAGGACCACACTCAGGACTTTTTAGATATGGCTAACAAACTATCCAGACCGTTCGCTCTGCAGAAGGCACGCCTTCCAGTTAACAGTCCCCAAAAGGATTTGTGGAGTGGGTGCTGGTGAACAACAGATCAGTATTCACCATCTGCCCTGCTGAGGACGACATCATCAACCCCACTCTGGACCCATAGCCTCCGGACTGCACAAAGCAAATGCCAGAACTCACCGCAGACAGAGAGCTTGAGTATGCCGCGATGCACAAGCCAGATAAGAGGACTGAGCCAACCATCACCCCGGAGCCCGAGCCCCACAGTGAGTCTGACAAGGTGCGTGAGCCGGCAACAACATGCGTCCCAGTGGGTGTGCTTGTGGAGTTCATGGGCATGAAGGAAAGCCCTGCCCACACTCCCACCATTGAGGGTGAGCTGCAGCTGGCCTCTACAAATAGTTATGATATATTTCCGATTCTCCCATCCCCGCTGGTTCCTCCCAGCTCAAGGTCTCCTGTGCCCCCGTTGGTTCCGCCCAGCTCAAAGTCTGCCGTGCCCCTGCTGGTTCCTCCCAGCTAAAGGTCTCCTGTGCCCCCGCTGGTTCCACTCAGCTCAAAGTCTGCTGTGCCCCCGATGGTTCCACCCAGCTCTAAGGCTCCTGTGCCCCCACTGGTTCTGCCCAGCTCTAAGGCTCCTGTGCCCCCACTGGTTCCGCCCAGCTCTAAGGTTCCTGTGTTCCCGCTGGTTCCTCTTAGCTCCAGGTCTCCTATGCCCCCGCAGGTTCCGCCCAGTTCAATGTCTCCTATGCCCCCGCAGGTTCCGCCCAGCTCAAGGTCTCCCATGACCCCAAAGGTTCTTCCCAGCTCAAGGTCTCCTATGCCCCCGCTGGTTCCTCCTAGCTCCAGGTCTCCTATGCCCCTGCAGGTTCCGCCCAGCTAAAGGTCTCCTATGCCCCAGCAGGTTCCGCCCAGCTCAAGGTCTCCCATGCCCCTGCAGGCTCCTCCCAGCTCAAGGTGTCCTATGCCCCTGCAGGTTCCTCCCAGCTCAAGGTCTCCTATGCTCCCACAGGTTCCTCCAAGCTCAAGGTCTCCTATGCCCCGCAGGTTCCGCCCAGTTCAAGGTCTCCCATGCCCCTGCAGGTTTCTCCCAGCTCAAGGTCTCCCATGCCCCTGCAGGCTCCTCCCAGCTAAAGGTCTCCCATGCTCCCGCAGGTTCCTCCCAGCTCAAGGTCTCCTATGCCCCCGCTGGTTCCTCCTAGCTCCAGGTCTCCTATGCCCCCGCAGGTTCCGCCCAGCTAAAGGTCTCCTAGGCCCCCGCAGGTTCCGCCCAGCTCAAGGTCTACTGTGCCCCAGCAGCTTCCGCCCAGCTCAAGGTCTCCTATGCTCCGGCAGGTTCCTCCTAGCTCCATGTCTCCCATGCCCCCGCTGGTTCGGCTCAGCTCTAAGGCTCCTGTGTCCCTGCTGGTTCCACCCAGCTCAAAGTCTCCTGTGTCTCCAGAGTTCCCACCCAGCCTCTCTCTCCTGCCTTCTCTTCCAGAATCAGCCAGGTCCTCTGCTCACCTCTGCTGATTCCCTTCAGCCCCTTGGCTCCTCCTCTGACACCACTCTATTGTGTGGATTTGCCTCGGGTCTTCAGGTCTCCATCTCTGCCCAGTAAAGAGGAATGCCCTGGCTCTGCCTCCAGACCTCGATCCCATCACTCCACCTTGGCCCATCGACATGTCGGCCCCGCTCTCCCTCAGCTCCACCTGGAAGCATCATCCTTATGGCTACACTTATGGCTACACTGCGAACTGAAATCTTGACTGAAATTTTTTTGTAACTTTAATAAGGATTAATCTATGTTTGACCAGTGAAGACTGACCAGTGTTAATTTACATTTAATTACTTTATTCAATGTCTCTGAAAAGAAAGTCTCTTCTGTTCACCAAGGCTAAATTTATTTGATTAGAAATTCAGTAAAAACAGTATTGCAAATTATTATTGCAAATTAAAATAAGTGTTTTCTATTTGAATATATTGTAAAATGACAATTATTTCTGTAATGGCAAGGCTGAATTTTCAGCATCATTACTCCAGTCTTCAGTGTCACATGATTCTTCAGAAATCATTCTAACATGTTGATTTGCTGCTCAAGAAACATTTTTTTTTATTATTATCAATGTTAAAATTAACAGTTGTGCTGTTTTTTTGTATAAATGTGAAAGTCTTTACTGTCACTTTTGATCAATTTACTGCAACCTTGCTGAATAAAAGTATTAATTTCTTTAAAATATTTACTGACCCCAATCTTTTGAACTGTCTTACAGACAGAGAGATTTATAACCAGACAGAATAACAATTAATTTCCCAGAAAGCCATACCTGTTCAATTCAGAAAATTCCATTTCAAATTCCAGTTTAACTTTCTGTGGGGCTGTTTTTTCTTTTCAGAAACATACACTGATAACACAATAAAGAATATAATCAGGGTCCATTTTGATGTCATGTTGGTTTAGAAGTTTACATTTGAAGCTAGTAAGCCAAATGAAAATGCTAATGCTCTGAGGTGCTTTTGGTAGGCTTATAGTTGTATACAGCCTGAATACCAACTAAGTCAACCACCTGACCTTAGACCCGATCTCACAACTGTTTTGTGTGTCTTAGAGTACATGCATCTGTGTGTGCGTGTAACCGTATGTGTTTGCTAAGAAAGTTTGACCTTTAAGCTAGTCAGGGGGGGAATGAAAGCAATCTAGCAAGGTAATTACCTGTCAAAACTGCAACTTTAACTTGAGGGAGAAAATGAAACAGCTGATCATTTCATCTAAAACATGCAGCTGCTCGTTTGCGTGTATGCCAACGCACGTGTCGTGCGAGTCTGACCTGTTTCTCGTTCTCGTCCTCTAGTTGCAGGCGCTGTTGGATGCAGTTTCTGGCTTGTAGGAAGGCCTTCCTCTGGGCGCGCTCAGTAAGGACTCGCACAAACACACCCGACAGATTCACACCGACCAGCAACACTGCGTTCGCTACCAGCTACAAACACACAGAGAGAGAAAAATTACAGGGTTTGTGTGACCATCGCTGTTTATTGGACCATGGAGAAAGATTCTGACAATTATGCAACATTCGGAGACTGAACACGAACTTTCAGTAATTAAGAGTGGCATACTGTGTGTGTGTGTTAACGAGAGAGAAAAACGGGGGCACAGAGCGAAAGTAGCTTGAAGAAGAGACGGACACAGATGCCAAGAGAGGGGGCAGGGAGTTCATTTTTTCAATCCATCCTGAGATGATGATAAACTTGAGTATGGAGACAGACGCAAACCCCCCACGCTAGATAGCCTGAGAATCTCAGCAGATTTGCTTCTGTGACTCGAAAGAATCAGCAATTGCCTGGCTTTTGAGACATGTCACTTCAAAGAGGCGCCTATTAAGGGCTTTGTATTGTTCATTCATAGAGCAACAGAAAATTAGATTACCCAGAATCCCTTCAACTGGTCTATGCATTCTTTTAACAGGCCTTTGTAATTGAAAGTGAAGGCCATTTGCTGAAAAGCACAAAGCCGTGGCATTATTACAAATCCTTAGCAAGGTTACGAGGCTTATAAATTAGGTAACAAGGCTAATAAACAAAGTGGCCAGCTTGGTTAAAGAGTATTGGCTATTGATTGGTAATCACTGAAAGGCTTTGCACAATCAGAGCCATTGCGAGTGGCTTATACACGGCTGACCGTCCTGTATTATAATGTCTGATGTGCACCAAGGTTACGCTGTGACAGTCTGAGTGAGAGGTTGTGAAAAAAAAACCTCATTAACTCAGCATGTGAACGGTGACACTTGTGTCTAGATGTGAAGTGTTCTTGAAGTTTGGAGTGCAATAATGAAATACTGTATATGCTGTGTTCTGTGAGATGCTGCTGTTTTAATGTGAAGTGGCACACTGATATTTTTAGATCAGGTGATTTTAATGAGTTTATGTCGATCCTCTTTGCTTAAGGTCTTTGGAGCATTTTGATTGGATTTTAGGCACTCTGTCGGTCTTTTCACACAAATCCAGGCTTAAGAGGTCAACAAATCCAGTCCCTGTTCTCACAGGTTTGGTTTTTTGATGATGGAAGCTGCAATTCCTGTGTGAGTGTTTGTCACAAACATCACTTAGCATCCAGCGAGGATGTAGTGAAACTGAGACATGTGAAACTGTCACGCCGTTTGGTAAATCAGAAGTGCAGAGGTTATGAGCTGAACTGACATGTGTGTCAATGTGTCCGTATGCCAGATTAAACGAAAGGTCAATGCATACAAATGCATATTAATATCATGAGACTTGCTCCGTTTACCGCCTCACAGGTTTGGGTTTCATTTTAACTTTCATGTTCTGTTGAGATTTAATGCATTTAATGGCCTCACTGATGTACATATAAAAATAATAATAGTAATTTTGAAATCAGCACCTTATTCTCATTTCAAATTCTTTAAAGGTACCATAGAACGCTTTTTCACAAGATGTAATATAAGTCTAAGGTGTCCCCTGAATGTGTCTGTGAAGTTTCAGCTCAAAATACCCCATAGATTTTTTTTTATTCCGTTTTTTAACTGCCTATTTTGGGGCATAATTATAAATGCGCCAATTCAGCGTGCATCCCCTTTAAATGCTCGCGCTCCCCGCCCCCAAGCTCGCAACTCTATAATACATTGCATAAACAAAGTTCACACAGCTAACATAACCCTCAAAATGGATCTTTACAAAGTGTTCGTCATGCAGCATATCGGATCATGTAAGTATAATATTTATTTGGATGTTTACATTTGATTCTGAATGAGTTTGATAGTGCTCCGTGGCTAAAGCTAACATTACACACTGTTGGAGAGATTTATAAAGAATGAAGTTGTGTTTATGAATTATACAGACTGTAAGTGTTTAATAATGAAAATAACGACAGTCTTGTCTCCGTGAATACAGTAAGAAACAATGGTAACTTTAACCACATTTAACAGTACATTAGCAACATGCTAACGAAATTAGAAAGACAGTTTACATTTTTCGCTGTTGTCCTTGCTTGCTTACCTGCATAAAGTCTGTTGATACGGCTGTGCACAGATCCAGACGTTAATACTGGCTTGTCTAATGCTTTGAACATGGGCTGGTATATGCAAAAGTTGGGGGCGTACATATTAATGATCCCGACTGTTGCGTCACAGTCTGTGTTGAGATTCGCCTGTTCTTCAGAGGTCTTTTGCACAAATCAAATTTACATAAGAAGGAGGAAACAATGGTGTTTGAGACTCACTGTATGTCATTTCCATGTACAGAACTCTAATTATTTAACTATGCCGAGGTAAATTCAATTTTCAATTCTAGGGCACCTCTAAAAAAAAAATGCAACCCAAGTTGGGTTGAAAATGGACAAACCCAGTGGTTGGGTTAAATGTTTGTCCAACCTCCTGGGTAGTTTTATTTAACCCAACTATTGATTAAAAATTACTACATGACTTAAAATGAACCCAAAATAGGTTGGAAATTAAAAATAAGACACGTAATTACTAGACTCAGCAATAATAATCAAAAGGTGAACATTTATTAATAAGCAATTTAATAAATGTTTATTGTTTAAGTATTAATCATTAAACTTATTCATAAATGTTCATTTCCAACATATTTTGGGTTCATTTTAAGCAGGCAATACAGTCATTTTTAAACAATAGTTCAGTTAAATAAAACTTAAAACATTTAACCCAACTGCTGGGTTAAAATGACCCAATAACTGGATTTGTCCATTTTCAACCCAACTTGGGTTGTTTTTAACCCAGCTTTTTTTAGAGTGTGTGTTCCTCTGACCTAATTCAAAACCTACTGCTGTCATTTCAAGCTGTATCCCTCTGTTTTTTCCAGAAATGTGACTAGTATCTATTTCAGTAGTGTTTCTGTTTCGAATGAATCTGACCACAGCAAAAACACATAACATAGGTCAATCACAAATTCTGTCATCATTTACTCACCCTCATACCTGTATCACTTTCATTCTTCTACAGAACACAAAGGAAGATATAATGAAGAATGTTGGTAACCAAACAGCTTTGGTTACCATTGACTTCCACTATACAAAAATAAAAACACATTTCTAAAAATATCTTAATTAAAGTATTAGTTCACTTCAGAATTAAAATTTCCTGATAATTTACTCACCCCCATGTCATCCAAGATGTCTTTATTTTTCAGTCGAAAAGAAATTAAGGTTTTTGAGGAAAACATTCCTGGATTTTTCTCCATATGTTCAACGGGTTATAGGTCTGAATGTCAGTTTCAGTGCAGCTTCAAAGGCCTCTACATGATCCCAGACGAGGAATAAGAGTCTTATCTAGAGAAACGATCTTTAATTTTCTAAAAATTAAAATTATATACTTTTTAACCACAAATGCTCATCTTGCACTGCTCTGCGATGCGCCACGCATTCCGTAATCATGTTGGAAAGGTCATGCGTAATGTAGGCGGAAGTACTGTGGTCATTTTCTCCTCGAAGTTTAAAATCGTCCGATATTGTTGTTTTACCTTTTTTTGTAAAGGGCATTTGACTTAATCTTTCTAACGTGATTACGTAATGCGTGGCGGAATGCAGAGCAGTGCAAGATGAGCATTTGTGGTTAAAAAGTATATAAATTTTTTATTTTTTTTAGAAAATGACCATTCGTTTCTCTAGATAAGACTCTTATTCCCTCGTCTGGGATCGTGTAGAGCCAATTGAAGCTGCAATGAAACTGACATTTGGACATTCAACCCGTTGAACCCCAGTGAAGTCCACTATATGGAGAAAAATCCTGGATTGTTTTCCTCAAAAACCTTCATTTCTTTTTGACTGAAGAAAGAAAGACATAAACATCTTGGATGACATGGGGGAGAGTAAATTATCAGGAAATTTTAATTCTGAAGTGAACTAATCATTTCATGTTCCAAAGAAAGTCATATAGTTTTGGAATGAAGGTAAATGATGACAGAATTTAATTGTTATTAATTTTTTCACCTCTATGTTTCAGTCTGATGCTTAAACGTGAAGCATATTTTTTGAGCTATGAAAATAACCTAGATGAGAACTAAAAAGAAAAGGTTCTAAAACATTCTAATGTTAGACTCACAATTGTAATAATGAAAATCAGTGTTAAAGCTGTGCTGATATTCCGCACAACAGCACTCGTACACAGGCGATATTGCTTAATTGTATCACTATCACGCTGGCTGGAGGAAAAGTCATTTTAAGAAGGGAAGGACTACAGTCCCAGTCAAAGGGAAACTTCAAATGAAAACAATTTCCAACTTCAACAAAATCAAACAGCACTTAAAACTTTTGTTCATGTCTTCATGAATCTCCAAAGCATGTATAATTATATTATTCAAACTCAAGGGTATTCTGCTATTGGGTATTCCAGTCATTTGTTGTGCAATGTCAGAAAATGACAGCCTGCAGTGGTTTCACAGTAAAACTGCTAAATCTGATCAAATCAATTTTTAAACAGTTTCATAGTATTTTTATACTATGTTTGGCACAAGATCCTGCAAGCTACAGAAACATCCAAATAACCTCAGTTCTGATATTCTTAATTAAATTAAATTCAATGCAATTAAAATTTAAAATGTGCATTTAAAATGCACACAATAGTTTATTCAGATAGCTCCTTCATTTTATGTTTCCTAAGCTACAAATGATTAAGTTACACATCTCACATTTTTAAATTAAAGTTACCAGATTATTCCTGAATGATTCTGATGATTTCTGAATGATATTGTGGTTTATTTTTCCACAAAAGAAGTTCATTCTGACTGACTCCATCCGCTGTGCTTTCGTTAGGAGCTGTCCATCCTCATTGGTGCTGAAGTCAAACAGGCCCTCGCGCGCTCTTCACGCCACCTGTGTGCACGTGCAGTGCGTGCGCCCACCGCCCCCCATGCTCCAGCAGTGCTTTACCATATATGACACGCCAAATAAAAAAAAAAAAGAAATACGGAAAAGTTATGGACGGAATGCTCAATGACACAACTTACCGGTGTCCACACTCGAGGTCTACGCGCCGTTAACGAGGTCGCCGTCACGATGAAATGCGACGCAGCCACCAGGATGCCGAACAAAACCGCCAAGAGCGTCCTGACCGGTAGCAGAGAGTAGGCAACGAAAGTAACGAGCATCAGCTGCCAGACACCTTGCTCAGGTGTTGTGCTCGGTGCGTCAGGCCCCTGCGCGCCCTGCGTCCCGTGACCCAGCGCGAGAGGAAACGGGCAACAGAGCAGCGCGAACGTGAAGCTGAAGAGCAGCGCGAGTCGCGCGATCTGCTGCAGCTGCGTGACCTGCAGATATTTGACGTTGGTGACGATGAAGAGTGAGGTGAAGATGACGCAGTGGACCGGGTGCGAGCCCTTGGACACGGTGAAGCGCGAGCCGGCGGACAGCAGCTCCACGAGCGCCAGCGCGGACGCGGCGAGGATGAGGATGGCCAGCGCTTTGAGCGTGGCGTTCTGCTCGAGCTTCAGGTTGTACTTCTGAAAGAGAGTCTCGAGCTCCTTGCAGTCAAACTCGTGCTCGCACGCACCGGCCAAGCAGCGACTTTTCCTCCGCCGCGTGCGGACTCTGGGAAACGGAACTTCGTCCATAGCGGGGCCATTCATACAGCCAGAGCTCTTCTTCACAAGCACCGCATGTCCAGCACTTGTTGTCGCGGTCCTGGCGGCAACTGTCGCGCCTCGAGACGGGCTCGCGCACACTGACCCCAGCGCGAGACTGTATCTAATCCGCAGCACGCGCCGCCACCATCCACAGGTTGGTGACTGTTGTAACGAGCGCAGACAGCACCCGCCTCCTCTTTTCTCTCCCTCGCTCTCTCTCTCCTCCCTCCTCAAGGCGGTCTCCAGGGAACAGACCACCCGTAGCGTTTGTTCGGCCCCAGAAAGAGGTTAACATCGACCACGCAGAGCCGGGACTCCCCTCTCCGCATCCCACAACTGCATCTCAGCGCCGCGGCCGGATCACGCATGCGCAATGTCAGCCCGAGATTGAGAAACCAAGCACGTCTCCCAGTCCTCAAAAAAGATAAGACAAGACAGCAGCGCAGCTCTGACAGGGCTCGTCTTAAATGGAAAAACGGCGAGCAGTAGGGCAGGCTTCATGCATGACGCTCGGTGGTGTGTATGAAACGAGCGAATGATGTTTTCCTTTCGACTCACCAAAACAGATATAACCCAGGAGAGTCTCCCCGCCGTGCGCCTATAAATAGCACGCTGATCAGTGGCCTTTTAATTAAGCACTTTAATTCCAGCTCGAGCCTTTGTTTGGAGTGCCGTTACCGATCCGGTGCGGAGCAGGTGTTGCGGATTACAGATCGCATTCATCTTTTATTCTCGCGCATCTGCGTCTAAATTGATTACCGCCGGGTGCCTAAGTGGATTTTTGCGTTGGGACAAAGGGGTTGAGGAGGTGTGCCCGCTCCTCCATTCATGACGAGACTCTTGCGCTCATTTGGCTGCTGTTAAATGGCCCGTCAAGAGAGCGCTCGAGTCCCACTCGGACCTTAAACCCAGAATAGAAATAGACAACGGGTGTCGTTAGGGCCCCTGACAACTTTCTACACGCGGCCCCCGCGGGGCGAACTCTGACAAGAGATAATTCTGTCATAAATAATCATTTTATTATTAATAAACATAAGCGTTATTGCTATTTAGTTACCATGACATCAAAACTGACAATTCTTATTTTTTTTAATGAAATACAGGCTATTTATTATTATTATTATTTATTTGTGCACTTCTTTAAAAAAAAAAAAAATATTCACGTTTCCAAAATCTTTAATCAAAATAACTTCCCCTCCCTCTTCTTCTCTGACGACATTTTTACTGTCATGAGGTCGGGACAACCTGTCATTCACATGACATCAGCAACCATCCAATCAATTCGTCATGGACAAATTCAAGTCCCGCCCTACATTTTTTCTTGTTTGCGAAGCTGTTTCACTTTGATATACATCACAATAGGGAAGAAAAGTCTATTGTAACTTCCGTTTCTATATATTATAAATAGTTTATTCATCCCTTTTAGGGAAATTCAAACATCCAGTGGCTCACACTTTACAATTACAAACACTGAATTACAAACAATAAAACAAACAAACACCCAGCTAATAATAAAATAAATCACCACATCAGCTAAGATAAAATATATAATAATAAAGAACACATAAATTAACTCAAATTAAAGACAGATTTCACCAAGAACGATAACTATAAGGATAAAGTTTTAAAAATAGAGTCCACACTACAATGATAACAAAAACAAAAACAATATTGTTGGAATCTTTTTCAGAATGATTTTTTTTTTCCAACTGATGAATGATAAAAACATTGAAAGCCAATCAAAATACATCTAGCTTTAAAGTGTGCACTGCGGTTACATTTACGAAACGTGCTGCATGCTCTTAAACATAATGCTGCTGTGGACGGGTCAATGACATGACGGGTCATTTTTTTGTCCAAAGGCCTTAATAATAATAAAAAACAAAGATATGACATCCAAAGTATGTAAGGTAGTACAACTAGATCTCTTTTATTGAATCCAAAAGGTTTTAATTATATTTTGCTATGTATTTTAAAGATTTTGAAGTGTCAAAAGGTCATTCGGTTTAAACTTTCAAAAGCCAATACAGCCATTTCATTTGTGATTAAAATATCTTAAAATGTAATAAATGTATATATTTTTTAATTCTGGCACTATTTTTTAACATCATATATCAACATAGTGCAAAATGGGATTAAAATTATGTGTAGAAGTTGTTGCTTTGTTATGAGAAAGAATGTCCGAAAAAATGAATTTAATTGATGTCATTCGGAGTAACTAATATAAAGGGGCCTTTTTGGATCAAGTCATGCGTCAATATCATGTGACAGGATGTGATTCATTCAGACATCTGCAAAGGACCACATGGTCATGAAGCAAAGTAACTAACTCTAATTTAACTATTTGAAAAATGCATGTTTTCACTTGCTCATACGCATGTCCTGAAACATCAGGTCATTCAGTACAACCGCTAAAACATGGAAAATTTTGTAATATTTTAAAACTTGTACTAAATATAAAATGTTTGATTGTCCTTTTGCTAGCTAGCTAGATTTCAGCCTGTTAGCATTGTTTGAAAATATCATCATTCGGTCTAACCAAATGTGTCATTCGGTAAAACCGAAATTTTGGTTAAACCGAATTATTTTTTTGGTGACAAATTTTGTCCATCTTGTAAAAAATGACAAAAGCAGTGTTAATTGGTTATAAAAACAACATAATCTCATTTTTAACACTTAATAAAACTTTAAAATTAATTATATCTCCATTATGTTTTTTTATATATACACTTTTAAAAACCTCATTTATCAATGACCCGGACGCTAATAGTTATCATTATGGTTATCGTTATACAGTCAACTCCAGAATTATTGGCACCCTAGTTAAATTTGATTGAAAGGAGCCTTGAAAATAAATCTACATTGTTTATCCTTTTGATCTTTAATTTAAAAAAAAAAAAATAATACAAAATTCTAACCTATCACTGAAGTAAAACAATGGAAAGTGTGTGTGTGTGTGTGTGTGTGTGTGTGTGTTGGGGGGGGGGGGGGTCTCAATGTTTTTTTACTTAACCAGATTACTTTTTCAAGTAACTAGTAATGCATTACTTTTAAATTTACAACAAAATATGTTACTTTTTCAATTAGGTAATGCAAGTTACATTTGTTGACTGACAGCTCTCCTGACCCCATGTTGAGAGAAATCACGAGTATGTGCAGAAGCAATGTGTGCACTGTGTAAACATGATGGTTATTGTTGTTTTAAACTAACCGTGAGCATGCATTTACTCATTTACTACCTTTGCGTCCTATTCTTCTGTATTCCAGAATAGCAGCACAGCTGAAAGGTTTGTTTGAGCTTCACCCTCTACTGTACAGGTGTGAATTTAAATTTCCTTCTTGAGGCTTATTCATTTCACTTTTGGTGTGAAAGAGCCTTGACATTTACCAAAAATAGATCTTTTTTGTTGTTATAAAAACCAACCAACAAACAAACAAACAAACAGCCCAGATGAGAAAAAGTAATGCAAAACTAATGCAACACATTACTTTCCATAAAAAAGTAACTAAGTATTACTTTTAAAAGTAACTTTCCCCAACACTGCCCCCTACACTCACATTCACCCTCTCGGTCATTAATTTTTGGTCTAAACCTTTTCTTCGGATAATATTTCACATTTTTTCCCACGTTCATTCTGACTGCCAATATATAAACATACATGCACAAACATATTCAATGTGTGCACAATTTCGACATCAAAACCAGAGAAAAGCTTGACGATTTCAAAATCTCACGTGAATGTGGTTTCCTTGTGTTATCAGGTTTTCAAATGGCCTTTTAAATCACAAAATCATGAAAAGTCAGTACAGTTCTGCTGCCCTTAAACGTTTCCCAAAGCATCCGAATCCCCTGAAGCGGACAACCCAGAATCATCTTGTTTTAGTAGCTTGGGATCAAAAAGACATCATTCAATCAAACCATGACACCAAAGAGGAGGTTAGACACGTCGAAAGACTAAATTGTGTGTGGGTTGTGGCAAGGGAGCATGCTTGTATTATTTATGAGCCCTTGATTAATCATGACTACGGCTTGTGCTGTAGTGAGTGTGATCTGTAACTTTATATCCATCTGGCTGCTCCTCAGATTTATTGTGAAGAAGCTGTTTATATTCACTAAATACATTTCAGATAAGCCGAGATGGCACTCAACAGAACGGTAGCTGTCAGAACTATCACAATACATAACCGTTAGCACCTCTGAAGGATTCATGAATCTCATAATTGCGATAATTAAAGGCTGACATAAAATCAGGCTTCTGAGAGACTTGTAAGTGATGTTCTCCTTCAATGGCAATCACTCAAGCCTGCAGGGCAGTTAGAAGTTATTTTAGTCCATTCCTCAAAAACGGTTTCAGTTCATGTGTATTTTTGGGGCTTGCGTGGCCTGCTTTTGATGGCACAGCATGCAGTAGATGCCCTTGTTGGCTGGTAGAGCCGTCCCAGCACTTATCCTCACAAAAAGTCTGTCAACATTATGAATTAATGTCTAAACCCTACTGTGCCTTTTCAGCTTATCAGGTATGGCTGATTTGCTCGTCTAATCTATCTAGACTGCTTCCTTTTACTGTTAGAAACAGATTCTGTCACTTCATTTTCTCCTAACTACATTTCAACTTGTCTATAGATCAGTCTGTCTATAGATTGCGCTTTGATTGATTTATGTTGTTCACTGCACTTTTTTACACTGGTGTATTTGCTGTTTGCTAGAGGCGTTTGAGTGATTGATTTTGGAATGTTTTATTGATCCTCTGTCAACATTTCACACAGATTTGTCTGATGGAAAACATTTTGACCAAATTCGAATAGTTCCATTAAGGTGAACCACCAGCAGGAACCTGCTTTTTAAATTTTACACAATGAAATGAATAAAACATGCTTTTGAGAAATAGCTATTAATTGGGAGCAACAGGTCAGGCACATTTGTCTCTTTCGGTTTTCCTCCATTGATTTACTCATCAATCCATGTCTGTCAACATGGGGGGATAACCAGGAACATTGTCTCGAGGGGGGTCCAGAAAACATGTTTTTACATAAGGGGTCCACGCTTATAATTATTCTGGGGCCTGATAATTCAAGTGACTGAATGAGATACTGCAAATTATTGCTGTAAAAATATTTTGCATGACACAAAACAATAACAAAAATCTAGAAACAAGGACAAAATCTAGAAATAATATGACTGTTTCAAATAACCCAATCATAATTTCAAATGAATTTGACATGGCATGGCTTAGCATAGCTTCACATGAACATGAACATGAACATGAACATGAAAATGAAAATGAACATGAACAAATATTACCCACAGTGGTACAGGAAACAATGCATGACAAAGACTGAAGCAAACATGAGGATTTAAATACACAAGGACTGACAAGACAAGACACACCTGTGTGCAATCACCCAATGAACCAATGACAACATAGGACACATGAGGCAGGGAAACACATGACAAGATCACATGAGGACAAGGGAATCACATGACATGGGAGCACATGGCAAAACATAACAAACATGGCAGAGAAACAAGAAGCATAAAACATAAAACATGAAACTTGAACATGAACACAAAACCAAAACTAAAAATGACAATACTACATTTGAATTTAAATTTACTTCACGATTGTTGAAAAAGTATGTTCTATATAGTACGAATGCATATAGTATGAATTAATTCGGATGTACTACATCCGCCATGTTGTTACTGTCACATGACCTACCAGTCTCAGTTACGTCCCTTCAACTCCATTCACAAATCCTCTCCCGTGGCCTCATGGGATAGTGAAGTGTCCATCGTATGCGCACTTCAGAATCTCACCGGAAGTAGTAAGTCATCCGGGTACTTTTTCGCCTACTGTTTTCCGAATATATGAATTTGGACATACTACTCCGTTCGCATACTGTTTTCCGCGTACTATATAGTAGAGAAGTATTCATTAGTTGCCATAGTTACTAATTAGAGCACACCTGTTTTGTATTGAGTTCCTTTGTCTGTGTATTTAAAGACCTTCAGTTTTCACATGTTGTTTTTGTTGATAGATGTTTTAAGTTAATATAAAATTATGATAACCTTTGGTTTCATTTTGCACCATTTCATCAAGTAATATGTTAATCTAAATAAAAATGACATTTTAGACTGACTAAATTGAATGACTATGACAACACAAAATAAAGGGTATTCTTTCAAAACACACAAAATCTGAAGAAAAAACAAAGGCTGCGTCCGAAAACCTTGCTGCCTCGCTGTCTTATAAGAGAATGACTTGTACGGCAGCGTTTGTGCATGAAGGTACCTCACGAAATTGATTTCGGACAGACTTCTGAGGCAGCGTAAGAGTTTAATGATCTACAGCAATATAGTGCGAGCTTTGGTGAGAACTAAACAAATATTTAATTACTACAGTAGTAAAAACATCAAAATTGAAATATGTTGGTCAAAATCATACATTTATACACAAAATGAGCAGCAAACGCAACTTTCGGATGCCATCTTTATTTTTCTAGCTCAACTGTCACAGAATGGAAAGCACAGGATTGTGGGATATCAAAGGCAGCTAAGGATACATCCATGCTTCCTTCAAAAATCGATCAGATGAAGGTATCTCATGAGACAGGAAGTGAAGCTAACATTGGATTCGGACATGCCTTGATGCCTTACTACCTTGAAATGTGTCCTCAGAAGGCAGCATTTTCCAGTTTTCGGACGCAGCCAAAGTGTCAACACTGCTCTCAATGTGGCTTGACTGAATGGAAATTGCATTTAATTAAAGGGTTAGTTCACCCAAAAATATAAATTATCCCATGATTTACTCAGCCTTAAGTTATCCTAGGTGTATATGGCTATCTCCTCTCAGTCATGTATCATGCCATGTATCGCGTCAGAGGTTACACTTGCGCCATAAGTCGACTTGCATACGGATGTTTGCCAGAAGCTGGTTTTTATAGTTTATAAAGTTGTACATATGGATATTTTTCTTACAAAAAGGCATCACTTCGCTTCAGAAGGCCTTTATTAACCTCCTGGAGCTGGGTGGGTTATTTTTATGATGGATGGATGCACTTTTTTGGACTTCAAAACCATGAGCGCCATTCACTACCATTATAAAGCTTGGAAGAGCCAGGGTATTTTTTAATATAACTCCAATTGTGCTCTTCTGAGAGAAGAAGCCACCTAGGATGGCTTGAGGGTGAGTAAATCATGAGATAATTTTCATTTTTGTGTGAACTATCCCTTTAAGGATTTACCTTTTATTACATTTTAGATTAGGCCACAATTACCTGTTTTGCAGAACAGATGTTTCGGGGCCAACGTTTCCATGACCAAATGAATTTTTCTACATCACATTTGTCATTTTTATTGTGCCTGACTAGACAAACGACATGGCATGTTCACGAGACCTTTGTCAGTGATATTACAACACTTTGCTCTCTCGTATGAGAGAGTAAGACTCAGCTAATGCTCGTATCACCGTGCCGGTCTTAAGACGCAGCAGGAGCTAAAAATGGACAGATAAGCAAGGGGGTGGGAAAAGACGCAAAAAAAAAAAAAAAAAACCGCGCAAGAGAGAGAGGTCCCCTGCTTCTACACCATCCTGTTTTCACAGATTAGCTTTTTATTGATCTACCTCTCACCTGCTCCCTCTCTCAATTTCTCCCGTACACGCAGACACGCTCTCTTTGAGCGCAGCTACCTACTGGTGGCAGCAGCCCTGCATTTTTAACACCTACACGCACTCACACACACATATGCAAACACATTTTTCCTTTTCATCTGTGTGTATTCCTCTCTGCCAGGGCCTTTGTGAGTAGAGAGACTCTAAGAATAGCAGTCAGTCAGATGAACACCTCAGAACGTCTGCTTCCAAAGGAGTTCCGCTGTGCGTGTTTGTGTGCGCGTGTGTCTCAGGAGTAAGAGAGACAGCAGAGAAATGAGAACAGACAGCTTTACACGCACCAGTCTCCTTGCATTATATTTGGATAGTAACAACACACATGCATACACAGGCGTACAAAACAGATACACAGACACACAATGACAGCTTACAGTTTGGAACCTCCGTTCCACGTCCTGGTTGGTGGGCAGGGGTTGCGTTTCCATAGTAACAGAAAAAGGGAGCTCCCCAGGCCCCTCCTATGTGCACAAGTGCTGCAAGTTCACCATGTATGTAAATGTGCAAATATTTTCTCGTACTGCTGAGCGCGATAATAGGCGGGTAAGTCTTTTTTGTCAATAAGCCAAAAACAAAAAAAAGACAGAAAAAAAGTTTTAAATTCCAAAACTGCAATTACGATATGACATTTATGTTGGTATTGTGAAGTTGCGTATACATGAACGCTAAAGCGCACGAGTTACAATTTTCCAAAATGTCAAAAAGAACTTTAAACAACCTCAATAAAAGGGTCAGTTGATCCAGAAACTTCCAACTGATTTCCTGTGACCAGACACGGGTCACTTCCTGTTCTGAAGCTAGGTGAAATTGTCTGATTCTGGCATGAGTCACACAGTGCTTGCCCTTTATAGAACATACGCACACCAGCTCATAAACACACAGCTTATGAGTTACCTAGCGAAGATGTGCCATTTTGTGTTTATAACCCTGCCTAAGCTGATTTGCTGGTCTTAGCTGGTTTAAGCTGGTCTATAGATGTGATCACACACTGCCAAAAAGAGCTGAGCAAACTAATTCATCTGTGGATTTTTATTTGCTAGGGGTTTGGTAGTTTGTTTTGTGTAGTGGCTAGTGTTTAGTGGTTCTTAGGACATAGCTAGGAGTTGGGTAGTGTGTTTTGGGTAGTTGCTAGGGTGTTTCTAAGGTATTGATAGTAGTTAGGGCATTGCTAGGGGTTTGCTGGTGTGTTTTGGGTGGTTGCTAGGGTGTTTCTGGGGTATTAGTAGTTGTTAGGGGCTTGCTAGGGTGTTTCTAGGGTATTGGTATTTGTTATGGCATTGCTAATGGTTTGCTAGTGTGTTTTGGGTGGTCGCTAGGGTGTTTCTAGGGTATTGGTATTTGTTATGGTATTACTAGGCGTTTGCTAGTGTGTTTTCGGTGGTTGCTAAGGTGTTTCTAAAGTATTGTAGTTTTTAGCTCATTGCAAGGGGTTTACTAGTGTATTTTGGGTGGATGCTAGTGTGTTTCTAAAGGCAGGAACACACCAAGCCGACGCTGACGAACTAGTGGTGACGAAAGCAGACTGCAGGGTTGGCTCATGTCTGCCTTAAGGTATTGGTAGTTGTTAGGGCATTGCTAGGGGGTTGCTAGTGCGTTTTGGGTGATAAATAGGGTGTTTCTAAGGTATTGTAGTTGCTAGGGCATTGCTAGGGCGTTTGTGGTTATTAGGGCATTGTTGAGGGATTGCTAGTGCGTTTTGGGTGGTCACTAGGGTGTTTCTAAGGTATTGTAGTTGCTAGGGCATTGCTAGGGCGTTTGTGGTTATTAGGGCATTGTTGAGGGATTGCTAGTGTGTTTTGGATGGTTGCTAGGGTGTTTCTAAGGTATTGGTAGTTGTTAGGGCATTGCTAGGGGGTTGCTAGTGCGTTTTGGGTGGTCACTAGGGTGTTTCTAAGGTATTGTAGTTGCTAGGGCATTGCTAGGGCGTTTGTGGTTATTAGGGCATTGTTGAGGGATTGCTAGTGCGTTTTGGGTGTCACTAGGGTGTTTCTAAGGTATTGTAGTTGCTAGGGCATTGCTGGTTATTAGGGCATTGTTGAGGGATTGCTAGTGTGTTTTGGATGGTTGCTAGGGTGTTTCTAAGGTATTGGTAGTTGTTAGGGCATTGCTAGGGGGTTGCTAGTGCGTTTTGAGTGGTCACTAGGGTGTTTCTAAGGCATTGTAGTTGCTAGGGCATTTCTAGGGCGTTTGTGGTTATTAGGGCATTGTTGAGAGATTGCTAGTGTGTTTTGGGTGGTTGCTAGGGCATTGTTGTGGTTATTAGGGCACTGTTGAGGGATTGCTAGTGTCCTAGGCAGTTGCTATGAATTACTAGGGCATTCCAGTGGTTTCTGGGGCATTGCTAGGGGTTTGGTAGTATGTTTTGAGTGGTTGCTAGGGTGTTTTTAGAGTGTCCATGGTTATTAAGGCACTGTTAGGGGTTTGCTAGTTTGTTCAAATGGGTGTTATTAGGGCATTGTTGGGGGATTGCTAGTGTGCTAATCAGTTGCTATGAATTACTATGGCGTTACTAGGGTTTCTATGGCATAACTAGGGTGTTGGTGGTTGTTAGGGCATTGCTATGGGTTTGCTAGTGTGTTCAAGTGGTTGCTAGGCTATTGAAAGGTGGTTGCTATGAATTAAGGCATTATGGTTTCTAGGGCAATGCTAGGGGTATGGTAGTGTTTTGAGCGAATGCTAGGGTATTTCAAGGGTGTTCATGGCTATTAGAGCATTCTTAGTGGTTGCTATGAATTACTTGGGTGTTACTAGGGTTTCTTAGTGGTTTCTATGGCATTACTAAGGTGGTGGTGGTTGTTAGGGCATTGATAGGGGTTTGATAGTGTGTTCTGTGTAGTTGCTAGGGTGTTTCTAAGGTGTTGGTGGTTAATAGGGTATCCCTACATAGCCAAGATGGGTAGCCGGCTGGTCCCCCAGCCTGACTTGCTGAAAAGTGAAATCCAAAAAAGTAAAATCCATGGATGAATTAGCTTCCTCAGCTCTCATTTGCTGTGTATATATAAGCACTTAGGAGCTGGTGGGTTTGT
This sequence comes from Ancherythroculter nigrocauda, assembly GCA_036281575.1. Lineage (NCBI taxonomy): Eukaryota > Metazoa > Chordata > Actinopteri > Cypriniformes > Xenocyprididae > Ancherythroculter > Ancherythroculter nigrocauda. Next base: position 6,194,376 of record VTFQ01000014.1, read on the forward strand.
ACTCTAGGGACACATTTCACTGTGAGTGTTGATTTGTGTTATAATGTGTTTGCAGCCCCACAAGAGACACCAGCTAATCCTAGCTGTGAACATTAGAAACACGACCCATAATCTTGCACTTTAGCCACCTACAAGCCACGGCTAAGGCAAACACTCCACCCACACAACAAGGACATTTATCACTCTACAACTTTTCCAAGGGGACGATGAATAGATTTAATCTTTGTATATTCGATGTTTGCTAATTCCCTTGTTCTACAGTGAGTCAGTGTACACTCACAATAATGATTTTTCTTTATTAGCATCCAACTTGTACTCCACCTCCACTTTACATGAATCTCAAAAGGGTACTTTGAGACAAATTGCCAGACATCAAACAGCAATTAAAAGTTTTTAGTGGGTTCATCATTTTGTGTTGATGGGAAATGTAGGCCGTGTACAAGTTTATCATTGCTGTGCTTCGTTCAGATGTGGGATATTCCTACTTGAGACGAATGGGACAACTTATAAGTATATAAAGGAACAAAATGGCTTTGCTAGCATTTGTTTTGCAGGTGTACAATTATCAGCAGAGGATCATATTTGTGTTTCACACACACCCATCTCTGTAAACACTGGCTAAAAAGGTTTTATTATCTTGAAATACATGAACTTTGACTCATTGATGCATTTTATTTGTATCAAAGTTAATGATTATCAGTATCTATGTATATCTCCCAGCAGGTACCACTATCTTTGTGTGACATAATACATACATCTTCAGTGAAAGTGGAGGAGAAACTAGCACAACTCGCCAAAAGAAAATGCGACATCAAATGGCATTCTCCTGCAATTTTCAGTAGGAATTTGGAGATTTCCAATATTATTTTAATATTTTTATATATCATTTATATACTATAATATTATTGTTTATATACTATAAAAGTATTTATTTATATTTTGAATGAGCTTTTATTTTTATATTTTGAGTTTTAGTATTTTTATTAGCTTTTGTCATTTTTATTACTTTTATTTAGATTTAATTTATTCATACTTTCAGTTTCAGTACTTTAACTTCAACTTTATTTTAAATTAAAAACTAAATTTAATGTTGTTTTTTTTTAAGTTTAATATTTTCATCTAATATTCATATTTTATTTTATTTCAACTTTATTTTAACTAATGAAAACTATTTTAGTTTTAGTTAAAGCTGCAGTCCGTAACTGTTTTTGTTTAAAAATGATCCAAAATCAATTTTTGAGCAAGTACATAACCAGCCAGTGTTCAAAACTATCTCCTTAAATTACACGATTCACAATAGTAAACTTGTAATAATGTTTTATAATTCGAGTGGTACTGGTGGGTTTCCACGGGAAATTCGAGCATGCCGCCGTTCATCATTGCATCATTACATCACATCTGTTTACATAAAGAACAAGTCCCAGCTAGTAGACTATATCATGTGAGGATACTGCAGGTGGTGGATCATTTATAGCCTTTTCTCACAGCAGTACAGAAATTGAAATCTACAGGTAATGCTAATACGTGCTAAATACACATAGTCAAGCAATGCTGATGTTGTTAACATTTACAATTTAAAAACAAAGTATAATAATAATAATTTGCACAGTTTGACATGATCCGAACTAAGCAATCGTTAGATTTAATCACCACTGGTAGCGAGATTTATTGTAATGCTTTTTTTCTCAGTTGGTCAGAACAAAAGTGGCAGATTACTTGTTCAGATGACATTTTCCGGTGAAAATTCTTATTTTGGTCATACTTCCAAGACTACAATCTGTGATTCCGAAGTACAGTATCCACCGGTGCGTTAACTGACAGCAAACATTCTCCTCAAAACTTCGATTCATCCGCACTGAGGAGCCGTACCAATGCACAACCCACGTAAAGATGATAATTTCGCAAAAAACTGCAGTTGCAGGTTTCAAACAGAGATGGTGACAAAGAGGCAAAACCTACGGGCTTCAGCTTTTACAATAACAACAATTAAATGTTGAATGAGAAAACAGCACGTTCTTATTCATGTATGCTGGATAAAATCGACATATGCAGACACTTGCAGAAAGTTAAAACATGACTTTCTTCACTAAAGAATTGCGCTTTTGCATGTTTTTGTTCACAAACTATGTAGTTTACCTATTTACATGAACACAGTTAATCTGTCTCAACTCAACACTCAAAACTAGACTGCAAGATGAGGAATTGTTGTGTTCATTCACAATTTTGTGGGCACATTTGCACCTATTTGCATAACATAAATGGCACTAACAGTGAGTGTAAAAAAAATGAAAACATTACCTGCAGTGTTCATGCTGTGCAATTTCAGTAGCGTCTGGTAGAGCTGCTTGTGCTGTTGATCTTGACACATTTATTAGCATGCAATGCTAACAAGCCTGAAGCTCTTCACTGACCTATTCTCCATAACACTCGACGGTAGCCAGCAGCATCGGTGGCACAGATAAAAGGCATGGATAACTGCCTGTACCTTTAGTCCTGCAACTGAACTATTTATAAACTTTATACTAATACCTACTGGCAGCATTTTCTGTTCTTGTATCAACATTCGAGGGGAATCTTACAATAGTGCCGAGAGTAAATCGCTTAATATAAAAAGGACAGGAGATACATGTACAGTGGGCAATGGGCATTCACATATAATTTTATATTCAGAATCAACTGCATGCCAGGGAGTAAATTAATTCAGACAGAAGAACAAATGCTGGAAAAGCATTCTCTCAAAGGCAAAAATAAAGAAAGAAAGAAAAAGAGAGAGAGAGAGAGAGAGGGAGAGGGAAAATGTAATCCCCAAAGAAATGGAAATTAATTTAATTCTTAGATCCTTTAGGTTTTCAATACACAGACAAGTGAAAACCTGTCAGCAGTGGGATTTGGGATTAGAGACACTGTAATGGAGTGGTTGCTTCAAGCAGGGAGAAATCATTGGCTCCAGGTTATTGTTCAATAAGAGATCACAGTCGCACATCACTGAGATGATGATGAAAGGGGCAGCTGAGGTGAAGACCTGTGAAAGGGCACTTTGTCTAAACAATTTCTTTTATGGATTTAATCTTACGAATAGCTTTACTGTGCTGATGATTGAAGAGAGAGCAGACGCTGAAGTGTAAGACTAATCATGAACAAACAAATATGAAGAAAATGTGGTGCTGCCACGGTGTTGGAATTTTCCACTATTCACCGTTTTCCTGAGCAAACAATGAGCACCGCACATGATGGATTCTAACTTCCATTTGGAGGCTGTCCTGTTAAGCTCTCCATAGGAACCCATTGCTAAAATGGGGTAAATAGAGCAACTGAGGATACTTTTACATGACAACTGTACTTAAAAACAGAAAAGTTTTTCCTTTGCATTTTTTGAAAAGTTTCATGTATACAACCTGGTCTCATGGGAGAGACGTACCCGTGGGCACGTTTTCGCGAGACACAAAATTACGCACCGACGAGTACGTCTCGCTGCAGTTTCCGACAGAAACGAACGCTAGAGGCCGGTAAAGCTCGTTTTCACACACGGTTTCGATGACGGCCGGGGTCGGATTATCGATTCGTAAAGACTCGTTTTGGCGTCTCCTCACGCAATATCATGTCACGACTTCAAAACGCATCTGACCAGAGTGCCCGATTTGTAAACGAACGTACTTTGGACTTTCCGGCTCTACGCGTTTCGCTATTTTTGGCCGTAACCAAGCTTGCTCGGTAGCTCAGCCGATACAGAGTTGGACTTACGGCGAGGAGTCGACTCCCCCTGCCTGGGTACGAATCCCGTGAAAGGTGACTGATGGCAAAAAAAAAAAAAAAGAGCTCAAAGAGAGATCTAAACGAGCTGAAAAACGGACGCTTCTTACGTCACGTTTGCTTTTGTTAATGCTATCGGGTAGGTTTAGGCGTAGTGTCGGTGGGAAGTTATTTTAAAACGCAACGGAGCGCAAATGTCAAATCGAGAACCGCGGCAATTCGTCTAAAAAGCAACGTCATAAAAACGTACCGCATTCACCCTATTATCTGCTCCGGCAAAAAAAAAAAAAAAAAACACGCTTTTAGCGCCGCTCAGTGTACATTTCAGAGCGAAACTGCAGTGATATGTACTCATTGGTACGTATTTCGCGACTCGCGAAAACGTGCCCACGGGTACGTTTTCGTCATGAGAACAGGTTGCCTAATGCATGATGTGGTTTTTCAGGCAATTCGAAAACAGGATATTTCGCAAAGCTGCAATGGAAACCATTTTTCCACATTTACAGGTCACCTGGCATATGTAAAAGTGACATGATCGTTCTTTAAAGATGGCGTGGTATGTTTGGACAATATACGAGACAGTGTTCTTTATTAAACTCATAAGAGACAAAAAAAATTATGGGAATACTGGATTCTAAACAACAAAGAAATGCCACAATTTATCAAGACCTTGAAACAGATTTGAGGGCGAAAGGCTTCCAGAAATCACGTATTATAACCTCCCAGAAACACCTCATATGTGGCCACTCTCAAGTATAAGGGGCTTTCATTGCCATTAAAGATTAGTTAACTTCAGAAATGAAGGTTTTTGAGGAAAACATTCCAGGATTTTTCTCCATATAGTGGACTTCACTGGGGTTCAACGGGTTGAAGGTCCAAATGTCAGTTTCAGTGCAGCTTCAAAGAGCTCTACATGATCCCAGACAAGGAATAAGGGTCTTATCTAGCAAAACGATCATTCATTTTCTAAAAAAGAATAAAAATTGATATATTTTTTAACCACAAATGTTCATCCTGCACTCAAGGCATCAAGGCCGTTTGGTTTAGTCTTTGCACGTTCACTTTGTAAGTTCACAAAGTGAACTTGCAAAGACTAAACCAAACGGCCTTTACAAAAAAAAGTTAAAACAACGTCGGACGATTATGAAGTTGGAGGAGAAAATGAGATGCAATTTTTCGACCTACCGCAGTACTTCCAGTACGTCACGTGTGACCTTTCCAAACGTAATGCGTGGCGGATAGCAGAGCAGTGCAAGATGAACATTTGTGGTTAAAAAATATATCAATTTTTATTCTTTTTTAGAAAATGAATGATTGTTTCACTAGATAAGACTCTTATTCCTCGTCTGGGATCATGTAGAGTTCTTTGAAGCTGCACTGAAACTGACATTTGGACCTTCAACCCGTTGAACCCCACTGAAGTCCACTATATAGAGAAAAATCCTGGAATGTTTTCCTGAGAAACCTTAATTTCTTTTTGACTGAAGAAAGAAAGACATAAACATCTTGGATGACATGGGGGTGAGTAAATTATCAGGAAATTTTAATTCTGAAGTGAACTAACCCTTTAATGCCTGGATAACGTGCCTACATTTCCTTCGATTAAAAATAATGGCTAGTGCGGTGGCTGCGGAACTGACATCGCGAGAGGAAAAATGTACGTTTTAGTCGCATAACATCGGTTAATGGAAACAAGACATTTCACAGTAGTTTTTTTAATCATCGTTTAGAAAATAATCTGTGATGGAATCCAGGCTACTGTCAACTACACTATCTCCATTCACACGTATCCACAACTAAAAATGCTCTATTATACATGCCAGGCCAGTAGCTGATGTGGTCAGAATTAGAATTAGTTGGCAATGTTAGAATTTGGAGCATGTAAATAATGCGTCTCCGCTGGTTGTATTAGTGGTGCAGTAAAGGTGAGGCACTGACAAAAGACGGTCATTGCAACACTGTAAAGTGATGCCACTATGGAGCCATGTGCTTTTTTAAACCATTTTCATAGGTTTAACATTACATAATCAGCTCGGAAAATACGGTCATTTGACTGGAAACACCGGAGACTGGAAATGTAAAGGATAATTCCGCTATGAGTCGGGTGAGACTTTCGCATTCAGGAAAAAGCTGGATACAGCTCTGTAAAGAAAGAACATCTCCTGATATTCTGGAGACAACATATGGCTGGGGCAGTTTGCTATGTGGTGGTTGTTAGGTGGTTGCTAGGGTGTTGGTGATTATTATGGGATTGCTAGGGGTTTCCTAGAGTGTTCAGGTGGTTGTTGTAAAGATATAGTTCTAAAAAAAATTTTTCCAGCTATTGAATGATAAAACACTGACAACCAATCAGAATCCATTGGAATTTAAGGGCTCGTACATTTAAAATGTCAGACAAAATTGCAGAGAATGTCTAGAAAAAGCCACCACTGTTTGACAAGTCAAACCCCCTTTTAAAGGATATGTCAATGGATATATGGAAAACAATTATTAACGGAGATGAGATCATTATGCCAGGCTAGCAAACAGTGTAACAAGCGCTACATTGTCTTTCTTCCTTTGAAGTTGCAGTGAAAAAGACTAAGCATTGTTTTTATTCCATTATATATTCTTTGTAAGCTAAATTCACTGTTACCGTTCGTTGGTGTGGACGCAAATATAGTTATCTTTATAGATATCGTTCTTGGTATGAATGGGTCTTTAGTGGTTGTTAGGGCATTGCTAATGGTTGCTAACATTTCTGAGTGGTTGCTATGGCATTGCTAGGGCGTTGGTGGTTGTTGGGGACATCACTAACGCTGCATTCACACGGGGCGCTGGTGTCAACGCTTGACGGAGGGCGTGTCTGAAGCTTGAGCTGACGTGACCGTTACAGTACAACAGCCAATCACATTACTTTCCAGTGTTGCATGAATGCAATTAGCTAGCGTCTGTGATCTGATTGGCTGACGCCTGCATTGGCGCTTGAAAAGTTGAGAAATCCTCAACTTCTGCCGCGAACAACGCGAGTCAAGCGACTCGACGGAACCCACAATTCAGTTCGGCAACGCGTGACATCACCCATTCAAAGTAAATGAGAAGCATTAACGCTGACGCCCTGTGTGAATGCAGCGTAAGGGTTTGGTAGTGGTTGCTAGGACGTTTCTATTGTGTTAGTGGCTATTAGGGCATTTATAGATGTTTGATAGTGTTTGGGTAGTTGCTAGGGAGTTGCTATGCAATTGCTAGAGTGCTGCTAGGGTTTTGTGGTTATTAGGGCATCCAGGTTTGCTCATGTGTTCTGGGTGGTTGCTAGGGTGTTTCTATGGTGCTGGCGATATTAGGACACCACTAAGACTTTGCCAGAGTGTTCTGTGCAATTTCTAGGCCACTGATAGACAGTTGCTAGGGTGCTCTGGGCACTCGATAGGGAGTTGCTAGGCTACATCTAAGTCTTTATGATATTCTGATGCCTAGATATGTGTAATGACTGTTTTAAATTCAAGTGGAAATGATGACAGACTTGTTAAACAGCAAGATTTTGTCCTTAGCAAGCACCACTAATGAATATGTCCTATATTTTCTTTTCCTCAGAGTTATTAAGCAGTATTTACAGTGGCATTGTGGCATTCCCTGCGGTGTTGAGCTCCCTGCAGGGCTCTCGGAACTGATGAAGGGGTATTAGCATAATTAGCTAAATGTTAGCTGCTAGCCGGAATGATGGTCCCTCGGTTTGGCCAACCAACAGCACCAGTCTCATCCAGGCAAAATAAAGGATGAGACAGTCTAGAGGAGAAAGTTCGGGGGAGGGGAAGAAAGGGAAAGCAAGAAGCTATGATTGCTGGAAAGATGCTAAAAACACATAGAAAGCGGGTGAGCAAGGAGGACAGTGGTTAGGAGTGACTGATTAGAACGATCAGAGGAAGTGAGATTGAGAGAGAGATTAAGGCAGTCAGCAAGGGAGAGGCCATCTGCACTCGGAATATGTGGAATTGGTTTTGGGTCTGGAATGTCAGAATAAAGTGTGGATATGGAATGCCTCTGTCTGTACAGAGCTCGAGGGTTCGTGTAAATGTTTGTGTGTGTGTGTGTGTGTCAGCTTTGGTTTTGGTTCAAAATCCCACAGGGATGCAGTAATCCGCGCATGGCTCCGAGATTTGAGTCTCTAAGCAAAGCGTTTTTCTCTATTTATAAATCTCTTAATCTGCACAAAGGGCCCTGTGAGACACACACAAACCCAAGCCCATGTGTGTGATTCTGTGTATGTGTAATACAAATTTGTGAATAGAGCAGTGTGTTAGCTCTGACGTACAAACAAGGGGCATTTGTAGTGCACGCCACCTGGATTCAATAAGAAATGAGGGTCATTTGGGTCACAGGCCCTGCTCAAAAGTGGGATCAATAATTTTGTATGTGCTCTTCCACTTGAAGCTCAGAGATATAAAAGCAGAATCAAGGTGACCTTTAGAGTGGCCTTGACCATATGACCTGTAACCTCTGAGCTAAAGCATTAAAGAGAGGAGAAAATCTAAAGCATAATTTATAAAGTTACAGAGCTTGGAGATTCAAAATGCAAGTGAAAAATGTGTTCTACTGTTTGTGTTCTACCAAAAATAAAATTGCAAAATAGTCATATTGTGAGATATGTTGCAATTCCAAGATCTATACAGTAAGTGCATTTGATAAATTCACAATTATGAAAAATAGTTGCAATTAAGAGAAATATTCAGAGAAATTAAGTCTCAATTGTAATCATTTATAAAGTTGCAGTTGCGAGATATTGTGATATATAAAGTCACATTGTAAGATTTGAAATTGCTAGATATAAAGGTGCAATAATAAAACAAATTTACAATTATGAGAAATATATTAAGAATTACAATAACATTAAGTCACAATTGTGAGATATAACCCTAATGCCTTGTAATTGCTATAATGGTACACAAAAATGACGAAGTTCGGTACGTACATTGGTTTTGAAGTCACAGTTCGGTACAGCAGGGTGAGAAAAGTAAACTTTTTTTTCTTCTTTTTAATTAAACAGTGTTTTACTGAACAAACCGTCTCTGTCTTTAAATTCATTCAATTATAATTAAAATTTTCTTAAGGATAAAAAAAAAAAAAAATCTATCTCTGCTAATGCTGTAAACTATATAGGGAGCCCTTACTTGCACATTACTATAATATTAAAGGTTACAATTAACAACAGAGCTCAAACTATTAAATTCAGTTGCTATTTATTTTATTTTTAGATATAATCATCAACACTCAATAATAATAATACAATTGTATGAGAATATGTAAATTACACGAGGCAGTTTTTGCATTAACTTCTATATCTAATTATACAATTATGTTTCTCCAATTCGTTGTTGAAATATAATTGTGGCGAGGGGGGCGTGGTTTAGCGGGGTCTGCAACAGGAGGGAGTGTCTGGGGATGTGCGGTGATTGAACGGGTTGAATGTAAATCACGAACACCTGTTTCTCGTTCCAGTAATTGGCGTGGAGACAGGATAAAACGCCAGGAGAAGCAGGAGCGTGTGAGAGAGAGAGGGACTGCTGACAGTCGGACTGAGTGAGCTGTGCTCGTTTCGTGGAGTGAAGCCCGTCCTTGGATGTGGAATTATTGAGTGTGCGTTGCACCGTCTTTTTGTTTATGTGTTTGATATTTTTCTCTGGTGAAAATAAAGACTGTCAGCAGCCCAAAGCCGATCCCTGTCCTCTTCCTTCCTTCGATACAAGAACTTTATTACACTGGTGCCGAAACCCGGGAAGGAAGACGGAAGCCGCCGCCATGCAGGCAACCTCCGCCGCGGGAACGCCGTTTGCGGACATCATCTCATCCCTCGCGGCCCTTCATCAAGAACAACACCGGGCCCTGTTAGATCTCAGGAACGATCAGGAGCGCCGCTTCGAGGCGATCGTACGGGGCCAACAGGAGGACCGCGAGAGGTTCCGGAGCTGGATAGACCGGGAGGTTCCCGCGGAGACCAGCATGGCAGCTGCTGGATCCTTCCAGCTGCCACTACAGAAGATGGGCCCGCAAGATGACCCGGAGGCCTTCCTGGACCTGTTTGAGAAGTCGGCTGAGGTGTCAGGTTGGCCCCGGGACCAGTGGCCCATGCGGCTCGTCCCGCTGCTTTCGGGCGAGTCGCAGGTGGCAGCACAGCAGCTGCCCATCCAGAACCTCCTGGTCTTCAACGACCTCAAGAGGGCCATCCTACAGCGGGTCGGCCGCTCCCCCGAGCAGCATCGTCAGCGTTTCCGGTCTCTGGAGCTGGGGGAGGCGGGCCGGCCCTTCGTGTTGGCCCAACAGCTCCGGGACTCGTGCCGCAAATGGCTGATGGCCGACGGAGGCGACGTGGAGCAGATGATCGATCGTGTGGTGCTGGAACAGTTCACCACTCGGCTCCCAAAGAAGACCGCCGAGTGGGTCCAGTGCCACCGGCCCACGTCGCTGGATTCGGCCATCCAATTGGCGGAGGACCACCTGGTGGCGTGCCCAGGGGTCGGCGAACCCCTGCCATCTGTCTCTCTCTCTCCCTCTCTTCCTCCCCTCTCTCTCTCCAGACCTGTACCTCTACCTAGGTCCCGTCCGCCCAGGCCCGCCTCGTGTTCCGCCCCGGGGGCGGGGTGGAACGGATCATCGGCCGTTCGTGGCGCCGAGAGGCCCGCCCAGGGGGGCGGGACTGGCCACCGCCGGGCTGGACCCCGCGCCTGCTTCTCCCCTCTCTCCACGCCAATCATTCGGCCCGTTCTCCGCCACTGGAGCGGCGGGCAGGTCTGGGCCGGCCTGTTGGCGTTGCGGGGATCCGGATCACTTCATAGACCGGTGTCCAGTGATGGAGGTGGGGACATTGATCCGGGTCCCGGACGACCTGCAGGTCGCCCCCGGTCAAGCTGGTCAGTACCAGATACCAGTGAGTATCAAGGGGGGTACATATCAGGCTTTGGTGGACTCGGGTTGTAACCAAACCTCCGTGCATCAAAGCCTGATTTCATCCGGGGCATTGGATACAGGCCGCGTGGTTAAGGTACGGTGTGTGCACGGGGATATCGCGAGTTATCCGTTGGTGTCAGTCGGGATTCTATTTAGGGGTCAAAAGCATAGTGTGGAGGTGGCAGTTAATCCGCACCTCCGGCACCCGATAATTTTGGGGACGAATTGGCCCGCATTTAATAAATTATTGGGACATTTATGCTCGGGTGCCTCTTGGAGTAAATGTACGCGGGGAAAGGAAGTGCGAGTGCAGGCGGGGGAGGCTGACCGGGGACCAGTGGTGACTGCCTCAGGGGAACAGAGCGGGATCGGGAGACTGATTCTCTCGGACCGTGATGATTTTCCCCTGGAGCAGTCCCACGATGACACGCTGAAAAATGCGTTTGAGAGGGTCAGTACGATTGACGGTCAGCCTCTCCAGCCCGGACGACCACTAACTTATCCCTATTTTGCGATTATTAAAGATAGGTTGTATCGAGTGACCCAAGACACTCAATCAAAAGAAGATACAACCCAGTTGTTAGTACCAAAGAGCCGCAGGGAAATGCTTTTCCATGCGGCTCACTCTAACCCAATGGCTGGACACTTAGGACAAACAGCGACACTAAATCGCCTCATGACCCGATTCTTTTGGCCGGGCATTCACGAGAACGTGCGCAGGTGGTGCGCGTCTTGTCGTGAATGTCAGCTGGTAAATCCTCCGGCCACTCCAAAAGCGCCTTTGCGCCCCCTTCCATTAATGCAGGTCCCCTTCGAACGAATTGGCATGGACCTCATCGGGCCATTAGAGTGATCAGCGAGAGGGCATCGTTTTGCATTGGTCATTGTGGATTATGCAACACGATATCCAGAAGCAGTGGCTCTCCGCAACATTTCCGCTAAGAGTGTTGCGGACGCCCTCTTCAGTTTAATCTCCCGAGTGGGGATTCCGAAAGAAATCCTCACTGATCAAGGCACGGCGTTTATGTCACGTACGCTACGCGAACTGTACGAATTGTTGGGCATTAAATCGATTCGAACCAGCGTCTTTCACCCACAAACGGACGGGCTGGTCGAACGGTTTAATCGCACGCTTAAATCCATGATTCGTAAGTTCGTTCAAGAAGACGCCAAAAATTGGGATAAATGGTTGGAACCCCTGTTGTTCGCTGTGCGAGAGGTCCCGCAAGCCTCCACGGGGTTTTCCCCCTTCGAGCTTCTCTTTGGGCGCCACCCCCGCGGGGTGTTGGATGTCCTAAGAGAGTCTTGGGAGGACGGACCGTCTCAATCGAAAAATGAAATTCAGTATGTGCTGGACTTGAGAACAAAACTCCACACTTTGGGGCGGCTATCTATGGAGAATTTGTTACAAGCCCAGGACAGACAGTGCCGGTTGTATGACAGGGGAACTAATCTGCGTAAATTTGCACCGGGAGAGAAAGTACTCGTATTACTCCCCACGTCAAGCTCAAAATTACTGGCGAAGTGGCAAGGACCATTTGAGGTCACACGGCGAGTTGGTGATCTCGATTATGAAGTAATACGGTCCGATAGGAGAGGGGCACGTCAAATTTATCACCTCAACCTCCTGAAAAAGTGGAGTGAGGCGGAGTCAGTGATGCTGGCGACGGTGATTAGCGGAGAGGATGATCTCGGGCCAGAGGCGAATGTAAAAAAACAATCTCTCGCTCTGGCCCCGGGGGGAGATCACCTTTCGCCCTCACAGCTCACTGATGTTTCCAAATTACAGGCTGAGTTTGCCGACGTGTTCTCTCCCCTACCGGGCCGTACTGACCTCATTCAGCACCACATCGAGACCGAGCCGGGCGTGGTGATTCGCAGCCGGCCGTATAGGTTACCTGAACACAAAAAAAAAGTGGTTCAGGCAGAATTAGAGGCAATGCTTGACATGGGGGTAATAGAGGAATCCAGCAGTAACTGGGCGAGCCCGATAGTTTTGGTTCCCAAAACGGACGGCTCAGTGCGGTTCTGTGTGGATTATCGCAAGGTGAATGCAGTGTCGAAATTCGACGCGTATCCAATGCCGCGTGTGGACGAATTGCTTGACCGGCTTGGTACAGCTCGCTTTTATTCGACACTGGACTTAACTAAAGGGTATTGGCAGATCCCCTTGTCTCCATTATCCAAAGAAAAGACCGCTTTCACGACGCCGTTTGGATTACACCAATTCGTGACCCTTCCGTTCGGGCTGTTTGGGGCACCGGCTACCTTTCAGCGACTCATGGACAAGATCTTACGGCCCCATGCTGCGTATGCGGCTGCCTATCTGGATGACATTATTATTTTTAGTAATGATTGGCAGCGGCATATGCAGCATTTGAGGGCTGTCCTGAGATCGCTGAGAGGAGCTGGGCTCACGGCCAACCCGAAGAAGTGCGCAATTGGGCGCGTGGAAGTAAGGTATCTGGGCTTCCACTTGGGATATGGACAGGTGCGTCCCCAAATTGATAAGACAGCAGCGGTTGCAACCTGTCCGCGTCCCAAGACCAAAAAGGAGGTAAGACAGTTCCTCGGGCTGGCGGGATATTACAGAAGGTTTGTTCCTAATTATTCGGACCTCACCAGCCCGTTGACTGATCTGACTAAAAAGGATGCACCAGATACGGTCCAGTGGACGGAGCTGTGCCAGCAGGCCTTCACCCAGGTGAAGGCTGCTTTATGTGGCGGGCCGTTACTTCATTCCCCTGATTTCTCTCTCCCCTTTTTGTTGCAGACAGACGCGTCGGACAGAGGGCTGGGTGCGGTCCTGTCCCAGGAGATAGAGGGTGAGGAGCGGCCGGTGCTGTACATTAGCCGCAAGCTCTCTAAGAGAGAGGCTAAGTACAGCACCGTGGAGAAAGAGTGTTTAGCCATCAGGTGGGCCGTCCTCACCCTCCGCTATTATCTCCTGGGGCGGGAATTCACCCTCTGTTCGGACCATGCCCCTCTGCAGTGGCTCCACCGCATGAAGGACACCAACGCGCGGATCACTCGTTGGTATCTCGCTTTACAGCCTTTTAAATTCAAGGTGATCCACAGGCCGGGTGTTCAGATGGCTGTGGCCGACTTCCTCTCCAGAAATGGGGGGGGGGGGGCTGCAGGCCGGACGGCTCCCCGGCCTGAGTCGGGCGGTGGGGGTATGTGGCGAGGGGGGCGTGGTTTAGCGGGGTCTGCAACAGGAGGGAGTGTCTGGGGATGTGCGGTGATTGAACGGGTTGAATGTAAATCACGAACACCTGTTTCTCGTTCCAGTAATTGGCGTGGAGACAGGATAAAACGCCAGGAGAAGCAGGAGCGTGTGAGAGAGAGAGGGACTGCTGACAGTCGGACTGAGTGAGCTGTGCTCGTTTCGTGGAGTGAAGCCCGTCCTTGGATGTGGAATTATTGAGTGTGCGTTGCACCGTCTTTTTGTTTATGTGTTTGATATTTTTCTCTGGTGAAAATAAAGACTGTCAGCAGCCCAAAGCCGATCCCTGTCCTCTTCCTTCCTTCGATACAAGAACTTTATTACAATAATCATTTACACAGTGGCTGTCATAACTTGATTTCATGACGGATTTATTTAAACATTAAATAATTAAGACATCACTAACAGGTTAAGTAAAATATAATTCATATTTAGGCTAATATAGTGCATATATTTAGTGAAAAAGTTCATAGCAACCTTTTATTGCTGTTTTATTGATGTCTTTCCGTGGTTGAAACACTGATTGAGCGATTACGAGATATGATACATTTCAGTAAGTTGTACTGCATCTTTCAACATACCTTCAGATGTTCATTCTTGTAACTAGTAGTGAAGAGGAAGAGGTGATTGCGTTCACTCGTGCTTTAACTGAGGCTCAGCGTCTGTTACGCCACATCAAAAAAGCGTCAAAACGGCATTTATTGTTTGAATTTCGTGATAAAATGGACATAATTTGAAAGATGACACTTTGTTTCTTATCTAAAGTAACAAAACACTGAGCTTATTTTGATTATTGGATGGTTAATGCTGTTTAAAAGTGGTTAGGCTACAATGCATTACCAGCTGCCGTTAGAAGCTCCGACTCACGCATAGGACTGCACATGCGCATTGGCTTGTCTAGCCTGAAAAATAAGCTTTTTTAACGCTATTTAAGCACAAGAAACAACATTTATGGGACAGTTCATGTCAGATTTTGTTGCTGATTTGAAATATGTTATTTAATTGTGAGTTCGCCAAGCCGTTTTTGAGATTTCAGGATTCCCCCATTCAAATAGATAGGACTTGGATGCCTGAAATAGCTGCAAATATGGCTGCCGAGTGAACAGACTTTCCTTGAAAGGGACTTTGGTAATGTTTACTGAGATGGCACATTCAGACGGGACTAAAATCACTGAGAACCTCCGGTAATAATTACTTTAGCCCACCTCTCCATGTAAAACTAATCCCGTCCGAATAGGTCTAGTCATTATTGCAATCTTAGCTTGCTCTATTTGTGCAAATTTGACATGTATTTACTTGCAAATCAGCTCTATAAAGAACATAACTGTAAATTTAAATAAGGGCGACACTCTGTCCATGGCTCATTGGAAGTGTTGCCAGTGGGTTGGGTTTCTCTAGTCAGTTTGCTAAGCCTGAATGAGCTGTTGCATTTTTTTTTGCTCCCCCACTCTAAGATCAGGACACATTTTGATCATTTTAGGCTAAAAATAACCATTTTTTCAAACCCTTTGCGCATATTAGCTTATGCCATCAGCTTGATATGCGATTTGACTGTCTGACTGAACAGATTACTCATTTTATATAACCATGTCAGAAGTAGTAAGATCAGTCTCATTGTCTAAGTAGAGAACAAGAGGATGCAATATGCAGGCTCTCATTCACATTCACACAGATGCTGTGATCAAAAATGGTCATGCCCTACTTGCTTATGTTGCGTCAACTACTCAGTACAACCCTCCCTTCAACCTGTCAGTTCTAAAATGCGAACAAACTGCTCAATCATCCAGTTTTCACCAACATCATCTTGCTTTTCTCTGTCTATCAATTCTCTGCTACGCACAAAGCTGTCAAACATCTTGACCTTGTGTTTACTAGAAGCTGCCCCCCTCCCCCCAGTCGCTGTAACTCTTCTTCATGTCGGCAATGTTTTATCTCAGCCCCACACTCTCTCCCACTCACCACCTGCCCTTTCCCACCAGAGCCGTGACAGAATTTCACATGCTCTATTCATTTCTTCAACCGTTACCTTACTTCTCTCTTAAGATTGTTTTATTATGGCTTGTTAAAGGACTATGGATTGTCATTGCCTTAGTTCTTTTAATGCTAATGGCCAATGACTTACTTCCTTGGTCACTTTTAAGTATTTTCTGTCTCTATGTTAAGAACAAAGTGGTCATGAGAAACTCTTTGTTGAATGCATGTTAACCCCCCAAAAAGTATCACAGTATGAACATAAATGAACAGAAAATAAAGTGCCTTTTTCAAGATTCCTGATAACCTATAGGTTATCATATATATATATATATATATATATATTCACAAGTTTTCACTGTAAAGCTGCTTTTTTATATAGTTCTTTGCACTATATAAATAAAGGTGACTTGCCAATCAAAGCTGACGTAACACTTCTTTAGGCAGCAATTTTTGACGGTGATCACTTTTGGGTCTGTTCCTCACAAAAAGCAATGATTTGTGAGCCGTGCTGGCAAAATGAGTCGCAATGAGCAGATTTTCAAAAATTAGTTATTATTTTCACAATCTCTGCTAAAAACCTTCAAAATGATGTATGATTTGTTGGAATCAGAGAACAAATGACTGAGCTACACCTGTTTGAAGTCGATAGAGTCAGTAACACAAAGAAACTAATTCTGTGTATACGTGTATATCAGGATTGCACGTGTCTGAGGCATTTTTGTGCGCGCGCTTTGGATCTGTCAGTCAGCGCGAGTAAGATCGATTTATATTAATCACATTTCAATGGTCCAGACTCATACCATGAAAAATTTGTTATGAATATTCACAAAGTTGTAATAAAAATGATACCAAACTTGTGCTGAGCGGAAGCACGAGTGGTGAAGCGAGCAGAAAAAAACTGCATTACTGCATTACTCCTCTCAGAAAACATACAAATAAAGACACTTTTAGATGTTTAATTGTTAGTTGAAGCATTTGGATCACTAGACGAGGGTTTAATGATTTTTGTGAAAACCTCAAATTCGACCAAAATCAACATTTTTGACTTGTTTTGCCTGTAGCTCGTAATTATCTTGAGCGCATTCCGACTCATTTTGCCAGCACGGGTCACGTCTGGTGTCTGAAGACTTGGAATTTTGACATTTTTTTGAATAAATTGTGACCACAGTTGTATCTGCCTAGTTATATCCTGTGTTTTATGTTGTTTTATAATGACAAACAGTTAGGTTTAGGGGTAGGGATCGGGTTAAGGCTGATTTATAATTCTGCGTAGATCCTATGCCATAGGGTGTGTGTAGCACACATAGCCTATGACGTAGCCTGACGTGCACCTCTATAAAAATGTAACAACGCATCAATTCTACAGGGACCACAAGCACTGTTATTGGTCTGCTAGAACCCCTCCCTCGGGTCTCCTGTTCCGTTGTCTTCTCTTTTTTGTAGTTTCAAATAAAAGCTGCAACAAAAGTCGCTATCTATAAAAGTCGCCATTGCTGCTGCTTCTCCCTCTACATCCACAACAAGCTGCTTCTTCTTCAGCTTTTGTCTTGATACTGTGGGTTACACCCAGTGTTGCGAAGTAGCTAGCTACAAGTAGCGACACTACTAGCTTATCTACATTTTTCAGTAGCTTGGCTGTAGCTCAGTTACTTTTAAAACAGTGTAGCTTTTCCAGTGGCGAACTACTTTTTCCAGCAAGTAGCGGTGCAGCACAACCACATTCCGTTTTGTGTTCTGACGAGTCACGAGCCTGTAATGCAGTGAAGCAGCGCAGCTTCATCTTCTTACTAGATCACAAACTAAATTTGTTCCTTACCGCCAATTCCAAGCAAAGCGCACTGTGTTCATGCGAGCAGAGCTTGATTGGCGTCTCGGAGAGGTTCTGTTCAGTTCAATGCTGCTCGCTCCATCACTGCATGTGCTGTGAGTTTAACCTGCTTTTCTACAGCCAGTCTGAGATATAGGCTATATTTGAGTATTTTATGTATTGGATAGTTTATAAAATCAAACGACTGGGACAGATTTTGCCATTGAAATGACTGGGGAAAAGTGTCCAAATCAACCTGAATTTACCCTACTCTTTGAAATCATAATTTCATTTTGTTTTAAACCTCAAATATTTTACTTATAACATTAACAATTATCTAGTTATTTGTACCAATGTCATTGTAAAAAGAAGTTTCAATGTTGCTAGCTACTTTTTGATAGTAACTTGTAGTGTAGCTAGCTACTTTTTCAGAAGGGAATGTAATTTAACTAATTTAACTTATGAGTAGGTTGTAGCTTGTCAATCTACAGTTCAGAGTAGCTTCCCCAACACTGGTTACACCATCATCATGCCCGTGGACACTGCCTACTAGCGGTCTGCATGTGTAATTGCACGTCAATGGCGCATAAAAAATAAATGAAAACCGACACGTAGCAGTGTAGAGGCTACGGCGTAGGTGTGACGCAGAAATATAAATCAGCCTTTAGGTGCTCAAAAATATCTAAATAGTGAAATAGAAATAAAACTATTGTGGCCATTTAACTCTTAGCCCAATAATGACAAAATTAAACCCCAATATATAATTTAATGACGATAAAATTCCATGCCCTTCGTGTCTGTGTATCGACACCAACTGAGTTCCATGTTCATTGATATAGTGACTCCTAGGGTTACCTTTAGTGTGAATTTCAATATTCAAAAGAATACTTTGATTACCATGTCTATACATTTTCAATATTTCTCTATATTTATATTTTGTACTTTGTATTAATTACTATTATTTGTACTATCCCGCCACTCCTAAATACATTTATTGCTCTTAACTTTGATGTTAGAAAAAAAGAACCTTAGTACAAAAATCCATCAGAATGGCATCACTGAGAAAGTGGGAAATTTGTTTGATTTACAGGCTGACAAAAAACTGCATATTTCACCAACCCCTAGCTGAGAGCCACAGTAAAGTGTTGAGACTCCCGCTTGCTATTATACAGAAGCCACATGCACCAGACTGCCCTTGGTGAAAGCCAAACCAAAAAAACGCTCCATTACAGTACAGCAGTCAGTGCTTAGAATTCCAGCTATTCCAAATCAGTTCCATTTATGCCCATTCTGTTACTCCTGCTACTGAATTTTCTTGAAGCATAGGTTGTCTTTCTTAAAAGTACATTGACCAACTGGCATCTCTACTTTGAAATCTGAGAAAGTATTAATAATTTGTATCCTGGTTGCATTGCATTCTGTCAGGCTGAAATTGAGGGCAGAATTTTATACTTTAAACTCTTTTATATTTAGCTGTGTTCAGGCATGGTGAGAACAGTAGGTGGTTCACCCCAAGAAGATTGATGAAGTTGACACACTCCCACCCCCTCAAAGGACAACTTAAAGCTTGCAATGACTGCAAGAATTGACTCTAATGGAGAGGACTAGAAGCTTCAATAAGACAATTTCTAGACCCTTGGTTGTAGACTCTGTTTTATTGAAACAGCTGCCACTTCTTCAAATATCTGCAAATCTATTTCAGTGTAAATAAGTGGATTGCACAAGTGCCAAGGAGATGCCACAATTTTCTGGAAATGTGGAAACTGTTCTTGCTTACTGTACTCTTCTCATCCACCATTGGAGAGCCCCTATCATATTAGTTTAGATCAGGGTACACACTTCACTGCCAACATTTTTTAAGGCCATTTTAGGCTAATGGACACTGACTGGTCATACCTTTGTACAGGTCAAGTAGAATAAAACTGGTCATTAAAAATAAACAGGAAAAGAATACCCTGAGGAGGTCTATTCCTCGACCCTCTACTAACTCCACTGTCTTAGGCAACACCAAGGTCACTAACAACTAAAAGATCAACCAATTTAAATTTGTGGGCACCACAAAAAGAACCACTTGAGGGTGGGCAATAAGAAGGGGTCAGTATTTGGCCGGTTTTCCCATTTGCGGCACGCAGGAAGGTCTGTAACACCTGGAGAAAGTTATTTGTTTGCATTCCCAACAACAATCCCACTGCTCCCAACCTCCAACTTAGCTCAGACACATTTTTTGAACCTACCTCCTATCCTGAGCTATAAATGCCTGGTGACTAATAACATGATTGGCTAAAGTAATTGTTTCTGGAACTGAGATGAATACTAATGGATCGCTTTCTCCAGGTTTATTAGACCTCCCTGGTAATGGGTAACTGGAAGGGCACAGGGATGGTGGTGACAGCGCTGAAGCCTGAGGGGACAGCAGTCCAAGACAGATGTTAAGGATACTCATGAGGACATTTGTCATCTGAGTCTCACATTCCTTTAGCTAAACCTGAAAGCCTGAAAGCTCAAGCTTGGTAACTGGAAGGTTCCTGGTTTGATTCCCATTAGAAGAGACCCATGAGTCATCACAATTGTGTCCTTGAACAAGACACTTTACCTCAAGTTGCTCCAGAGGGACTGGCCCTGTAATAACTTGCACTGATTTATGGCCACAGAACGTGACAGTAATGGAAATAAATTCCACTGCTCCTTGTTGTGCAATAATAAATAAAGATTCAATTTGATTCATTCTTCCTAAATGATGCCCTTGTGGCTTAGAGAGCCATTTAATTTAAATAAAAGGAACATTAAACATTAAATAGGAAAAATAAAGTGTCCAGTAAGAATCCCCTAACATCCCTTCTAGGACCTGTAAGGCACCAGGGAAATTGAGATCAAGAAGTCAGCAGACCAGGAAGAGAGCACATGTGACTGCCGGACCTTGTCCTTACCTGGACTACACCCTTCTCTGCACCTACCAACCTTCAATCACATATATTCACCACAGTCACTTTATTTTAATAATTAGGGATTCAAGCATGTAGCTCTGAAACCGTATTGTAATTGTTACTATTTCCAAGGATCAGCATTCTCCCCTGAAAGTGATCAGGCAGACCAAACCGTAAGCCATAGATACCTGAAACTCTAATGGATGGTAGTACCCACCCCATCTACACCATCACCAAGACTTGCCCCAATCGGCCTGATGGTGGTGCTGCAACAATCAAAAGTACATAATGGCTCATGACTCCTGAACCGTTCATCGCAGGCTCAAGTGTCTTATAATCGCTGTAATCCTTGGACAAACAAAACACACATTCAGTCGCCACCTTGGCGAAATTATCAGGTATTTTGGATTTTTCGAAAAACACACTTTTGTGAACTAGTCCTAGGTTTTTCGCCCGATCTGAACTAAACCAGCGCAGAAAGATTCTCTGGAGTCTAATTGTCAATAATTTTCAAAAAATGTCAAAATTTCGATTCACGTTCGTGACGGGATGCCAAAACATTCGAGGTGGGCGTGGACACTTTTACTAAAACGGCTATCCCTCTTGAATGGAATGAGATCATTTCACCAAACTTGATACACCTATATATTGGCTCGTTCTGTGGTTGTGTGAAAAAAGGACATGGCAACTGGACACTTGGTGGCACTATAAAATAAAATAAAAACAACAACACAAAAACAGCTATAGCTACGCAACAGTCAGTCTCATTGACTTGAAAATGCGTATGCAGCGTCTTCTTCCAAGGTGCTGCGATTGTCTATGAGAACATTCGCGTATCTCAAAAAACACAACCGCCGTCGTCCAATTAAGTTTGAACGGCTGTCAGACAAGGTTAATGGAGGCCAATCAGAATGAAAGTCAATGGGGCTGTTTGACTTACAGCCAATAAAGGACTGTATATCACACCTTTTTTTTTTTGCACATGCCTGACATTCATACCACATGGTAGAACTCCTTTATTCTGAGCAACTTTGCCTCTAGGACCACTGCTGTCAATTGAACTGTTCGTTAAATATTGGAGATTATTTAAAAAAACTACTTTTGCAAACTAGTCCTAGGTTTTTGGGCTCAACCTCGATAACTATTAAAAAGCTTAAAAGTCTATATTTCTTAGTTAACTGCATGTATTGGCTGTACGAATGTGTTAAAGGCCTTAAAGCACTTGAACCCTGATCATTGCTGCTTGCAGCTATATTATTTTATGGTTATTTTATTTAAAATAAAACACCTTTCTGAGGCTGAATATTGCATCCACTGCAATGTTTTTTTTTTAATCAGTCCACATCTCTCTAAAAATCAGTAAACTTCACAGCTCTTCAGACCTAGATTCAGTTCCCACACTATTGTACCAATGATTTTTTCAGCCGCTTATGATTACTTTGCAAGGATTTCTAAAGTTGGCATGAAATGGAAACTGCAGCCAACTTTACTTCCATACTGTGATGCATGTCTGAGTGAAACCGATTATAGAACAAGAAAAAAGATGTAGGGTGGGACTTGATTTTATTGATTGGTTATTGATTGGATTGTGAGCATTGCATATCGGAATGGAGACAGTTCTGACTGCATCACAGCGCATCCTTGCAAAACAGAGAAGTCTGTCATATTACAATAGGTAATGGCATTAAAGATTACGAGGTCAATGCATTGATGAATCGATCGCAACCAGATCATTAAAATGTATTAAGAAAATAAATGGTTAATTTTGATTTCTTGCCAATTTTAAAACCATGTTACAAAGACTTCTCTCACACACAACAATTCTAACTCACAATTTCTAGCTGATTAAATATTTTGCAAAGATAATATTAATATTAATAAAATTAATATTCACAATAGAAATGTCAATAGGCTTTCCAAGGATTTACTAATTTGAATGTCTTTTAAATAATGACTTTCCAGGCCTACAAATGATAATTTTTAATTTCCTATCATTTCCAGGTTTTCAATGATGTGGGAACTGCGTAGATTTTCTAATAAGTTATCCAGGAATTAAACCCCAAAAAAATAGGCAAAATATGAAAAAAGGGAAAATTATCATGCAGAAATGCAACAAGATCCATATCACTCTATACATCTCTCCCACTTGCATCGTCCTTCTCTCCATCACTCTATCCCTATCCTCCTGCTCCCTCCCCTGAATCACTCCATCCCTGTCCTCTGACAAGCCCAGACTGGGGAGACGCTCAGATTGGTGTGAAATCGATATTTAATGGGACCGTGCGTGTACGTGTGTGTAGGATTGATGTTGTGGGTCTCAGAGGATTTTAGAGGCTAAGCGTATGTCAGGGGAGATATTTATTGTGCATGCGCGCGCGTACGTCGTTAAGCTCAGATTGGTGTGAAATTGTGGTTTAATGGACAGGAAATGGTGTGTGTTATTTTTGGAGCAGACCTCTCTCATCGCCTCAGAAACTAATGAGCCACAGTCTCTCCAGGAGACCAAATGCACACACACCAACAGCGAACGGTTACACACCTCAAAACTACACACTCATTTATCATTTACAAACACAGACGTACCCCCCTCCCCCCTCCCCTCCCATCTCACACATATAAATACCAAAAAGGCATTTTAGTAACAGTGTCAGTCTGTGAAGACGCATTCAATTTCTTAAACACAAACATCCATTCTGTTGCACATTTGTAAGTCAGATAAGACAAGCGACTCACTCAGCATTATTCCACAGTCCTGTGTTAACATGCAAGGGTGAATGTGTATACACAGGTAAGCAGAACACCCCAGTTGGACCAGGAGGTGAAAAACAAAATGTGGTTTTTCTGCTGCTTGGTTGTACAATGAAAGAGAGGGAGAGAGATTTCCAGCTGGAAATCATGAAATCTGGCATTGGACTAGACAGAATCAAGGTGACCTGATGCCACAGGGTGCATGTGCTCAAACAGACACACACACACACATACTCTCTCACTCAAACTCGCCTATTGACTTTGACAAAAAAAAAAACAAACAAAAAAACTAATTTAAAATTAATTAACATTTAAAATTAAACTTTGTAGCCAAGTTCCATATAAAAATCAAAAACTAGAGCTGCACAATTAATCAAAATTATAGCTTAAATGGCAAATGCTCCAATTTAATTCAATATCTGTGCTGCACTTCCTGCAGTTTTCCAACAAAATAAATGTTAGTATTGTAAGTTTTGTATATTTGTACTGTAAAGTAAAATGATTAGTATATTATTTTTCTTAAATACTATTTTTCATTTAATAATTTAGAATTATTATAATTTATTTAATTCTTATACGTGAATAATTTAGAATTCAATAATAAATTTAATAATAATCATAATTAAAATATTATAATTTATTTTATTATAAGCCCTGGAAGGGGGCGATATACTGGCTAATACTGTTTAATAGAGATATGTTAACCAGAATACATTTTTGAGTATCATTTCTATTCAGGTTATGCCAGTGTTTCCTGCAATGGAAGTTAAAAACAAACATGTTTCAACCGAAATCAAAATGTACTCGATTTGTGAATTTGTCTTGATTCGCAGAACTTGCATTATAGAATGCAAGGAGATAAAAAAACATAATAAAAATATTAATATTATTATAATATTATAGACATATTGATATATAATCTTACATTTAATAGACCAAATTTAGCCTACAAACAAATACAGCAAACCTAGAGCTTTTTTTTAAAAATCATATTCTGTATCACAATCACATTTTTTTTTTTTTAATCTGGGAGGCTAAATAAATAAATAAATAGCAATTAGACCTAACTTAAACCGAAAAATTTAAAGCTAAATCAGTCATAATCAATCATCAGGCTCATGTGCCCTTGAACACTTTATTTTATGGTCATTTAATTTAAAATAAATGCATTTAACTAGTCTCTAGTCCTACTTTCAGGGTTCCCACAACATTTGAGCAATGAATTTCCATGATTTTTCCAACCAGTTATTTCTAGATAATTAAATATTTTACAGCGGATCATGACACAGCGGATTTACTTATGATAGAACTTTCCATAAGTTTTCAAGACTATCAATTTCCATGACTTTTCCTGGCAATTACAATTATAAAATTATCTGTTTTTTCCAGGTTTCCCATGACTGTAGGAACACCATAAACGATCTATCCAGAAGTTAATCAACTGGAAGAAATCTACTAAGAACCTTTGCCAAAATACAACTTTCATGAAAATGCTGCCACAGGCCAAGCAAGGACATTATTTAAAATTTAATTTCAGCCATATTTTGCTGTAAATCTTCAGAGATGAGCACAACACAGAAGTCATAGGAAAACCAATCACATGAAGGCATGAACCAATCCCGGCGTCTGTTCATGTGCTCTCAGTTAAAGTGCTAAATGCAGTGGGCATGAACAGATATGTCATGCCTTTCTCCTTAAATGGCCTCGCTCTCGTGCTGTTCCAGGGCGGGAGGCAGTGTGGTGCCACAAGGACCCTCAAAGTGATATCTGTTGATGAGAAACACATCTCAAATAAACCACACACAGGTGTTCAATTTGTTTTATGGTTCAGTGTTTGCTCAAATGCGACAGCAAAAGACGTCAAAGTCCGTGCACACGCGGAGGCTTGTGTGCGCTAGAGCAGCTATGAGTTTTCCTCTTAAATGGGCTGACTGAGAGGCACCTCTATGACTCATGTAAAGAGATAGTTTGTGTATTTGTATGTATGTCTTACTTAAAGCGCTCAGTAGCAGGTGTGCACTCCATGTTGAATTCAGCTACAGGCACTCCTCTACCCGCCACCTGAGGAGCGAACATGGCCGCTGGGTAAACTACGGAGGAGGTGCCCACCTAGAGACAGGAAAACAATGTGACGCACGCGGAATACAGTTGGAGATACAGTTGGAGGCGACAAATTCTTTATGTAAAGGTGTCAAAATACACACCTGTGTTTGGAATTGATGAGATTGTGTAATAAATGTTTAGGATGACACTTATGCTCTGTTCTAAAACCTAGTGAGCTGCCTTGAAGCCTAAATTGGCAGCTTCCTTCTTAGGCAGCATTCTAACTATCACAGCATGGACAGGGCTTGACATTAACCCCAGCCAACCTGATAAATGTGGGTGGATTTCAGAGTGGCGTGTAACGCAGTCATTCCTACTAGCCACTTTGACGGGTTGAGTTATATAATATATACTTTTTTTCAATTGTAGTCTTTTAAAAAGGCATCTGAAATAATAAACTATGTGCAATGCAGTGTTGTCAAAAATATTGATTTTCTCAATACATATCGATACTGAAATATCTGAAACGGTTCCAATGCACATTTTCTGCAGAATAGACACACAATACACTTTTATTACTAAAATACTCAAGAGTATGTACACGTAAATACTCTTGAGTATTTACGTAAACACAGTCAGTTATGTTTTAAGTGAATGTAAACAGTTGAGGAAGAAAACGCATGTGTAACAGTATAATGGATCTGTGCATCAGGTCTTAAAGTGACAGCAGCCTAATATACCTGCTGCCAAATTATGAGATAGTATTAAAAATATCTATATGGCAGTTTTTACCCATGGTATCAATGTCAAAATTGTGGCCAGTGAAAATGCTGAGTGGCTAGTAACTTTGGAAAACCACTAGCCGCAGTGGCTGGTGAGCAAAAAAGTTAATGTCAAGCCCGGGAAGGGGGCGATATACCGGTTAAAACGATAAACCAATAGAGATATGATAACCAGAATACATTTTTGAGTATCATTTCTATTCAGGTTATGCCAGTGTTTCCTGCAATGGAAGTTAAAAACAAACACGTTTTAACCGAAATTAAAATGTACTCGATTTGTGAATTTGTCTTGATTCGCAGAACTTGCATTATAGAATGCAAGGAGATAAAAAGACTGCACGCAAAAACAAACTCACAAACGTCAGCGACGTCTGATTCATAAACAAATGACTCATTTGAGCAGTATGAATCAGTCTAATGAATCCTTCACTGAATTAAGTTAAAGGGTTCACTATCAAATAAAATTTTCCTGATAATTTACTCACCCCCATGTCATCCAAGATGTTCATGTCTTTCTTTCTTCAGTCGAAAAGAAATTAAGGTTTTTGAGGAAAACATTCCAGGATTATTCTCCTTATAGTGGACTTCAATGGCCTCCAGACGGTTGAAGGTCAAAATGACAGTTTCAGTGCAGCTTCAAAGGCTTTAAACGATACCAGACGAGGAATAAGAGTCTTATCTAGCAAAACGATTGGTCATTTTAAAAAAAAATGTAAATGTATATACTTTATATAAACAAATGATCGCCTTCCAAGTGCTTCCGCCAAAACCACACTTTCGTATTCTTCAAAAAGCTTATGCTGTATGTCCTACGCCTTCCCTATTCTACTTACAGAATGAACGCAGCGCCAGTTCCATTTTTCCGTTTTGCTAGATAAGACCCTTATTCCTCGTCTGGTATCATTTGAAGCTGCACTGAAACTGTAATTTTGACCTTCAACCATTTGGAGTCCATTGAAGTCCACTATAAGGAGAATAATCCTGGAATGTTTTCATCAAAAACCTTAATTTCTTTTTGACTGAAGAACGAAAGACATGAACATCTTGGATGACATGGGGGTGAGTAATTTATCAGGAAAATTTTATTTGAAAGTGTTGTCCATTCTGAAATTATATGGCTCCGTGAGGCCTCCATAGGGAGCAATGACATTTCCTCTCTCAAGATCCATTAATGTACTAAAAACATATTTAAATCAGTTCATGTGAGTACAGTGGTTCAATATTAATATTATAAAGCGATATAAAATAACGACTTATTTAGTGATGGCCGATTTCAAAACACTGCTTCAGGAAGCATCGGAGCACAGATGAATCAGTGTATCGAATCTGCTGTTTGGAGCGCCAAAGTCACGTGATTTCAGCCGTTGGCAGTTTGACACGAGATCTGAATCATGATTCAATACACTGATTCATTTATGCTCCGAATCTTCCTGAAGCAGTGTTTTGAAATCGGCCATCACTAAATAAGTCGTTATTTTGTTTTTTTATAATATTAATATTGAACCACTGTACTCACATGAACTGATTTAAATATGTTTTTAGTACATTAATGGATCTTGAGAGAGGAAGTGTCATTGCTCCTTATGTAGGCCTCACGGAGCCATCGGATTTCAACTAAAATATCTTAATTTGTGTTCTGAAGATTAATGAAGGTCTTACAGTTGCGGAACGACATGAGGGTGAGTAATAAATGACAGAATTTTCATTTTTTGGGTGAACTAACCCTTTAAGCTATTTTTGCATATCGAAGGCTCATGAAACTTTACTTAACGTAATTTCTGACTAGAACTGATCTCTGCTAATTGACTCCAGTGGAGTCTGATGTTAGTCTGTTGCTAAGCTAACAACTCGATACTTTAAAAATACATGTGATGCTAATTTTGGAGTTCTTCAAAACAAGGTATTATAGAAGGCAGAATAATGTTGCAGCTTAACTTCTGGCACAGTCTTGATGCCCAAAAATGCTTTCTATGTATGCAGCTCACTAGGTAGGTTCTGTAATAAGTAGATTATGCAATTTTATGCATTTATGTGTGATCACTCACCACTAAGCAGAGATCACATTTTTCCAGCTCCTGCTCCACAGCAGTGAGAATATCTGAATCTAAAGTCTCTCCGAACCAAACCACATGAGGCCTCAACAATCCGTTACAGCCCCTCCTTTCACACCTACAAACACAAAGTACAAAATTAACATCTCTGAATGTGAAACATTAGACACATGGATATCTGCTGCCCACTGCTGGAGAAAAAGTGTTACTATTCTCAAAATCTTGATTAAATTATTTCTATAGTGATCTTTAGATCTTTTTTCATTTCTCCCTTAAGTCCAGCTATAATATTCGTCGAGGTTTCTTGCACCAAAACATGGCTACCCTCCCTCCCTCTCTACATTAAACAGCCTTACAGTATGTTTATAGTAAAGCAAACTAGAGCTCTGCATTCCAGCAGCATCCGATTAGATTTGTTGTGGCACAGGACATCATTCCTAATTTGTAGGCAGGAGTGGGCGACGTTCCTAAGAGTTGATAGTGAAAGCAGACTGAGAGGTAATAATGCAATTACACTACATTTTCTTCATGTTTTTGAAAGATTCTTATGCTCACCAAGGCTTCATTTATTTGATCAGAAATACATAAAAATGGTAATATTGTGAAATATTACAACTTAAAATAGCTGCTTTTTTATTTGAATATATTGTAAAATTTACACCTGTGATGGCAAAGCTGAATTTTCAGCATGAATATGCAGATTTGGAGATCAAGAAAAATGTCTTATTATTATCAATGTGCTTAATGTTTTTGTGCAAGCCATTATACAGTTTTTCAGGATTTTTTGATTAATCAAAAAAATAAGCATTTATTTGTAACCACTGTAAATGTCTTTACTATCATTTTGTTTGGTTTAATTTGTCCTTGCTGGATAAAAGTATTAATATCTTTCAAAACCCCAAACTAAAGGGTAGTGTAATTTTCAGTTCCTTGCAAGCTAAAAAAAAAAATAAAAAATTGCAAAACGGATTCAGATTCTGAACAAAATCTGAACAAACCCATGCAAAAGGTTTTGCAGACTTCCACGCAACTGTGTTTATTAAATATCTACCCAAAACAGCTGCATTTCACTAGATGCCGCAATTTCTGACCTATGATCATGTTTTACTGATCTGCGTTTAATAACGAACACTCTCACAAACCTGGGCAGATGCTCTACTGGTATTCGGGCATCCTTGGCTTTGGGATCAGGCTCTCTGAGGATTGAAAAAAGAAAGACAATTCATAGTTTTCACTTGACGTCACACCCTTATAGGAACGAAATATGAGGGCAAAACAAGGCTTTCCTCCATTGCCCACCAGTTTTACAAGGTTTGTGCTAAGTACTAATGTAGTAAGACAGTGATATTAAAAGACCAAATTCAATATACACTTTATGGATGATGCATACTATGTACAGGCAAGCAGATGATCCCAGAATATAAACACAACAAGCGGTTACTCGTTAAGCGTTTTTCGAAAGAAAACCATTATAAAGAAAACACAACCATTTAGCATGTTGCGTTCGTATTCTGGGCTCATCTGCTCGCCTGTATATAGTATGCATCTTCAATAAGTTTTATAATAATATCACTGTTTTAAGCTGTTTTTAGTGATTGAAATACTGCAGCAGGTGCTGTATATGGATCACAAGTGCCCAAAACTTGCCTTTTGATCACATTTTTGATTTTCTTCTTTTGAGATGACAGGTCTGTAATTCAGTTCTATGCATGTTTTGCCTCCAGACTTAATAGCCGCGTTTCCACTGCAGGAACTTTTCCCAGGAACTAGGGACTTTGGGGTGGTACTCGGTGTGTTTCGACCACAAGAACCAGGGTCTAAATGAAGTTCCAGGTAAAAATATCCACTTCAGATAGTACCTGCTCACGAGATTACTTTCGGTGGTGGGACTTGGATGCTGAACATGCTGATTGGTTGAGTTCACGCAGCATTTTGATTGAATGACTCCACACAGCATTTTATTTCAACCACCATTTTAAAAGTCTGTTGCGTTCAGTAAGAGTTGTTTGCTATTCGAATCGACAATGGAGTTTAAAAAATACGACCGATGGACTGACGACGAGGTTCAGGCTTTATTGAGCTTATACGTGGAGGATGAAATCCAGCGGGAAATGGAAAGTCGTGCGCAGTCCTACGTCACTAGACTAATCTTCACGGTACTTTAGACCACGATGAAAACGCAGACAGCAACAGGTCTAGGGGAAAAAAGTTCCTGGGACAAATTTTTCGGGTAATTTCGGTGGAAAAGCTTGTGAATAAGGAGCATATAAGGAAAGTGCAGTCTCTTGTGATTTAATTATTTGATGAAATAATGATGTGTTTGCATGAGCTTTTACCCTTTCCCCTCCAGAGCAGGGCAGATTGGACTCTTATGGTTGGCTGTGACTTCTCCACAGCTCATGCAGCGAGTTTTAAATAGACTTCCTAGAGAGAGAGAGAGATAGATCAGTTGAAGAGAAGACCCTCAATTAGAAGGATTGATTGTTTGGAAAGATAGGACAAGAGCCCCACCCACCAAATAGATGACCAATCATTTTCAGTTCTGTTTTCCAGATTTTAGCTAGTAATAAATGTACTATAACAGTGACATGATCCAGTCCTGGTTTGAGTTGCCGTTGTCTCACCGTGGATCTCATAGACGTGTTTGGAACCAGCACGATGGTGCAGTTCATCGATGTTCTGAGTGATGATGACAACAGAGCGCCCCTGCTGGCTGAGACGGGACTCACACTCTGCTATAGCCAGATGTGCTGGGTTTGGCATCTTACTGCGCATTACCTGCAAATAATATGTTATTAGCATGCAACCAAACACTAACTTTTATTTAAAGGGGTGGTTGACTATGATTTCACTTTTTTAACTTTAGTTAGTGTGTAATGTTGCTGTTTGAGCATAAACAGCATCTGCAAAGTTACGACGCTCAAAGCAAAGGGAGATATTTTCTTTTAAAGAATTCAATGTTTAAGGACTACAACAAACAGCTGGTAGGGACTACAACGAGCTTCTTCTTCCGAGCTTCAGGGACTACAACGAGCTTTAATTTACATAAACCCCGCCCCCGAGAACACACAACAAAGGGGGCGAGGAATTGATCACTGAAAGGAAAAAATGCCATTGGTAGTTATTTAGTCAGCAATGTGTGACCCACCTCACGCCTGTAATGGTAAAATTCCCATACTAAAGAAGGATCTCGAGAGAAAGCTTCAGGGGTTGCCAAATCCTGAAAGACAAAAAGAAGTGGAGAAACCAAGAGATGGTCCTTTTAAAAGAATACCAAAAAACAGTTACACATCCCAAATCAATATATATAATATATATGTGTGTGTGTGTGTGTGTGTGTGTGTGTGTGTGTGTGTGCATATGCTGTGACTACAGTATGTTACCGTTTCATTATTATTAAAGGTGCCCTAGATTCAAAAATTTAAATTTACCTCGGCATAGTTAAATAACAAGAGTTCAGTACATGGAAAAGACATACATTGAGTCTCAAACTCCATTGTTTCCTCCTTCTTATATAAATCTCATTTGTTTAAAAGACCTCCGAAGAACAGGCGAATCTCAACATAACACCGACTGTTACGTAGCAGTCGTGATCATTAATATGTACGCCCCCAATATTTGCATATGCCAGCCCATGATCCCAACATTATGAAAGGCATTAAACAAGGGCAGAACGTCTGGATCTGCACAGCTGAATCATCAGACTAGGTAAACAAGCAAGGACAATAGCAAAAAATGGCAGATGGAGCAATAATAACTGACATGATTCATGATAACATGATATTTTTAGTGATATTTGTAAATTTTCTTTCTAAATGTTTCGTTAGCATGTTGCTAATGTACTGTTAAATGTGGTTAAAGTTACCATCGTTTCTTACTGTATTCACGGAGACAAGAGCCGTCGCTATTTTCATTTTTAAACACTTGCAGTCTGTATAATTCATAAACACAACTTCATTCTTTATAAATCTCTCCAACAGTGTAGCATTAGCCGTTAGCCACGGAGCACCATCAAACTCATTCAGAATCAATGTAAACATCAAAATAAACACTGTACTTACGCGATTAGACATGCCGCATGACGAACACTTTGTAAAGATCCATTTTGAGGGTTATATTAGCTGTGTGAACTTTTTTTATGTTGTTTAAGGCAAGCGCGAGCTCTTGGGGCGTGGAGCACGAGATTTAAAGGGGCCACACACCCTGAATCGGCTCATTTCTAATAAAGCCCCAAAATAGGCAGTTAAAAAAATTAATTAAAAAAAATCTATGGGGTATTTTGAGCTGAAACTTCACAGACACATTCAGGGGACACCTTAGACTTATATTACATCTTTTAAAAAAAAGTTCTAGGGCACCTTTAATGTTTACTTGTGTGCATATGTTGTGACTACACTATGTTACTGTTTATGTGCTCTGTTATAGGAAGCCTGACAGATTTGGTCAGATCTGTCAAACAGATGTTGAAAGTTTACAGTCATTATTTACAATGCAACATGTAAACTATGTTTTACAGGGCCATTTGTATATAATTCTGAAACATAAATAAAAGAAAAGTCATACGGTTTAATATAAAACAGGTACCCTACTACTGCACCTTTTCCACTACTTTTCAACGTCTTCAATGATTCACAGATTCAATCAGGCCTTTTACACAGCAAAGGAAGACTTCATTGACAAGTGCATTTAAGCTTATTTATGTTGTGAAACAGAGCTTAGTTACTCGTACTTACGCTGTTACTCGAACTTCAAGTACATATACAGATTTTTTTTTGTTGTTGTTTTTTTTGTTTTGTTTTTGTTTTTTGTGGAAAATGTCTTTTTAGGGCCTTCAAAGTTTATGTTTGCAGATTAATGAAATATGTTTTTTATATATATTTTTTACATTAACTAAACTTAATATTTTTTTATTCTGCTTTCTGATAATTTGATCTATTCTAAATATTTTTATATTAATATATATATATATTAAAAAATAAAATAATTTTATTTTAGAAAAATATTTAGAATAGATCAAATTATTCTAAATATTTTCTTCTATTCTAAATATTTTTCTAAAATAATATATATACATATATATATAAATATATATATATATATATATATATATATATATATATATATATAAAA
The DNA here is from genome assembly GCA_036281575.1 of Ancherythroculter nigrocauda. NCBI lineage: Eukaryota > Metazoa > Chordata > Actinopteri > Cypriniformes > Xenocyprididae > Ancherythroculter > Ancherythroculter nigrocauda. Next base: position 6,227,732 of record VTFQ01000014.1, read on the forward strand.
CATTTTTCAGATAACATTTTAACAGTTTGTTTTAGTATGGTGATTACTATTTAATTTTTGAATTTTATATTTAATTATCTAAATATTATTACATTTAATATTTTCCTCACACAGTATGAACTGATTTTTTTTTTTTTTACATATAAAAATATATAGCTGCCTTTATAATATCAACAGTGTCCCTCACAAGGTGTCCCTCAGCATATTTTGGGGTGCTTAGCATCAAAACTTTTGAAAAACCTTGGTATAAGTCAGTGCAAGTCATACATTTTAAGTAGGATGCTAAAACAGCTTGCTGTTACAGGAACTACATTACCTTCTTTTGTATACTGTCTACAGCTATACACTGAAAATATTGTGTGTGTGAGTGTGGTTCAGTTATACCCTTTGTTGTGGGGACATAATGTGGCAACATCCAAAATCCTTTTTGGAGACATTTTTTGGTCCCCATGAGGAAAACAGCTTTTAAATTTAAAGTGGTGTTTTCTGAAAATGTAAAAATGCAGAAAGATTTCTGTGAGGGTTGTGATCAATCATTATGTCTATGTAAAGTCCCCATAAAACATGAAAACACGTGTGTGTGTGTGTGTGTGTGTGTGTGTGTGTGTGTGTGTGTGTGTGTGTGTGTGTTCCATTAATCTAAATCCATATATTTATGGGGTGTGTGTGTGTGTTACCTGCGCTTGCCATTTCCTCCAGTAGCCCCCCTGTCCTCTAAAGGTTGGTACACCACTCTCTGCACTCACTCCAGCCCCCGTAATGATAGCAATGTGCTTCGCTTTAGCAAACTCCTTACGAAATTTTGTTAAATCTGCAAATAAACACAAATTGTAAATCATTTAGTTCACAGGCATTAACACAACATCCCCAAAAATCTTTTCAGAAATATCCATTTAAAAGTGCTAGTGTCCTACTTGAGCTTGGTCTGGCCATCTCTGGGGAGTTCCAGTTCAGTCTGACTGCCGCACACAGGTGAGAGGTCAGACCCCTACAAGACAACTGCCGCACAATCATCGAGGGTTAAATGTCTCGCTGCACAGCTAGAAAATCAAAAAATATACCTATAACATAACCCAAAATACAATGTACTCACCAGTAGACATACAGAGAATGAGATTAAAGCATTTCCTCTTTCTGTAAGTAAATGTAGCTTTACTAGAAATGAGGCGTGTCCTAAAACTAGTTTTACAAGTTGTGAAATTCTGGAATGATATCCTTCTCCCATTCATACTCTCACAAATTGAAAAAAATGTTATTAAGGCCCTATGTACAGCCCAAAATAAAAGGTTTGGTTTAAAGAAATTATGACTGATATAAATATATAACCCTCTGTTGTGCAATAAAAACTGCATATTCTCTTGTTATATTTTCATTTGATTACATTATAAAGTTATATATATATGATGTGTTAAACATTAAAAACAATAATAAAGAAAACAATAGAAATCATAAGTTTGTTTTCTTTTATAGTGAATTTTACTTTCCATCCTTCTATTTTTATGGTTTTTATTATTTTTGATGTGAAACAACAACAAACCTCTGTAACTAACTCTGTAACTAAACTCTGTTTTTATTTCATTTTTAATGTATTTTATATCTTTTATGTATCATCTTGTTATTCTGACTTTTAATGCATTATTGCTGTCTGGCTGAAAGAGCTGGGAGAATTAGGAAGAAATTGATTAGGTTAAAATTTGGTAAATTTGACAAACCATGGGGAAATTTAAACTGTGGTGCATGGTTAAGATATCTCTGGATTACAGTCAGGACACTTTCCAAAGGGGGAAATTTCCAAAGGGGAAATTTGAACTGTGTTCCATAGGTAAGATATCTCCGGCAGGGGGATTAGGGCTGTGTGGTGCAGTTTGAGGTGTCTTGGCAAAAGGGGAGATTGAAACTATGTTTATCAGTTTGAAGTGCCCTAACAGGTAGCAGTCCTGTTGGATGAGGAAGATTCATTCTGATCTGCTCTGATGAATAGATCCGTTTAGATCCAACTCTGATGGACGACAACAACAACAACAACAACAACAACAACAAACTCCCTGAGACTTCCTAGCTCTTCCATCCAGATAGCAAAATTCTCTGTTTTTACTGTTATTTCTATTCCTTATGTTCTATTTTTATTATTCTTTTTATGTAAAGCACTTTGAATTACCATTGTGTATGAAATGTGCTATACAAATAAAATTGCCTTGCCCTTGCCTTGCCTAATAATTTGATTTTGATTACATAAACCCAAAATATATTAAAACAACTTTTGAAATTTTGATACTATTAAAAAATTAACTTAAAGGTGCAATATGTAAAAATTTCTGTCCGCTAGAGGTCACTAGAGGCCTATTCAAAAAAAGGCGTAGCTTGATGACGACAAGTTTGAGCGTGGAATCTTGCGACGTGGTCTTCACCTCACAGCCGGTGGAAAACAATCGGGATTGGGCTCGGGAAGAAATCATGTTCATGGATGCGATTATTAACGTTACTGTAGTGTGAAGCAGAGGAGGAGCGAGTGTTGTGGAGCTGAACGAGGAGCTGGAGCGATTGCGCAACACACGCCTCTCGAGCAGCGGGACTTTTATTATGACACAGTCGCCGACGTCGCTTCCGCTTTTCCGGTCATGAGTATGAAGTAACACAGCTCTGTTTATCATATTAGATACATTTGATTGTGTTGAAAATGATGTTATAACGTTACTCTGTGCGTTTGCTCAGCGGCTGCTGTGAGACACTGTTGCACACTGCAGTAAGATAGATCGATTTCTACAATTTAAAACCGGAAACCGAGGGTAACACGGGTATGACGCAATTGACAGGCGACTCCTCACACGTCCCGGAGCCTTGGTTAAAATTGCAATTTTCTCACGATTTACAAATAGTTGAAAACATTTGGGATACTCTCAAGTAAGTAAGTTCTCAAGTAAATGAGGACTCAAGTGAACAAAATATATAACACTGACCTAGTGGTTTTACTGCAAAAATCTTACATATTGTAGCTTTAAATTTGACACCCCAATGTAAGCTTTTATTTCAAGTCTGTTATGAATGATGTTCTTTATTTACAACCTGTTCAGTTGCACAAGAAATAAAATCATGCTTCGGTCAATTATAATTATAAGATAAAAATTTGAAATTATGACAGTCATATGAGACGAAAAGTCATAATAATTACATAAATCATCATACTTATGATATACTAATTCAAAATTATGACATACAGCATGATTTTTTTTTTGTCTTATGTAGCAAAAATGGTCTTCAATAAATGGCACTATTACAGAAAAATGAACAGAGAACAGAACTGGGGTAGTGCAATAATTAAATCTTTAATAAACATATGTGGACCTTGAAGGACATTATAAAATTGACCACAGCTCTGCAGAGGTGCTAACTTCGCAAGGTGAAGACTAAAATAGTTTAAGTATAAGAACTCATCTGTAGATTGACAAGTACTTGATAGGTCAAACATCAACAACAACAAAGCAGCAGATGATTTGAACACAAAGCTCTCGTCGAACAGAAAGAAAGGAAAGGCTTGACCGTTACCTGCGTATGTTCCGTCACACAGACTGTGTAGAAGTGGAGCAGAAGATGAAATCTGTACTTGTTTCATCCACTCAGTTTCTGTTATGACGGGTGCGCCACACTAAGGCAAATGTTACTAATCACCTCTGAGGGGTTTGGTGGCTCAAAAAGCACAATCGCCTATTGAGTCACATTCAAACCCGTGAACATTTTTATAGTTATTAACGATACATGTACACTATTAAGTATAAAAGTTTAAACAAGCTCACATCAATGATTGTTATCTGACAAAAAACAACGAAAAATCAGCCACAGTAAGTTCTACAAAATTATTTTAGAAACGCCATTCCAGTAAACACATTCGACTGTGATTGGTCCATCCTGTCCATCGCGGAGAAAAGTAACTGTTACCGCGTGTCTATGCGCTGCTTCAGCGGCGGTCTGGACAATAATTTGCACCTGAATGATCACACTGAGAAACTAATAGACAATAAATTGGTATTTAAAAAGTGGAGATTTAAAATATGAAAATTGTTATTTATACACATTGCATTTGACCAATAAGAGAAAACGTCTGGGCCGCTAAACCCCGCCCATTTCATTCTTATTTATTTGAGAGGAACCGAACTCACCGGTAGTGACGACAGTGGGTTATGATGAGAGCGGCCTCTAGTGTGGAGTAGATATTTTTGTCAGCGATAAAGAAGCTTGAAATATAATAAAAACGCTGATTTCATCGATAGCCCGGTATGTTAAAGTGAATTTAATATTTAATTTTTGGTTATAAGAGATGTATAATCCCAACCGTACCTATCTGTTATCAATTCCCAATTCTTTATTCCGTATAATTCACAAATTGCTACAAATTTTCTTGGCATTCAAAATTATTTGAACATTTTTCCAACCCTTAAAGTATTAGTTCACTTTCAAATTAAAATTTCCTGATAATTTACTCACCCCCATGTCATTCAAGATGTTCATAAACATTTCAGGATTTTTCTCCATATAGTGGACTTCAATGCAGCCCAAACGGATGAAGGTCAAAATTACAGTTTACAGCGATCCCAGGCGAGAAAAAAGGGTCTTATCTAGAGAAACCATCGCTCATTTTCTAAAAAAATAAATAAATAAATAATTTTAAAAAAGATATAAGTTTTAACAATACATTTTTGAACTAGTTTGAACTAAACTGTCATATACAATATGCTAGTGCAAGTGTATAACAATTAGTTAAAACTTTAACCTGTGGAGGGCAGTAATACACTTAGCAGTGTCTACACTGCTGGAATTCAAATAGAGAAGAAGAAGAAGAGAGCTAGTTCAAGATGAGCATTTATTGTTAAATTTGACCTTCAGGCGTTTGGGCTGCATTGAAGTCCACTATATGGAAAAAAATCCTGAAATGTTTTCATCAAAAACCTTAATTTTTCTTTTCGACTGAAGAAAGAAAGACAAACATCTTGGATGACATGGGAGTGAGTAAATTATCAGGAAAATTTAATTTGAAAGTGAACTAATCCTTTAAACGGGTTAAAAAGTATAGGATGGATGGATGAATGGATGGACACACATTACTTATCAAATATCCACACCCCCTTTATTTGGAATAAATAGGCCTAGTGCAAACACAATCCAGAAAGCATCTTGTGAAACATAGTCATTACGCACTCATTCATCAGTGGACATGAACAGACACGCACTGGAACAACCACCATGATCCCTGGATCTTTCCAGAAGCTTTGCTTGTGTACTTGAAGCTGTGAATCAGTGCTTTATGAAGTAAATATTAAAATACAATTTTCAAAACAACAACAACAATGACCTAATGATTGAATAAAGCCTGTGACTCCTCTGAAACATGACCACAGTGACACATTACACAATGAACTCCTCCCATTACAACCCCATACAGTCACTAGTGGGAGGCACATTTAAGCAAACGCCATACTCTTCCCACAGAGCTGCTGTACAGTCTGTGTCTTTTACTTTTACTGTAAGATATGGCAGAAGAAGACGCTGGTATTTTTGTCAACCAGGAGCAGTTCAGCTGTCCCATCTGTATGGATCTTCTGCGAGATCCCGTAACCATTCCCTGTGGACACAACTACTGCATGGAGTGCATTAAGAGCTTCTGGGAGCAGAAGAACCAGAGGAAATTGTGCAGCTGTCCAGAGTGTAGGCAAACTTTCTCTCCGAGACCTGCACTCAACAAAAACACACTGTTTGCTGAAGTTGTTGAGAAACTGAGACATACTGGAATCCGGTCCCACACCGTACCTGGAGTTAAGAATGATGATGAAGACATTGCAAAAGAAAAGCAGGACCTCGTCATGTTCTGTGAGGTGTGTCTGACTTTTCATCTGACTTTAAATGTGATGCTAAAACTTTTTAATAACTTATCCTAATAAGATTAACTTTTCTTTTAACTTTCTTGAATAAGTCAGTAGTAAATGGATAAAGATCAGTATAGTTTATATAAATTGAGCCTCAAAAACACAGTATTTAGCTTAAAGAAAGATAACACGAGTATACATTTCAAGTAAACATTTTATAAAAATAAGTTTTAAATGATTAAACTGTTTCTATTTGAATATATTGTAATGTAATTTAATAAATGTAATTTATTCCTGTGATGCAAAGCTGAATTTTCAGCAGCCATTACCGCAGTCTTCAGTGTCACATCATCCTTCGGAAATTATATATATATATATCTCCTCTCTATATAACAATTTCAAATATTTATATTATTTTAACAAAACTGCTTCACTGCTTATTTTTTTCCTAATAATAATAATAAAAGTAAGAGTTTCATCCTTTTATTTAGTCTTCTTTCTTCATTATGATGGTCAATTAGCGTTGCACACCTGTAGGTCATAGGTGCGTAGGAAATAAGACTAGTAAAGTCAAAATATGAAAAAACAAGAAAATTGGATAGTGTGCAGGATTTTCTTGTTTCTTCATTATGATAAAATGAGATCTTTTTATTTTTGATGTTATGCTTTAAAATATATCAAAATTAATGTTAATCAGAAATTAAAAACATATTCATCACAGAAGAGGTTATTGTATATATAGAACCTTAAAGGGTTCTGTCAGGCGCTTTATATATGTAACCTTTTAGGGGATCCCATCTTGAGATCATTTTATGGATTTATATTAATTTTGTTTTAATTAATTTTTTTGGTCCCACTTTATATTAAGTGGCCTTAACTACTATGTACTTCCATTTAAATTAATCATTTGATACAATGCACTTATTGTGTACATACATATTTTTACATTGTACTTATATTTTAAAAACACCTGCATGTAATTACATCTGTAATTAATTTCTGTAATTACATTTATAATTACACTGTTGACCCATCCCTTACACCTTACCCCTACCCTTAAACCTACCCATACCACCAAAGCTTTCCCTATCCTTACCCGTATCCCAATTCAATAGCAGCAAAAGTGTTTTGCAATTCAATATGAACCCAGTAAGTACACTGTACTTATTTTTTGATGTAAGTACATAGTAGTTAAGGCCACTTAATATAAAGTGGGACCAAAAAAAAACATTAAGCCTAAACATAAAAATATTACTATTAAACAAAATTCACTTTTATAAGGTGTTTGAACACAGATGTGTGACTACAGTGTGTAAACAACCAGCCTATAATGGTAAAAATCCAGCCACTCCTTTTTTTATAATCCCCATAAATCATAAACAGTCTCTCCAGTGAGCGGTTCCAGATTTCCCCCTACTCTTATGTAAGAGCCCCACCCACAACTGTTGACAGACTCTGCCCTATTAGCATAGCTCCTCCCCTGAGTGAGCTGTACACAGTCCGCCATGTTTATCTCCTCGCCTGAGAATTTACCAACAGCATTCAAGTCAGAAATGTATTCTTATTAAAGCTACTAAAGTTATTCAATCAAGAGCAGTGAGTGATTTTCTGTTTTTCTTTTCTTGTTTGTATATTACTGTATATTACGCTGCTGTCACTTTAATTCACAGATCTAATATACACATGTGATTTCTTTCCCTGCTGTTTACATTCACAGACATAACGGACTGTGTTTATGTGAACTTTGTTTGTTAATGACAAACCTTGTTTGTATTTGACAGTTTAAGTGCAATAACATGTGTAAGAGAACTTAGTCTAATACTCACAGGACTTGCCGTCTGACAGGCAGCTTTCTGTGTGCTTGATTCGGATGTGTGCGCTCAGAAAACCAACTGATATGGTTTTAAAACACATGCAAATAATTAACTTTCATGATGACAAAGAACTGCAGTATCACGAGAGCATGACCATGATAGAGATGATAATCAAATACACAGATATTTTAGTTTTTGGCACAGTATCCGAGGCACAAGTTGTACAGGCTCCACCCTCTTCTGGAAAATGGGGCGGGGAATGGCAGGTCATTTGCATTTAAAGATACATGCATGAAAACAGCATGTTTTTCCTTGCACTCAAAAAGTGGGCATTTACAACATGGTATAATAAATGATCTGTGGGGTATTTTGAGCTGAAACTCAACTGAACCTCTTTTTCTAAGAGGGTATATGAATGTTTATTTATGTGTGTATCATCTCTGGTCTGCAGCAAGAGCTTAAACAATCACAGAGGAGATGCCAGCAGGTCATAAAGGAGCGGGAAACAGAGCTACAGGATCTGAGTCATGCCGTACTCTCCCTCAGGGTGAGTCCATTACTGCCAGGAGGACGTGAGAAGCGGGATGGTGTGGGTTATGAACTTATAAGTAAGAGACCCATTATGGGCAGAAAGGTTTTACAGTCTTGGAGTCATCACTTCTCTGCTTCTGTATGTTGTCAAACAGAGCTCTGCCCAGGCAGCGGTGGAGGATACGGAGAAGATCTTCAGTGAGCTGATTCAGTTGATTGAAGCTCTGTGTTTCGAGGTGACAGAGATGATCAAAGCGAAGGAGCAGAAGGAATTAGACGAGGCGCATGGATTTATGGAGAAACTAGAGCAGGAGATCGCAGAGTTCAAGAGGAGAGATGCTGAATATGACACGATTGCACGCCTTGATGATAAAACGCAGTTCCTCAAGGTAACATCAGCGCTTTTGGGGCAGCTAAGTACTTGTCATCTGTGATTTTGGTCTAAGCTTTTATTTTTTTTAATTATTACCCTCAGAGTTATGAAACACTGTGCAGTCTGCCAGAGTTGGTGACCTCTCCTGCAGTTCTAGTCAATCCAGACTTCTGTTTCGAGATGGTGTCAAGAAAACTCACAGTTCTGAGTGAAGACATTAAAGATCTAGGCCAGAAAAAATTTGAGAAATTATCAAAAAAAGGTGAGTCATAGCAGCAAGAATAGCATACTATTCTTACTGTTCCTGCAGTATACACTGTGCATAGAGTACTTGAATGATATACTACATTTAAAGGTGGAGTACGTGATTTCTGAGAAGCGCTGTTGAAAGAGGATCTGCCTGAGCAGCACAACACACTTATAGCCAATCAGCAGTAGGGGCGTGTCCACACATGATGGGGAGGAGAGTGAGCCAATCAGCAGTAGGGGGTGTGTCCACTCATTATGGGGGAGAAGAGAGAGTTATCAGCAGTAGGGGGTGTGTCTACTCATTATGGGGGAGGAGAGAGAGTTATCAGCAGTAGGGGGTGTGTCTACTCATTATGGGGGAGAAGAGAGAGTGAGCCAATCAGCAGTAGGGGGTGTGTCCACTCATGATGGGTAAGGAGAGAGAGTGAGCCAATCAGCAGTAGGGGGTGTGTCCACTCATTATGGGGGAGAAGAGAGAGTGAGCCAATCAGCAGTAGGGGGTGTGTCAACTCATGATGGGGAAGGAGAGAGAGTGAGCCAATCAGCAGTAGGGGGTGTGTCAACTCATGATGGGGAAGGAGAGAGAGTGAGCCAATCAGCAGTAGGGGGTGTGTCCACTCATGATGGGGAAGGAGAGAGAGTGAGCCAATCAGCAGTAGGGGGTGTGTCCACTCATGATGGGGAAGGAGAGTGAGCCAATCAGCAGTAGGGGGTGTGTCCACTCATTATGGGGAGAAGAGAGAGTTATCAGCAGTAGGGGGTGTGTCCACTCATTATGGGGGAGAAGAGAGAGTTATCAGCAGTAGGGGGGGTGTCTACTCATTATGGGGGAGAAAAGAGAGTGAGCCAATCAGCAGTAGGGGGTGTGTCCACTCATGATGGGGAAGGAGAGAGAGTGAGCCAATCAGCAGTAGGGGGTGTGTCAACTCATGATGGGGAAGGAGAGAGAGTGAGCCAATCAGCAGTAGGGGGTGTGTCCACTCATTATGGGGGAGAAGAGAGAGTTATCAGCAGTAGGGGGTGTGTCCACTCATTATGGGGGAGAAGAGAGAGTTATCAGCAGTAGGGGGGGTGTCTACTCATTATGGGGGAGAAAAGAGAGTGAGCCAATCAGCAGTAGGGGGTGTGTCCACTCATTATGGGGGAGAAGAGAGAGTGAGCCAATCAGCAGTAGGGGGTGTGTCAACTCATGATGGGGAAGGAGAGAGAGTGAGCCAATCAGCAGTAGGGGGTGTGTCAACTCATGATGGGGAAGGAGAGAGAGTGAGCCAATCAGCAGTAGGGGGTGTGTCCACTCATGATGGGGAAGGAGAGAGAGTGAGCCAATCAGCAGTAGGGGGTGTGTCCACTCATGATGGGGAAGGAGAGTGAGCCAATCAGCAGTAGGGGGTGTGTCCACTCATTATGGGGGAGAAGAGAGAGTTATCAGCAGTAGGGGGTGTGTCCACTCATTATGGGGGAGAAGAGAGAGTTATCAGCAGTAGGGGGGGTGTCTACTCATTATGGGGGAGAAAAGAGAGTGAGCCAATCAGCAGTAGGGGGTGTGTCCACTCATGATGGGGAAGGAGAGAGAGTGAGCCAATCAGCAGTAGGGGGTGTGTCCACTCATGGTGGGGGAGGAGAGAGAGTGAGCCAATCAGCAGCAGGGGGTGTGTCCACTCATGATGGGGAAGGAGAATGAGCCAATCAGCAGTAGGGGGTGTGTCCACTCATGATGGGGAAGAAGAGAGAGTGAGCCAATCAGCAGTAGGGGGTGTGTCCACTCATGGTGGGGGAGGAGAGAGAGTGAGCCAATCAGCAGTTGGGGGTGTGTCCACTCATGGTGGGGGAGGAGAATGAGCCAATCAGCAGTAGGGGGTGTGTCCACTCATGATGGGGAAGGAGAGAGAGTGAGCCAATCAGCAGTAGGGGGTGTGTCCACTCATGGTGGGGGAGGAGAGAGAGTGAGCCAATCAGCAGTAGGGGGTGTGTCCACTCATGATGGGGAAGGAGAATGAGCCAATCAGCAGTAGGGGGTGTGTCCACTCATGATGGGGAAGAAGAGAGAGTGAGCCAATCAGCAGTAGGGGGTGTGTCCACTCATGATGGGGAAGGAGAGAGAGTGAGCCAATCAGCAGTAGGGGGTGTGACCACTCATGGTGGGGGAGGAGAGAGAGTGAGCCAATCAGCTGTAGGGGGCGTGTCCACTCATGGTGGGGGAGGAGAATGAGCCAATCAGCAGTAGGGGGTGTGTCCACTCATGATGGGGAAGGAGAGAGAGTGAGCCAATCAGCAGTAGGGGGTGTGTCCACTCATGATGGGGAAGGAGAATGAGCCAATCAGCAGTAGGGGGTGTGTCCACTCATGATGGGGAAGGAGAGAGAGTGAGCCAATCAGCAGTAGGGGGTGTGTCCACTCATGATGGGGAAGAAGAGAGAGTGAGCCAATCAGCAGTAGGGGGTGTGTCCACTCATGATGGGGAAGGAGAGAGAGTGAGCCAATCAGCAGTAGGGGGTGTGACCACTCATGGTGGGGGAGGAGAGAGAGTGAGCCAATCAGCTGTAGGGGGCGTGTCCACTCATGGTGGGGGAGGAGAATGAGCCAATCAGCAGTAGGGGGTGTGTCCACTCATGATGGGGAAGGAGAGAGAGTGAGCCAATCAGCAGTAGGGGGTGTGTCCACTCATGATGGGGAAGGAGAATGAGCCAATCAGCAGTAGGGGGTGTGTCCACTCATGATGGGGAAGGAGAGAGAGTGAGCCAATCAGCAGTAGGGGGTGTGTCCACTCATGGTGGGGGAGGAGAGAGAGTGAGCCAATCAGCAGTTGGGGGTGTGTCCACTCATGATGGGGAAGGAGAGAGAGTGAGCCAATCAGCAGTAGGGGGTGTGTCCACTCATGATGGGGAAGGAGAGAGAGTGAGCCAATCAGCAGTAGGGGGTGTGACCACTCATGGTGGGGGAGGAGAGAGAGTGAGCCAATCAGCTGTTGGGGGTGTCCCACTAATGATGGGGGAAGAGAGTGGAAAATAAAGGGTTATGATCAGGCAAGAGCTGAGCGTCAATATTGAAAAAGCTTTCCAGCGCTGGAGAGACCTAAGTGTGAAAGCCTGAAAACAGATGCCAAGGTTGCGTTTTTTTTCTGCTCCATATGTTTTGCTGTTTCACATATTAAGATATGCTTTTTGTAATGTTAGCTTTAGTTACAGGACAGTTTTGAGTGTCATTGTTTGTCAGAAGCTGCTGTGCTGTTGGCAAATAACAAACAACTCCTGCTTGTACATACTCTTGTGTACTGTATGTTCATTTTTTGTTCTTCCTTGTCGTTCGTTCGCTTGTCAACTTCAATTGTATTTTTGGCAAAGCATTATTCTGCTTTGTTTCAGCTATAATCAAGAGACATCCACTCTTGCACTGTGTGTTTGTCCATTTTGGGGGCGGGGCAATGAAGGAAGGGGTGTGTCTGTTTGGGTTGATTTTAAATATTAACAGTGTTTCTCAGAAATTGCTTACTGCACCTTTAACAAAACAGGCAGTTTACAACAAACAATCCCACAATGCACTCCACTTGACTTGATCTTACACAACGTGACAAAAGAACCAAAATCTGATTTTATTCATTATTTGATAATACTGGCAAAAGTTTAATTTACATTTAAATTTTTTTTTTATTTTATTTTACTAAATAGCAATTTATTGTTTAAAAAAACTAACATAAAATAATTAATTTTGTTTTTATTTATTCATCTGTCTATTTGTTTGTTTGTTTTTTACAATTGAAATAAAAACCATTGAATTTAACATTAAAAAAATAAGAATAACGCCTTATTTACCAGATGATAACTGGATGTGTTGGTTTATTTATTTATTTACAAAGTAAATGAAAAATGATTAAATTTAAAATTAAAAAGAAGAATAACTTTATTATTTATGAGTTGACAACTGAATGCTAAATGTGTTGAGGTCATGTGATGACAATATTGTATTGTTTGAAATGTTTATAAAGTGTGTTTCTCTTACAATTACTATAGAATAATTGTCAGTATCCAGTTCATACTGGATTCAGTAAATACATGCAAGTATTCCAAACACTATATTAAAAGAAGATGAAAAAAGTTGAAGTACAATAAGTATGAATGTTAAAAATGCATGCACTGATTATATTTTGTCTTGTTAGTGACAAACCTCAAGTTTATTCCCACCCCTGAACCCAAAGTCAGGGAGCAGTTTTTGGAATGTAAGTAACCGACACACCCACACACACACAACAGAAATCAGTACAATCGACAACAAAGTAACTGACAAATTAATTCATGTCTTGCGTCTCTGGATTTCAGATTCGGGTCCCCTGACTCTAGACCTGAACACGGCTCACAGAAACCTCAGCGTTTGCTCAGAGAGTGGAGAGGTGACGTTCATCAAAACATCTCTGTCCGTTCCTGACCACCCAGAGAGGTTTGACAGCTATTACCAGGTCCTGTGCAGAGAAAGCGTGTCCGGCCGTTGTTACTTCGAGGTCGATTGGAGCGGGAAGGGTCCTGTGCACATCGCCGTGTCCTATGAGGACATCAGCAGGAAAGGAAAGAGCACCCAGTGTGCATTGGGACACAACGCCCAGTCCTGGAGTCTGGTGTTCTCTGAGGATACCTACTCATTCTGGCACGGTGGAAGGGAAACTAAGATTCCCAAAATGCAATGGGCTCACAGGACAGGCGTTTATGTCGATTTCTCGGCCGGGATTTTGGCATTTTACAGCATCACAGACTCAATGAATCTCATCCACAGAATTCGTACTGTGTTTGCTCAGCCGCTCTATCCTGGCTTCAGGATTAACACTGGGTGCAGTCTGAGACTCTGTTATCCGCTTTAGTGGCACAAAATGAGTTATTCAGTGCCTGAGCAGTTTTAGTTAGTGAAATGTTTTATACTCAGAATTTGTCCTCTGCATTTAACACATTCAGTTAGTGCACACACATTAGAAGTAGTGAGTAGTGGAGGAGTGGGCAGCCATGTTTGCTGTGGCGCCCGGGGAGTGATTGGGGGTTAGGTGTTTTCCTGCCAGTGTTGAGAATCGAACCCACAACCTTCGGGTTACCAGTCTGACTCTCTAACCATTAGGCCACAACTTATATATTATTAATACTTATTATTATAAGCTTAAAAAATAAAGTTTGCTTGTATTGTGAAATCCATCTCCATATACCCACGCTATATACAGGGATGGATCGAGAATCACTTATAAATGACCAGCTTGCTGTCATGGCATTTCATAACTAATTTGCGTTTTGGCAAATTAGTGGCTAATTTGTAAAAAGATCTCATTTGTACATTTTTAAAGTCACCATGAAATCAAAATGGGCAATTTTTATTTATAATGGAATATTGCAGATTTATTATAAATAATTTATCCATGCACATTATATATATATAATTTATGTGCCCTCGCAATCTTTAACCAAAATAACTCCTCCTCCCTCTTGCAGTGACATCTCTTCTCTGATGATGTGTTTACTGGCACAAGGGTGGGACAACCTGTCATTGACCAATAGCAAACCACAACCATCTAATCAATTCCCCATGGACTAAATCAAGTCCCGCCCTACTTTTTTTTTTTAATTCGAAAAGTTGTTTCATTCAGATATACAGTAGCCTACTGTGCAAAAGTCTTAGGCCACCACCAGCATTGTTGTTTTGGCAATGTTTTAATGACCTTTATTAAAATACAAAAGGAAATATGTACACAAAATGTAAAAACAAAACAAAATGTCTTCTTTAAGCAAAAATCGGTATTTAGTGTGACCTCCTGGATTATTCCAGTTTCTCAAAGAAACTTTTCATCATAATTTGAGTTTTATTGGCCTTTCAGTCCTTTTCCATTCCATTTAGGTTTAAGAGATCCAGTTCCTGCTATTGCTCAAGTGTAAATACTTGTCACTTTAGCCTATAGAAGTCTTTTTTTTTTCTTTTTTTTTTATCAACATCTAATGGTGGCCTAAGACTTTTGCACAGTACTGTACATCACAATATGGAAGAAAAGATTATTGCAACTTCTGTTCATTGCCGACTTTAAATTTGTTTCCATACGAATCACATCGTACAAATTCATACAAAATCGGCCTCATAAAATTGTTACATTTTCTCATTAGATCAGGTTGTAAATGTACACAAATGTTAGACTTAGTTGGGGGTGCTAACTTGAAATCTGTAAAAACATTTCTGGGATCTGGTATAGGTCAAATCCAACATCAACTTTTTTTGTTTTGTTTTTTGATATCTCTGTTAATGTGTTTTTGTATTCATCTGCATTACTTTGACCCACTCATGGTCATATATATGGCAATAAATATCAGTTTCAGTCACATGAGAACAACCAGCATCTGGGACCAGAACTATTGGTTAAGTGACAAATATTCCTATATTTACAAAATGTTTAACATGTTCTTGTTTTAGTTCTTTTGTAGTTGTTTGTAAAATACAGGTGCTGAATATCATCAAAAAGTTGATTTATTTCACTACTTCCATTCAAAAAGTGAAACTTGTATATTATATTCATTCATTACACACAGACTGATATATTTCAAATGTTTATTTCTTTTAATTTTGATGATTATAACTGACAACTAAGGAAAATCCCAAATTCAGTATCTCAGAAAATTAGAATATTGTGAAAAGGTTCAATATTGAAGACACCTGGTGCCACACTCTAATCAGCTAATTAACTCAAAACACCTGCAAAGGCCTAAATGGTCTCTCAGTCTAGTTCTGTAGGCTACACAATCATGGGGAAGACTGCTGACTTGACAGTTGTCCAAAAGACGACCATTGACACCTTGCACAAGGAGGGCAAGACACAAAAGGTCATTGCAAAAGAGGCTGGCTGTTCACAGAGCTCTGTGTCCAAGCACATTAATAGAGAGGCGAAGGGAAGGAAAAGATGTGGTAGAAAAAAGTGTACAAGCAATAGGGATAACCGCACCCTGGAGAGGATTGTGAAACAAAACCCATTCAAAAATGTGGGGGAGATTCACAAAGAGTGGACTGCAGCTGGAGTCAGTGCTTCAAGAACCACTACGCACAGACGTATGCAAGACATGGGTTTCAGCTGTCGCATTCCTTGTGTCAAGCCACTCTTGAACAACAGACAGCATCAGAAGCGTTTCATCTGGTCTAAAGACAAAAAGGTCCAAAGTTATGTTCTCTGATGAAAGTAAATTTTGCATTTCCTTTGGAAATCAGGGTCCCAGAGTCTGGAGGAAGAGAGGAGAGGCACACAATCCACGTTGCTTGAGGTCCAGTGTAAAGTTTCCACAGTCAGTGATGGTTTGGGGTGCCATGTCATCTGCTGGTGTTGGTCCACTGTGTTTTCTGAGGTCCAAGGTCAACGCAGCCGTATACCAGGAAGTTTTAGAGCACTTCATGCTTCCTGCTGCTGACCAACTTCATGGAGATGCAGATTTCATTTTCCAACAGGACTTGGCACCTGCACACAGTGCCAAAGCTACCAGTACCTGGTTTAAGGACCATGGTATCCCTGTTCTTAATTGGCCAGCAATCTTGCCTGACCTTAACCCCATAGAAAATCTATGCGGTATTGTGAAGGGGAAGATGCGATATGCCAGACCCAACAATGCAGAAGAGCTGAAGGCCACTATCAGAGCAACCTGGGCTCTCATAACACCTGAGCAGTGCCACAGACTGATCGACTCCATGCCACGCCGCATTGCTGCAGTAATTCAGGCAAAAGGAGCCCCAACTAAGTATTGAGTGCTGTACATGCTCATACTTTTCATGTTCATACTTTTCAGTTGGCCAAGATTTCTAAAAATCCTTTCTTTGTATTGGTCTTAAGTAATATTCTAATTTTCTGAGATACTGAATTTGGGATTTTCCTTAGTTGTCAGTTATAATCATCAAAATGAAAAGAAAGAAACATTTGAAATATATCAGTCTGTGTGTAATGAATGAATATAATATACAAGTTTCACTTTTTGAATGGAATTAGTGAAATAAATCAACTTTTTTGATGATATTCTAATTACA
The DNA here is from genome assembly GCA_036281575.1 of Ancherythroculter nigrocauda. Taxonomy (NCBI): domain Eukaryota; kingdom Metazoa; phylum Chordata; class Actinopteri; order Cypriniformes; family Xenocyprididae; genus Ancherythroculter; species Ancherythroculter nigrocauda. Next base: position 6,244,570 of record VTFQ01000014.1, read on the forward strand.
CGACCAGCACCTGTATATTTGCATTTAGATACCAGTAAAATATATAACTAAGTACAAGGTCTCCTTGACATTTTATATTTACAGTGTGGACCTGTTAAGAACAAAAAGCATACAATTTCATAAATTTATTTGAAAAAAACAAAGAAACATTAAACCCATTTCCATACATTACACAATATAACTGCGACAGCATTATATTCATCACAGATTCAGACATAAGTCTTCATTCTTGAAGATGACGTGTAATTTCTGCACAAATCACAAATGGAACGAACAGAAGGTTGTTCCACTGTGCTGTTTAATGCCAAAAAGACACACTTCAGCTTTACATAAAGGGATGCAACATAAATTGCAATTACCTTTTATTCAGACAGACCCAGCAAACAAAAATATGTTCTAAGAATGTTTTGCTAACATGCTGACATTCACATTAAATTATAAAAAACGTTATTTCTGAATGTTCATAACATCCAGTTATTTAAATGTTTTAAAATAGTTTTTTATTGGTTATGTGAACATTAAGGGAACATTCCATTTGATCGTTTGCAAACATAAAAAAACAAAAAAAACCAAGTAGTAACATTTAAACGAACTAAACGCTTCAGGTAGAAACGTTCTATGATAAATAATGTTTTTGTGCTAACATTTTCAGAACATTATTAAATTCAAGATCACTTTGAAAGAATGTTTTGTTAATGTTAGTGGAAGAATGTTTGTTCATAATTTTGAGAGAACCTTGACACAGAGTTAGTTAATATTCTGAGAATGTTAGCTGGGGAACTGGTAATGCACAATTTTCTTCATCTACTACTTCATCTAATACCCAGGAAATAATGAAACTTCAGCTAAAATTCCATGGAACGTCAATGACACAATACAAGCACAAAGCTCTTCTGTATTTCATTCCTTTGACCATATTATACTATTTGATATTTAACACTAAATATAATCACTAACAGGCTCACTGGGGCTGTTATAGCTGCCAGTTCATTTGCATTGATAGCATAGTAAATCCCCAATTACAGGGACAAAGCCTCTCCAGCATCTTGGACACTGTCATACAGTATTAAAACATGGAAGATATCGCAATGCAAGGCACTGTACAGTAACTGATGCACAAATATGATGGACAGACAGCAGAAGTGTAAAGCAACTGAACACAGAAGCTACATTCCAAAGCAAGGTGTAGCTATCATAACAATAGTGCTTATTATCTGAATACACACAATTTTATATGACTAACACATTAGTGAGGCACATTGTACGATCCACAAAAAAAAAAAAAAAAAAGACTGAAGCACACAATGTGTCATGTACACCCAAGGTCGTCCGGTTTGCTGATGCTTAACACCTGCAAAAGGCAAAAGGCACAGTGTGCGAAAGCAGTCAAACAGGAGATAAACTGGTTTCTGTTGAACCTGTCATGACAAAGGTCAATTTGATGGTTTCAGATAGAGAGCATCTACATCTGTAAATGTCTCTTAACAGCAAATATACATGAAACAACGCCTCGTTTTAAAATGCTGAACATACTTCATAAACCAAGCTGACATAAATATACAGTGAAAAAGGTTGGTAAGATTTTTAAATGCATATAAAAGAAGTCTCTTCTGCTCACCTGTGCTGCATTTATATGATCAAAAATACAGAAAAACTGTAATATTGTGAAATATTATTACAATTTAAAATAGCTTTTTTCTATTTTAATATATTTTAAAATGTAATTTATTCCTGTGATGGTAAAGCTGAATTTTCAGCATCTTTACTCCAGTCTTCCACATGTTAGAATGATTTCTGAAAGATCATGTGATACTGATTTGCTGCTCAAGAAATATTTATTACTATTATCAATGTTGAAAACAGTTACTGCTGCTTAATATTTTTGTGGAAACCGCATGATTTTTTGATGAATGTAAAATGTTCAAAAGAGCAGCAATTTATTTGAAATATAATTTTTTTGTTTACTGTCACTTTTGATCAATTGCATCCTTGCTGAATAAAAGTATTAATTGCTTTAAAAAAAAAAAAAAAAAAAAAAAAAAAAAACACACACTTACTGACCCCCAAACTTTTGACAAGTAGTATATATTTTACATCTAAATATGACTACATTAGTTCTGAGCAGATTGTCACAGCTGTAGTCGGTGCACTGATAAATACTACACTGTATACAAAATAAGAATATTTGTTTGTGAGGCAGCTGAGAGTCATTAAAGGCACAATATGTAATTTTTTGCCACTAGAGGTCACTTATTCACGTCTACAGCCAATGGAAAAGAATCTGACGGAGCGCAGGCAGAAATTATATTCATGGATGAGCTTATGGATTAAAAACACGTCTAAAGAGCAGTGGAGCTTTTATTATGCCACAGTCGCCACTTCCGCTTCTTCTGGTCAAGAGTATGTGGGGTAACGCAGCGCTGTTTATCATATTAGATACATTTGAGTTTTGAAAGTTGTTATAAAGCTACTCTGTGTTCACTTGGCAGCTGCTTGTTGCACACTACAGTAAGCTAGATCGATATTAGTCATGGTAAAACATGGTACTCGTGGTAAATCAAGAAAATGAGATTTAAACAGTGAGTCTAACCGTGTTGAGCTATATAACATGATTAGGTTTCTGTCGATGAATGTATCCAAACAGTTGTTCACCTGTCTCATAAAACATAATATATTAAATTGGTGTTTCCATGGTTTCTACAAAATAAAACCGGAAACTGAGGGTAATGATATCATTGATAGGCAACGCACGGACAAGGTCCGTGTCCTGGTCAAAATTGCTTATTTCTCTGGATTTAAACATTTTTGGAAACATTTAGGATAACTCAAAATATATAACACTGTTCTAGTGGTTTTTGGAAGCCAAAATTTGGAAGTCATTTTAATCCAAAAATCTTACATATTATGCCTTTGAAGTTCTTATATAGTGTGCATGACCACATTCTGTGGTACAACTGGTGCTAGATGCATTTTATTTAAGCTCTATTTCAACATTCAGGTGAGAGCATAATTAGCAGTCCAGGAGAAAAGGCTGTTGAAACAGAGAAATCAAATAATTTGATAAATTAATTTTTTTTGTGATAGAGTGAGGTTGCTTTTGTTCAGAAAACAGAAAATATGTGCCATAACTTCTAGAATGGAAAAAAAAAAAAAAAAAAAAAAAAAAAAAAAAGGTTTTTGAATTCCACTTCCCATTTTTTTCCCCATTCCTCAAGCATGCAGTGTAACATCTTTTAATTTAAATATCATTATCTATAACTTTTACAAAAAAAATATTCTCTATACACCATATATCTACACTAAAATTAGCACATCGAAGATTAAAAAAGGCAATCCATTACAAGAATGACCAGATTTGTCAGGAAGTAATCCAGTACCTGAGAGCAGGTCGTTGCTGCCGGAGTCACACAGACACTAACCGAAGGTTTTGAATTGCATTATGGGATTGGAGCTCCACTATGTTACAGGAAGGTCATCAGAGTGTGGTGAGGTTTTCTGCCAGGTAATATAGGCTGTATCCGTTACATACGATGCAGCAGAGGTTACAGAGGGAGGACAGCAGGTGGTAAAGCCACAGCCGACCACTCAGCTTTTTATACTTGGGGTCCGTCTCGCAGAGCTTGGCGTAAGCTTCCCGATTGGATGAGAGTCCGATGTCCTGACCCAATCCACAGGCCTGCTCAATCAGGTGCATGTCCGCCATGATTTCCGAGGTCATCTGACCAAACCACTGGGCATTTACTGCTGCCACAGTCACACACACAAAATAAATGAAGATCTGGGGAGAAACCAGAAAGCCGGTGGAATCAAGAGAGAGTCCGGCACCCAAAAATCATTATTTATTCACCCTCATGTCATTCCAAACCTGCATGACTTCCTTTTTTCCATTTGACAAAAAAAAAAAAAAAAAAAAACATATTTTGAAGAATGTGCTGGCCGCTCTTTTCCATGCAATTATAATGAATGGGGACCGGAGATTCAAATACAAAAGCATCATAAAAGTATTGGGAACACGAAACATGAAACACGAGCAGAACGAATTTGTGTGTAAATCATTCGTAAAGCCGTTCTGACGTACATTTTCGGATTCATGAATATGTTTACATTTTCAAAATGTTAGTTTGTACGAAAGAAATTTACACCTGCTCCCTCCTTACCACGTGTAAATGGTGCGCCATTATAATATTTCACGAGTCCGTTTGTATGGAAGCTTGTTTCCGCCATGAAATAAAAAAAAATTAAAAAGTAATTGCGACATTTTTTTTTCTCACAATTGCAAATTTACATCTCACACTTGTGACTTTTTCCCTCAGAATTGCATGATGTAAAGTCAGAAGTTTGAGTTGTAAAGTCAGAATTGAGAGATAAAAACTCGCAATTGCATTATGTCCAATTGACCCTTCGCCAACAAGCCGTGGCGCTGTCACGCCACACAGAGTGAAAAATACATCGCGGAGCAAAGAGGACACTGACAACACGTCGACAGACAAGACAGAGAAGGTTACTTATGATATTAAACAAAGTCCCAGCTTTCAAACTGTGTAATTTAAGAAATTCGAACAATAAAAAACTTTTTGTGGCTCTTTAATGTGCCGTGACAGATCACTGTAGCGCCTCAGCTCAAGCGGCTCGTGAACCGATCATCTCTTCCTACTAGTTCATTTATAGCATCAAATAAACATGAATGAACATGAGAAGGAATGTTGTTTCAAACGTCAGTACACACCATTTTTCAAGTTTAACTCCACCGAGGTTAATCTTCTAACTCCTGACTGCTTTGTCGGACAAAATGGTGGATTCCGTGTTATGATTGGTTAGATCGGGTTGAAGGGTCACCAAACAGTTGACGGCACCATTGACCATCATAGTAGGGGAAAAAATACAATGGAAGTGAATGGGGTCCATCAACTGTTTGCTTACAGACATCCTTCAAAATATCTTCTTTTATGTTCAGCAGAAGAAAGAAATTCATGCAGGTTTGGAACAACATGAGGGTGAGTAAATCATGACAGAAGTTTTATTTTTGGGTGAACTATCCCCTTAAGTAACACGTTTTCACATTTTGTTCTGAACATTTTGTTCTGAATACCTGGAAGGCCTCTCTGTCATCCAGCATGTTGCTGGGATGGTACATGGCGAAGATGGTGAGATTGAAGAAAGCACAGGCTGAGCCGATATGCAGGTAAAACGGGAAGAGCCGGCTCTGGATGAAGCCAAACGTGTGTCGGTTTAGATGGTTGTCCATCACAAAGCCTGAGCAAAACAAAAATCAAGTGAACCTTAAGTACTGTGCATATTATAAACCTTGTTTAAATTTGTATAAATGTATTCATGTATAAATCTACCCTTGTGAAAAAGAAGTACACTTAGCATACTTTTAAAAAGAGTACTTATTACAGAAATGATATACTTAAGTGTGAACTGAATGTAATGTTTTCAGACACTTGACTGCATTATTTACAACTAAATAAAAATGTATTTTAGTTTAAATTTATATTAAATGCAATTAGCTGAACTTTAGAGTGCTTTTTGACCCACTTAAGTAGGACTTAAGTACATCTTTGTGTAATTTCATAATTAACTAACTTCTACTGTCTTTGAAATATAGTTACACATTTGTAATTACGAGGTTGCTATTTAGTAAATTTAAAATATTTTAACTTGAAACGTAATATTGAATTACAGTTAAAGGGTTAGTTCACCCAAAAATGAAAATAATGTCATTTATTACTCACCCTCATGTCATTTCACACCCGTAAGACCTTCGTTCATCTTCTGAACACAAATTAAGATATTGTTGATGAAATCCGATGGCTCAGTGAGGCCTCTATTGAGAGCAAAGCCATTGAAACGCTCAAGGTCCATAAAGGTAATAAAAACATATTTGAAACAGTTCATGTGATTTCAGTGGTTCAATCTTAATATTATAAAGTGACAAATTCTTTTTGTGCACCAAAAAAACAAAATAACGACTTTTCAACAATATCTATATGGGCCGATTTCAAAACACTGCTTCACGAAGCTTCTGAGCTTTATGAATCTTTGTTTTGAATCAGTGACTCCTATCAAACGGCTAAACTGCTGAAATCACGTGACTTTGGCGCTCCGATTCACTGATTCGATTCGTAAAGCTCTGAAGCAGTGTTTTGAAATCGGCCCATATAGATATTGTTGAAAAGTCATTATTTTGGTTTGTTTTTTTGGCGCACAAAAAGTATTCTCGTTGCTTTATAATATTAAGATTGAATCACTGAACTCACATGAACTGATTTAAATACATTAATGGACCTTGAGAGTTTGAATGTCATTGCTGTCTATGCAGGCCTCACTAAGCCATCGGATTTCATCAAAAATATCTTAATTTGTGTTCAGAAGATGAACGAAGGTCTTACGGGTGTAGAACGATGAGGGTGAGTAATAAATGACATTATTTTCATTTTTGGGTGAACTAACCCTTTAAGATGACAATGAAGTGCTTCATATATGCTTTAGTATGTTAGTCAACATAAGTGTACTTCTTTAAAGCACTAAAACTAAAAACTAAACTTTAAATTGAAACTTTTAATTTGACATTATTACAAAGTGCATTTATTTTTTTTTGTACTTAAGCGTGTTAAGAAAGTGTAATGTATTTAAGTAAACCTAAATGACCTATCATTATATTATCTTCAAGTAAATTATTTAAAATATATACTTTTAAGATTTGATGCACACTACAATCATTCCATTAATCCATCATTTGCAATCACTGCCAAAAAACAAAACAGCGTCCACACCTACCTGATATAAAGGTGACCCATATCTGCATTCCCCAGAAGGTGGAGAGAAACATGAGGTGAAGGAGTTTAGCAGTGACGGGAGGCTCTCTGTCTGCAGACATTGTCACGGGCACACTATTGTCTTTCACCTCCCTCACTCACTGCCACTGTGCTGTTTAAAGGTGTGACACAAAATCATTCTCAGGTTTATGTAAGAGTTAATTAGTCTTATACAAGTTTTATGTCATGCACTTGATGTGATGCACACCACAGAGCACACTCTGCATTATAAACAATAGAGGTGGAGGCATTCACCTTTCACCCAGATGAGTAACAAGGCATACCATAATGGAACAAACCTTCTTAAAATAAGATCTGCAATCTAATATAAATCATATCAGGCACACTGACTGCAAAAGGTAAAACAAATTAAAGGGATTGTTCACCCTCAACATGTTGTAGAATGATAATGCCATTCACTTCCACTGCATAGAAAAATATGGTGACTGAGGCTGTCAACCTGCCAAACATGTTCCACAGAAGAAAGTCATACAGGACATGAGGGTAAATCATTGACAAATCTTGATTTTGGGGTGAACTGTTCCTTTAAGAATCGTGTGTGTGACTGCACTGCACTACTTGTGCTTTTATTGTGCAGAGTAACGCCATGTCCAGAATGTAGGCTGTGTCTCAAAACCAACTGAGCTGCCTATCTAGACTGCGTTTTCGGTTCTGTCTGCGCCTTTAATGCCGGCGCGTATTATCTATGTAGGTGGCTCACTAGTTGTTGAGACACAGCCATGATGTCCAAACACCCCAAAAGCTTCCTATTAAGCACCGCGACTCTTTCCAACTGAGGAAAATCCTTGATGTTTGAACTGACACCAACTCACAGTACAAGACAGACAAGCTCGCGCGTCACTTCTGATGCGTCATGTGAAACCTACACCTGTAGGGATATGAAAGGCTGGATATCATTACAGCTACATTCTGTCACCATGATGTCGATCTACTTACCGGACGATCAGCCGTGACTATGTAAATCGTTGGTGGCTGGTTGCGCGTCACGGTGGGTAGAACACCATAAATATACGATGAAGGAGGAACCGGTCTGCAGCTGTAGTAACTCTCGGACTGGCAGTCAGGCCGGTGGGCGGGGTTTATGCGTTTATGTGTACGCGGCTGGAGTTGTTTGATGGGCGTGGTTTGTGAATGTTCTCGTTATTGTTGGGCGTGGTTTTGTATACGGGTGGGCGTGCTTTATGTGGAATTTACACACATGCATTTAGCTATCTATATGGGGTCATTCCATAGACTTCTGTTGTTTTTATATACAGCTTGTTAGCCTGTAACAAAAACGTTTGAAATAATAATACACTTAAATTTTATTTAAAATAGGTTTTGTCAGATTTAGCTCACTTCTGGGTACACATTTGTTCTAAAATTGATTAAGTACACAAACACACACACACACACACACACACACACACCCACAAATGACAATTCTGTCATTTATTACTCACCCTTATGTCGTTCCACATCCATAAGACCTTTGTTCATCTTAAGAATACAAATTAAGATCTTTTTTGATGAAGTCTGGAGTTGCGTCCCTAACGACGCACTATACACTATGTACTTATGCACTATGTACTCATTCACGCATAGTGCGTGAATTGTATAAGGTTATTTTGTCATTTAACATTGGAGTCTGACAGCCCCTTCCCCTCAACTACGTAGTTAAAGCTGCGACAGTTGAGTGCATTAAGTGTCCAATATTCCACACTTCAGTTGCATTCCAAATGACGCACTATACACTATGCACTTATACACTATGTACTTGTGCACTATGTACTCATCCATGTAGTGCGTGAATTGTATATGGTTATTTTGTCATTTAACTTCGGAGTTTGATACCCTCTCCCCCTCCACTATGTAATTAAAGCTGCGACAATTGAGTGCATGAAGTGTCCAACATTCCACACTTCGTTTTTTACGTTAATTTAGTGCATCATCCGGGTATTTAAAGTGCACTTTTTCTTTTTGGAATTTTCAGTGTGAACACACTACTCGCACTATTATACTTAAAAACGTCATAGAATAGTGCACAAGTACGCGAATTGGGACGCACCTTGGGTTTCTGTCTCTCCATAGACATCCAACGCAACTTCTACTGCAAGGTCCAGAACGAAATGAAATGAAATGAAATGAAATACACTTTATTGTCCCCAAAGGGGAAATTTGTGTTGGACTCAAGGTGTTTACATTGACAAAATCATTAAAATCATTAAATAAATAAATATATATAAAAAAATATAGTAAATTAAATTACCATCATTTATCATTTAACATTTTAATTGAAATAGGTATAAAAGACTTCTTAAACTGATTATACCTACACAAAGGTAGGAAAAAGACATCATTAGAGTAATCCATGTGACTCCAGTGGCTTAAACTCAATGCTGCCAGCTCTCGCGTGAACACAACACGCGTGCATCATGATGCTCTCGTGAACACTTGCGCATGTGCGTTTTGGCGCACGAGTCTGAACACAACACGCGTGCGTCATGATGCTCTCGTGAACACTCGCGCATGTGCATTGAGTTGACGCGCGAGTCTGAACACGTGTGCCGCGATGCCCTCATGAACACTCGCGCATGTGCGTTGAGATGACGCGCGAGTCTGAACACACACTCGCGCATGTGCGCTGAGTTGATGCGCGAGTCTGAACACGTGTGCCGCGATGCTCTCGTGAACACTCGCGCATGTGCGTTGAGATGACCGCGAGTCTGAACACAACATGCGTGTGTCGTGAAGCTCTCGTGAACACTCCTGTGCGTGCATTGAGTAAACGCTCACACGTGCGTTGAGTTGACGCACGAGCGTCATGATGCTCTCGTGAGCACTCGCGCATGTGCATTGAGTTGACGCGCGAGTCTGAATACAACGTGTGCGTCGCGATGCTCTTGTAAACACTCACACATGTGTGTTGAGTTGACACGCGAGTCTGAACACAACGCGCATGCGTCGTGATGCTCTCGTGAACACTCACGGATGTGCGTTGAGTTGATGCGCGAGTCTGAATACAACGTGTGCGTCGCAATGCTCTTGTAAACACTCACATGTGCGTTGAGTTGACACGCGAGTCTGAACACAACGCGTGCGTCGCAATGCTCTTGTAAACACTCACACGTGTGTTGTTGACGCACGAGTCTGAACACAACGCGAGTGTCATGATGCTCTCGTGAACACTCGCGCGTGCGTTGAGTTAATGTGCGAGTCTGAACACAACATGTGAGTGTTGTGATGCTCTCATGAACACTCGCGCATGTGCGTTGAGTTAATGCGCAAGTCTGAACACAACATGTGAGTGTTGTGATGCTCTCATGAACACGAGTCTGAACACAACACGCGTGCGTCGTGATGCTTTTGTGAACGTGTTGCAGATCAATATTTTTGTAAGTAAAGTGGTCAATACTTTAATGATGTCTTTACTACATTTCTGGACCTTGGAGTGGTAGTTGCGTTGGATGTCAATGGAGAGACAAAAACCTATCAGACATCAAAAAGATCTTCAAAAATATCAAAAAAAAAAAAAAAAAAAGATAAGAATCAAAAAGATCTTCATTTGTGTTCCATAGATGAACGAAGGTCTTACGGGTGTGGAACGACTCGAGGGTGAGTAAATAAAGACAGACTTTTTGGGTGAACTAACTCTTTAACTTTGAGACACAACTTCAGCAAAAAGTACTGCAACAAAAGACCAGATAAAGACCTTAATTATAGCTGTTCTGACTGTAAATAATCAGAGAATTCACTCTCTCAGTCACTTCACAGGGCATGTTCAAACTGGTGGATTAATTAGCGCTCAACATGTTATTGGTCTGTATTTAATGGGTGCGAACGAGAAAAGGACAGTGTGACTCTCATGGGCGCTTTCTTCACTGCCTTTGTTCAGGGCAATTACCATGTGCAACTGAAGGAGAACAAAATCTGATTCCTAGAAACACCAGAGACTTCATGAACATTTGTGAGGGGATTTGTAAATGTATGTATAACAGAAAAGAAACCTTGAGCCAGACCTTTATGATGTAGATGCTACAATAACTGAATCCCAACAAGCTTACCGTATATATAAAGTACCTGTCAAAAGTTTGGAAACATTACAATTTTTTAATGTTTTTGAAAGAAGTCTCTATTCTCACCAGGGCTGCGTTTATTTAATAAAAAAATACAGTAAAAACAGTAATATTTTGAAATATTATTACAATTTAAAATAATTGTTTTCTATGTTAATACATTTAAAAAATAAAATTTATTCCTGAGATCAAATCTGAATTTTCAAACTCAGAGATATGGAGAATCTTTGTCAGCTTTGGTGGAAAATGGCCATAGACCTTATTCACAGCAGCGCCATCTTTGAGTTTTAAAGGGAATGAAAGCGAGGCTGTGAGGGAAAGACATGCATATTAATGTGTGAAATTTTTGTGATTGTAAATTGTATTGTGTGGATCAAGAGTATTTTGATGTTTACTGGATATTGATTGTTGTAAACATACTGTCATGTGAGAAAAATTTCAGACTGACAGCCTCACAATAAAGTATTACGTCATCATATATCATATATCTTGTGGTACACATTGCCTGTTTAAGGGCTAATATTATATATTATTATTACATAATCTAATAAATATATATAATATAAATTCATTACATTTTGTTATGAAGACATTTACACATTTTTAATTTGTAGCTTAAGTGTCCAAGTACTTTTTGGGGGCAGCAGTGTATCTGTATCATAGATATAATTTAATCTTTGTTTTTTCTCTCAGAAAACCGGGATAATTTGGTACATGTTCCTAGAAAAAAAAAAAAAATTACCAGCTTCATTGAAGACCTTACAGTTTCATAGGCATGTGGGACCATGAAAGAAAAGACTTAAAGGTATAATTCAGTCACTAGAGGGAGACATGGCCAGCGATCCATGGATTCACAATATTCCGTAAAGCAAAGCTAGTTCTTTAACTTATATATATATAAAGAAAGAAAGAGGGAAAATATCTTGTATCCTTCAATGTTTTCCATCATTTATGTACATTTTAATGACTGATTATAGATATTAGTGAAGATTTGTAAGATGCTTTAATTTTGGGGAATATTAATAATGTTGCCAAAAAGAGAAAAATGTTCTCTTGAAGCAAAGATGTCAATTAATATGACAGTGAGGTGACTGCTGTATTATCATAATGTGAGAGACCGGGAGCAGTTAATGTTAATTTGGACCAGACGGATGATTGTTTTCTATGGCAAATAATATATTCCTCAGCCATAAATCCACTCCAACCCAGCCCATATACATTAAGCATTTTTATGATGATCAAAGCCAAATTCACTGATATCGACAGACTGTAGATGGTTTAAATTATTAATTTTAATGGGTGTGTTGAGTCTGCTAAGTATGTGACATCCACAGTATCAGCACACTGAAAATACAAATACAGAATATTGTGAACACAGTATAAAAGAGCAAAAACAAGTTCAGAAGGCCACAAATATGATTTTTTGATTTAAAAAAATGTTTTTGATTTTTTATGTTTGTAACTGAAAATAACTGTACTAATGACAAAAGTCATTTCATAATTAGTACAAATATATGTTTCATAATAATAAGTGTTACATTATGGGTAGAAAACAAATGCTAAACACATTCACAAATTGTGCCAGGCTTATATTAAGTGCTTTAATGTTATATCCCTTTCAACACACCATTATCATTTTGTTAGATAATGTTAAGACATCTAGTGTGAGGTAGGAAACATTCACAATATAGGAAAATAGAGAATATGCTTTTGTCCACCACAAATTAAAAAATAAAAGATGTAATTGTACTTTTTTTTCTAGTAGCAATTGCGATTTTGTCTAAATATTAAAGATATTTTAGATATTATCTAGGCCTATATACATACATACACATACACATACATATATATATATATATATATATATATATATATATATATATATATATATATATAATATAGTTATAAATAGATCTACATTTTTCTCAGAATTGTGAGATATACAGTATACTCACAATTGCAAAAAAAAAAAGTCAGAATTGTGAGAAAAAGTTTTTTTTATATTTATTTTTTATTACATGGTGGAAACTAGCTTCAATTGTAACTCTTTTATAGTAAAATTGTGTTATATGATGCTTAACAGATCATTAGACAAAATATTCTAAAATAGTTTTATTTATTCACAGTTGAATGTCCATAAACTACTGACCTGTTAAGCACTGTATATTGGTTAAATTAATCTAATAGTGTTATAATAAGGCCCTTTATTTTTTGTCTCAAATATAGACATAGGACAAGGGGGTTGAACTTGAAACATAGCTGGTGTTCCTTCAAAAAAGAAGAGTATTTGCGCTTTAAGTGTATCTGGCCCAGTTTGCTCATGTTCTTCAGCAAAAGGGTTGTTTGGTTGATCACACCTTTCAGGTTCAACTGGATTCAGTGTCTTGCAGACTTGCAGATTTTGTCAAATACTTCAGGAAATGCATCTTTACAGTCGAGTTGCTCTCTGAGTTTATGATACAATGTTCCATCGAACATCTCCCAGAATTCCTGTCGTTCCATGTATACGTCAGCATACAGCATCTGGAATCTAGATATGGAAGTACTGTGTTATATAATACCCTATGACAATAACGACTATTGTCAAAGACAATTTTACTGCATTTCAAAGCTTGGTTGTTGAAATTTATGCCAGTCTTTACCAGTTAATGGAAAGGGGAAAAGTGATAACTGACCCATGAACGTCTCTAACAAACTTCTCCAGCTGGCGTGTGGATGATCTGGCTTCAAAGTGTTTGACTTTGGGCTCCCCATATGCTCCGATATCAACATACAGTTCATCTTCATCTCCTTTAGGGTGCACCATTCCCGGCTGGTTGGGCAGCACGAAGGGACATAGCCACAGAGGATACACCTACAACACACATACCCATGAGCAAATATATATATACAGATACACACACACACTATCCTTCAAAATGTGGGGTCAATCAAGAAAGACTCTTATTCTCACCAAGGCTGCATTTATTTGTTCAAAATTACTGTAAAAAACAGTAATATTGTGAAATATTATTACAATTTAAAATAACTGTTTTCTATTTGAATATATTTTAAAATGTAATTTATTCTTTTGATCAAAGCTGAATTTTCAGCATCATTACTCCAGTCTTCAGTGTCACATGATCCTTCAGAAATCATTCTAATATGCTGATTTGCTGCTTAAGAAACATTTCTGATTATTATTAATGTTGAAACCAGTTGTGCTGCTTAATATTTTTGTGGAAATAAATAAATATTAATATTTTTATTCAACATTTTTATTCATTAAATTGATTCAGTTGACAGTAAAGAGATTTATAATGTTACAAAAGATTTTTTTCAAATGAATGCTGTTCTAACTTTCTATTCATCCTGAAAAAAAGTTTTCACAAACATATTCAGCAGTTTTCTACGGAAGAGGATTAGGGCCAAGCAATAATAAAAAAATAAAACCATCTCGAGATTAAAGTTGTTAAATTTCTAAAAAAAAAATCTTTAAATTTCGAGAAAAAAGTCGAAATAAAATGTTGAGAATAAACTCATTAAATTACGAGAAAAAACTCGCTAAATTTCGAGAAGAAGGTCGAGATAAAATGTTGAGAATAAAGTCAGTAAATTACGAGAAAAAAGTCGTTAAATTACGAGAACAAATTCATTAAATTATGAGAAAAAAACTTGTTAAATTTCGAGAAAAAAGTCGAGATAAAATGTTGAGAATAAACTCGTTAAATTACGAGAAAAAAACTCGTTAAATTTCGAGAAAAAAGTCGAGATAAAATGTTGAGAATAAAGTCATTAAATTACGAGAAAAGTCGTTAAATTACCAGAACAAATTCGTTAAATTATGAGGAAAATGTTGTTAAATTTCGAGAAAAAAGTCGAGATAAAATGTTGAGAATAAACTCATTAAATCACGAGAAAAAACTCGATAAATTTCGAGAAGAAGGTCGAGATAAAATGTTGAGAATAAAGTCAGTAAATTACGAGAAAAAAGTCGTTAAATTACAAGAACAAATTCATTAAATTTCGAGAAAAAAGTCGAGATAAAATGTTGAGAATAAACTCGTTAAATTACGAGAAAAGTCGTTAAATTACCAGAACAAATTCGTTAAATTATGAGAAAAAGTCGAGATAAAATGTTGAGAATAAAGTCATTAAATTATGAGAAAAAAGTCGTTAGATTATGAAAACAAATTCGTTAAATTATGAGAAAAAAAGTCGTTAAATTTTGAGAAAAAAAGTCGATAAAATTTTGAGAATAAACTCGTTAAATTACGAGAAAAAAGAATTTGTTCTCATAATTTAACGACTTTTTTCTCGTAATTTAATGACTTTATTCTCAAAATTTTATCGACTTTTTTTCTCAAAATTTAACGACTTTTTTTCTCATAATTTAACGAATTTGTTTTCATAATCTAACGACTTTTTCTCATAATTTAATGACTTTATTCTCAACATTTTATCTCGACTTTTTCTCTAAATTTAACGAGTTTTTTCTTGTAATTTAAGGAGTTTAACATTTTATCTCGACTTTTTTCTTGAAATTTAACACGTTTTTTCTTGTAATTTAACGAGTTTATTCTCAACATTTTATCTCGACTTTTTTCTTGAAATTTAATGATTTTTTCTCGTAATTTAACGAGTTTATTCTCAACATTTTATTGCGACTTTTTTCTCGAAATTTAACGAGTTTTTTCTCAAAAGTTAACAACTTTAATCTCAAGGTGGTTTTATTTTTTTATTATTGCTTGGCCCTAATCCTCTTCCGTAGTTTTCAACATTGATAATAATAAAAGCCATTATTAATAATTGAGCACAAGCAATACCAAATAATAACTGAACACTAAATCATCATATTAGAATGATTTCTGAAGGATCATGTGACACTAAAGACTAGAGTAATGGTGCTGAAAATTCAGCTTTGCCATCACAGGAATAATTTACATTTTGAAATATATTAAAATGGAAAACAGAAATGTTCAAATGTAATATAAATGTTTGTGAGTGTGTGTAATATTGGCTCTTTTTACATTGAAGACATTGTTCTGATTTGGCTGCTATAGAGCTGTTCAGTTTGTAGTCTAGAAGAGAATTCACTTTTTGAGTCATGGGTTCCCTTGAGAACTTCTAATGTGTTTTCAGAATAGCTACTTTCGATTTTTGAGTAAAATAAAGTCTGTGGTGAGCATTACTGGAACAGACCTTCATATAAATAAATTATATTTTGATGCCTGCTTTTTTTCAATAAATAAAGAATTCTGTATTGAAATTTTAGCATGTTTTGAAATAATAATAAAATAGCACAGAACAGTACAGACTTATATAATATAGAATATTAGCTATCAGTTATCACCTTATTTGAGTATATGTGTGTGCATGTTCGGGTTTCTCACATGTATGTCCTCGTGGAAGCGTAGGATGGAGGTCTTGATGTGCTTCATGGGGACCAGCATGTCCTGCACCACGTGGTGCTGCTCGTACAGTTTGCGGATGGTCTCTCCCTGCGTCAGCTTCAGCAGGGAAATCTTAGGAGGAACCATCCAGCCAAACACATACCTGAACAATGGGTTATTCCCAAATGGAATGATGTCCTAAAAAACAGACAACAAGGAATGGTGGATGGAAATGAGATGGAAAAGCAAACAAAAGTTTATATGGATGATAGATGGAAAAAGAAAAGGGGAACAAGATATAGAGTAAGACGATAACAAAAAGGAAATGGGATGACCGATCAATATGTTTACAGGATTATTACAGGAAGTGCTGTTATCAGGATTAAGTATATGTGTATATTAGGGGTGTAATGGTACATGTATTGGTCCCGAACCGTCACGGTACGGACGTCACGATTCGGTGCATACAGTCAGACAACAGGCGATTCACACTCCAATCCAGAAGGGGGCGCACACAGCAATGCAACACTGTTTGCTAACTACTACAACAGGAAAAAGCACAGAAGAAGAAGAACAGACGATCTATATATAGATATGTTTACGTGTAATCTCTCAACCGCGGAAAGACATCAATAAATCAGCTTGAGAATAATATCTCACGTAGCATTACATTTACCTCAGGCAAGTCATTCAGTGTCCACAGCATGTTAGATCACTAGAGGGAGCATTTCACTAAATATATGCACTATATTTGCTTATATATCCATTATATAGTATTGATTATTATATATAAAAATAAATAGCAACTGAATTTAATAGTTTGGGCTCTGATCTTAATTGTAACCTTTAATATTATGGTAATGTGCAAGAAAGGGCTTCCTGTATATAGTTTATGGCATTAGCTGAGATGACAAAAAAAAAAAAAAACACTGTTTAATAAAAAAAAAGAAGAACAAGAAGCAATTTTATGTTTAGTTTTCTCACTCTGCTGTACCAAACCCGTACTGAACCGTGACTTCAATACAGAGGTACGTACCGAACCGTCATTTTTGTGTACCGTTACACCCCTAGTGTATATGTACACCATTCTTTATGATCACAAAAGTTATGTTTGAAAATCAAAGCACATTCCTGACCTTGTCCATCTCCACTTTAGCTGCATAATTTATTGAGTAACGTCAGACTAGTGCTGCCAATCAACAGACAACATAAGCTTCCTGTAGCTAATGGAAGGCTTTAGTGGATATAATGCATCAAAACTGTGTGTGAGTATGTTTGAGAGTGAGACAGAAGGGTTAACAGAGAGAGGGCGAGAGATGTGGCTTGATAAAGATGGAAGAGAAGGATAATAGTTGTCTCTTTAACTATGCCTTATGGGACAAGTGAAAAATGCAAATGCTAATGCAACCCATAGGGGAGGAAGTACGTGACTGACTAAGTGTTTCAAACTCTTGATACACTTTAAGTGTACTACAGTACACCACAAACCAAAAAAGCCACACTGAAAGTTAAAAATTGTCTTAATAAGAGTCTAATATTATTAATATCCCAAATGCAAAGCAAGATGATGACAGTTCTTGGAAGATATAATCCCTAGTGATCCAATCATAATAGAGTACAAAATACACAATGTTGGCATAACTGTGGAGAACCATACTCGTATACTTAACTCCTTGTGTTAAACTGGACCAGAATACAAAAAAAATGATTGTATTATGGGATACTCGTTGAGACACAATGTAGATGAATTATAACATATGTACAGATAGATATAAAGAAATATACTGTTCCAGGACACCTGTGTGACTTCACACAGCCAAAATCACTGTGACAGCAAGTGCAAAAATGGCTTAGAAAAGCGACTGTAATGCATGTGGGCACTGTACTTATTTATTTAGCTATTTACTTACTTGTCTGAGTTTAAATGATTTAATAACCGAGCTCTGTTATTGTTATTATTTCTTGAAAAACAAATACGAAAAGCAGCATATAACTGGGTAAGTTTGTTGGTGAGTGCAGTTTTCCGGAGTGATTTACTTGTAATTCCCAGAAGATGCTGCGGGTGTGTCTGTGGTAGTAGTGCCGGAGAGGAATGTACTCCACTGCAACACAGTTCTGCTTCAGGAAACCCTCCACATGCCGAAAGAACCACGGCTTGTAATAGTAACCTATACAGTTAGTCTGATCAGACAAAGGGAAAGACAGAGAGAAAAAGAATCTGTATGACAATACAATGGTGTTTAATTGTAAATGTTTTCATAATAAACACATTGAGAAAGTTGCCAATATGTAGAGAATAGGCAAGTGGGTATGGAAGCTAATTTCTGCCACAGAATAAAAAAAATTAAAAAGGTAATTGTGAATAGCCCCCACCCCCACCCCCCCAGAATAATGTTTAACATGCAATTCTGACTTTTTGTTCCTCTGAATTGTGAGTTTAACACTATTCTAACTTTTTAAATCACAATTGTTTAACACTCAATTCTGACTTTTTTCTCAGAATTGCGATTTTGTAATGAAATTCTGACTTTTTTCCTCAGAATTTCGAGTTTAACGCTCAATTCTGAATTTTTTCCCTTAGAATTGCAAATTTAACACTGAGTTCAAACTTTTCTCAATATTGTGTTTAACACTCAATTCTGACATTTTTTTTTTTTTAACAAGAAATTTGGACTTTTTCTTGCAATTGCAAGTTTAACATGCAGTTTGGAATTTTTCTCGCAACTGCGAGCTTATATCTCACAAAACAACTTTTTTCCTCAGAAATGCGAGTTTAACACTAAATTTTGACTTTTTCTCTGAATTTTGTTAAAGGTGCCATTGAACGTTTTTTACAAGATGTAATATAAGTCTAAGGTGTCCCCTGAATGTGTCTGTGAAGTTTCAGCTCAAAATACCCCATAGATTTTTTTAATTAATTTTTTTAACTGCCTATTTTGGGGCATAATTAGAAATGCGCCGATTCAGGCTGCGGCCCCTTTAATTGCTTGCGCTCTCCGCCCCCTCCCGAGCTCTCGACTCTATCATTGCATAAACAAAGTTCACACAGCTAATATAACCCTCAAAATGGATCTTTACAAAGTGTTCGTCATGCATGCTGCATGCATACATCGGATTATGTGAGTATTGTATTTATTTGGATGTTTACATTTGATTCTGAATGAGTTTGATAGTGCTCCGTGGCTAAAGCTAACATTACACACTGTTGGAGAGATTTATAAAGAATGAAGCTGTGTTTAAGAATTATACAGACTGCAAGTGTTTAATAATGAAAATAATGAAATAACGCCTGTTCTTCAGAGGTCTTATAAAGAAATGAGATTTAATTAAGAAGGAGGAAACAATGGAGTTTGAGACTCACTGTATGTCATTTCCATGTACTGAACTCTTGTTATTCAACTATGCCAAGATAAATTAAATTTTTAATTCTAGGGCACCTTAAAAGGGGGGGGTGTAATGCCATTTCATGTATTCTGACTTATTTACACTGTTAAACAGTTGGATTCTCATGCTAAACATGGCCAAAGTTTCAAAACATGAGTTGGACGAATGACGGAGTATTTCTGTGCCAAAAATTCTCTTCCAAATTCTCACAGGATTCTGACTTTTTTTTTCGAGTATCGGCCTGAGTGATGTCAACATGGTCAGAATTCCTTGTATGGGCATTTCTCCCGGAAGGGCACGCACGCACACGTGGACCTGAGCGAGAGAGCGAGAGCACGCCCATCAACGCGCGTTCGGGTTTACGGAAGTCGTCAGCAGCGCTGCACAGGTCACAGGACTTCACGAAATCAACAATGTCACCAAAGAAGTGTGTTTTTGGTTGTGAGGGAAAGATAACCTTGTTTCCCAAAGAACCCAGCGTTCAGTGGATCTGAGAGATTTGTGCTCAAGCATTACATTGATGCGCTCTCGATATTTGTTATTAAAATAACCATAGAAACTGATAGTTACAATTACTTTTTTATTGGTTAAAATGAATGGAGAATATCTTGTGTTTTTCCATGGCTGCCCAAGCCCTCAGGATTGGCGCTTATGGTTTTATAAACAAGGCCCAGTTCTACACTGGATTTACAGATCGTTTGAAACTGAAAGATGGAGCGGTCACAGCGGTAATGATCCCGGTCATGAGTCGGAACCGCAGGTGGAGAGTAAAACTGCTTCAGATGTCTGTTTTGTTGGCAATAGGTGCCTAAGTGCATATAATGTAAACAATACGAACGTAGTCAATTAATAAATTCATTATTCATCATTCATATGCTATATTCATTATAGCGATTCAAAAGTTATCCAGGGATAATGTGATGGTGTATTGTGTGTTTAAATACAGTTGTTTAGCTGACCATTGATAGCTTTTAGACGATCTCTACACAAAAGCTGCGCATACTCGTGACTCTTGCTCCGCTCACAGAATACGCCTCCAGGCGCACGGCTGTTTTTGGAAAGACTCAGTACAGCGTATGTATCTTTTATAAATATGATTAAATTAAAGACTTTTTGGAGATATGAAGGATGCACTACTACTCTATAGGTACTCAAGATTAACATGAGATTGGCAGAAATTGTGTGTGATCCCCCCCCCTCTTTAAAAAACTCACTTTTGACTTTTTTTTTTTCTCAGAAATGTCAGTCAAACAATTCTGACTTTTTCTGAATTTTCTGAAAATGGTGTGTTTAACACTACATTCTGACTTTCTCAGAATTACAAGTTTAAAACTCAATTCTGACTTTTTCCCCTCAGATTTGTGAATTTAACAAAATTCTAACTTTTTTTAAACACTCAATTCTATCTTTTTTTCTCAGAATTGTGAGTTTGCAACAAAATTCAGACTTTTTTCCTCAATATTGTGAATTTAACACTCAATTCTGACTTTTTTTCTCAGAATTGCGAGTTTTACGGATTTTGGACTTTCCTCAGAATTTTGCGAGTTTATATCTCACAACTGTGACTTTTTTCCTCGGAAATGCGAGTTTAACAAGGAATTCTGGCTTTTTTTCTCAGAATAGCGAGTGTAACACTCAATTCTGACTTTTTCTCCAAATTTTGTTAAAAAAACTCAATTTTTACTTTTTTTCTCAGAATTGTTAGTTTAACACAATTCTGACTTTTTTTTATCACAATTGCAAATTTAACACCCAATTTGAACTTTTTATCACAATTGTGTGTTTAACACTGAATTCTGACTTTTTTTTCTCAGAATTACAAGTTTAAAACTCAATTCTGACTTTTTTCCCTCAGATTTGAGTTAAACACTGACTTTTTTCTCACAATTGCAAGCTTAACAGAATTCAGACATTTTTTCTAAATATTGTTTGACATGCAATTCTGACTTTTTTCCTCAGAATTGTGAGTTTATCACTTGCAATTCAGACTTTTTTTTGCAGAATTCGCAATTATCTTTTTTTATTTTTTAATTCATGGCAGAAACAAGCTTCCATAAGTAAGCCATAGAAAAAGTACTAAGAAAAAACAAATCAGATTACTTGTATTACAGAATATTCATTATTACCTTGTCAGGCTCTGCATGATCTGTCATGGTTCCCGTCATAATCACGGCCTCGTCCCGAGAGTACTGCAGTCCTTCCACAAATTGGTTCTCCTTATTGGCCGATTCCTCTGCAAATCTCTTGCATATATCATCCAAACCACGTACAGGTTCGTAACGAAGCTTCACCCATTTTCGAGCTGGAATTATCCGGATCTCCGCCGCAACCAGGAACCCCAGAGTACCGCAGGACCAAGGAACCGCGTAGAACAGGTCAGAGTTTTCTTTCTGCGCACAAGAATTTTGATTTAATAAAGGTTTTTAATATGCCACTGTGTGTGTGTGATTGTGTGTATTTATATAGTCTGTAAGAATGGACTCACTTCAGTGCAGCGGACCAGACTACCATCAGCCAACACCAGTTCAAAGGCCACACAAATGTGCTGGAACAGGCCGTAGATGTGAGATGAAGACTCAATGCCTGTTCCCATTACCAGCCCACCTGAATGAAGCATGAGACAATCATGAGAGACACTTGATGGGGATGACACAATAAATAGCCTAAAAAATACATTGATAATATATATTATTTTAGAAAAATATAGTACAACAAAAGCAATTTTAAAAGTACTCAATTATCTAATGGTTTCATTATAATAAGAAACATAGTGTTGCTATTTTTATCGATTTATCTAAAGCTTTTGATACCGTAGATCATGAAATGATAAAATGACAAGATAAACTAGATGAGTAAAGTTTGATGACAAACTTTGAAGTTGGCTTGAAAAAGTTTGAAAAGAATTAAAAGCTTGAAGTTTGAAGGTTTCAAGTTTGAAGAAGTTTGAATTTTAAAGTAGATTTAAAGTTTAAAGTTTGAATATTTTGAAGGCAATAGTCTCTTAGAAAAACAGATAGATAGATAGATAGATAGGGTGCATATTAGCATGTTGCGAATGTGATTTAACATGTTAGCATTATTTAGCACATAGCTAACATGTTGCTAACATGGTTTAACATTGCTAGCATGTCGCTAGCACAATTAGAACATTGCTTGCACTATTTAACATGTAGATAGCATGATTTAGCACATTGCTAGCATGTTGAATCAAAGTCCCTTTAAGACAAGTCATTTCACTCGGCGGCCATCTTTGAAATGCCTCTCGGGCATGCAAGTGCAGCTCCTATCTCTTTGAATGGGGAAACATCAAATTCTCCAAAGCTGTTTGCCAAGATTTCGATTAAATTTCATATATAAATTACCAATGAAATCTGACAACAACTGTCTCATAAATTTTGTTTCTAAACGCTCGAATCATGACAAAAAACTGTATTTTTCAGGCTAGATCAAGCTAATGCGCATGCGCAGACCTAAATGTGCGTCTCTTGTGCCTCATTTTGGAGGCGCGCGTCTGACTGTTTCTATAGGAACCGGAGCTTCTAACGGCCACTGCAGTGACGCGATGACTTTACCAGACGGTGATTTGCCCTCATTTAGAAGGCGGGACTTATTCCGCCATATTGCGCGTTACACTTTCTCCCATTCAAAACAATACGAGTGACACGTCTTGTGTTATTCTATAGTCTTTGGTTGAATGCATGATTTAACATGTTGCTAACACAATGCTAGCTTGATTTAACATGTTGCTAGCGCAGTGCTAGCATGATTTAACATGTTGCTAGAATGCTGAATGCATGATGCTTGATTTAGCATGTTGTTAGCATAAATTATGTTGCTAGCATGATTTAACGTTGCTTGCACAATTTTTCATGTTGCTAACATGTTTTAACATTGCTGCTAGTTTGATTTAACACACTGCTAGCGTGATTTAACATGTTGCTAGCATTATTTAACATTGCTGCTAGTTTGATTTAACACATTGCTAGCATGTTGTTAACATGATTTAACATGTTGCTAACACAACTTAGCACATTGCTAACATAATTTAGCACATTTTAAATCTCAGGAGTTTTATTTCATGGTTAAATAAAGGTTAAAAAAATTGGACACTACATACACTAGTACATACACTACAAAAGTTTTGGGGTTGGTAGGATTTTTTATTGCTTTTGAAATAAGTCTCTTATGCTCAACATTTATGTTTATTTGATAAAAAAAAATACAGTAATATTATAAATTATTATTTAAAAATTTAATTTTTATTTTAAAATGTACTTTATTCATGGCAAAGCTGAAATTTCAGCAGCCATTACTCCAGTCTTCGGTGCCACATGAAATGGATTGAGATTCAAAGTGCACAAACATTTGTGCTTCTAAGCTTTTTTAAAGTAACAGGACATCAAATTATACCCTATTTGGGAAAAGTGCCAACTGGGAGCTGAAAAGGAAGGATCAAAAGTCCAAATAACTGACCTTTGATTACAGATGCACAGCTCTAAACTGCTTTTAGAAATGGTATTGCATAAAACTATTGCTTTGATATGGTGCTTACCGTTTCAAAGATACAGGAATCAATACATGTGGCCTCCTATCGTCCAACACTTTACAAACACAACACACCTTTCCCATGTCTTATTACTAAGCACTGTGTCTCAACAGAATTACAAATGAATTTGAAGGAGAGTCAGTATAAAACATTTCTCCACCGATGAGCGCTCTTTTCTGGGATCTATAAACACTTTCAGCAATAGGACCCGTATCCGCCCTAATCTAATCTGCCTCATTGAAACAGGGACTATGCTCATCCATAACCTAATTAGGAGCGGCCTCTGATGCACCACACATGGCATATAATATTGATCAGGAGAGAAAGTTATGCTCCATTTAAAGAAAGCGAATATCTGCAAGTGCTCAGAGACATTAAACAAATCCCTTGTGGAGCAAAGAGAGGGAGAGATTATTCAGGTCAGAGATGATTTACAATCTTCATCTAAATGGAGAGAAGTGTTACTGTGTGCTGAATAGAAAATGTCCAAATGGATCTAGATGCCACATAAATGAGAGTTTGCTGTAATCTGACACTTGGTAAAAAAAAAAACAAGCATACCTAGGCGTAACACACAGATGATGTGAAATGTATGTGAATGTATGGTTCACATACTTTTTCCTGCAGATTTACCAAAATGACTGAAATTCAGCTCGGGAGGCTTCCTCAGCACAGTGATAGAAACAGTAACAATGCCGTAATTTTCCTTTGGAAGTGCATGCAAAGTGGATTTGCTTTCACAGCGCTGAAAACAGTATCTTCTTGACGTGTCGACAACACAAACCAAACTCTTCCAGGCTTCAGCTACAACTACAGTTGGCTGAACACCGTTACTGACAATCGGCATTTTGGCTGCGTGAGATTCTCCAGCTTTGTTGTTGTTAAGCAACCAAAGCACAAGCTGATAAAGCTCCACCCTCTTCTGGAAAGAGGGCCGGGAGCAGCAGCTCATTTGCATTTAAAGGGACACACAAAAATTGCGTGTTTTTGCTCACACCCAAATAGGGGCAAATTTGACAAGCTATAGTAAATGATCTGTGGGGTATTTTGAGCTGAAACTTCACAGACACATTCTGGAGACACCAGAGACTTATATTACATCTTGTAAAAGGGGCATTATAGGTCAACTTTAATATTATCTCATAATTCAGCAGCAGGTATATTAGGCTGCTGTAACTTTAACATCTGACGCACGATCCATTATACTGTAACACATGCGTTTTCTTTCTCACCTGTTTATGTTCACTTAAAACATAACTGACTGTGTTTACATGGATACTCACCAAGACCGGCATTTTGACATTATTTTGTGTGTATCTGACTGTTTAAGTGCAATAAACAGCGAAAAATAACTACATTTAGTACTGAGAGGCAGTTTTATGTGTGCACACTTTGGGTGTGAGCATAAAATCTGTGGGAATGATTAAAATCATGCGCAATACGCACAATCCAACGCCGAAATTAAAACCCTGTAACACCAACAATATTCATCTGGAGCACATGAAACAAGTGAGTGAGGGGAGGAGGGTTTGTGTGTCGACTCGCTGTCGGAGAAATGAGAGAGAGAAAGAGCAGCTGGTAGTATGTATCTATTCTGAGGAAAATGAGTATTGGAAGAGTTTCAGATATTTCAGTATCGATATGTATCGAAAAATCTATATTTTTGACAACACTACATTGCACTTAGTTTATTATTTCAGATGCCTTTTTAAAAAGACAATTAAAAATATATATAATATATGTAAAATTCAACCCGCCAAAGTGGCTAGTAGGAGTGACTGCGTTACACGCCAGGTGTTCCTGTTTACAAACCTAAATAGGTTTGTACAGGAAGTAAGAATGGAATTACTGATAACTTGTTTCAGGCAGTTCAGAATCGGTTCTTTCTTTTGAGAAATGTATTGTGCACTTTGATCTTTGCAGACCTTTTACATTCACAAACAGCAATATTACACACTGCATGAAATGTATAATATCCGAAAAAGTATAATAGGGGCACTTTAAACATTTGTTTATTTATAGTTTTCTCTCTCATAACCTACCAACTGTCAGGTCATCAAGTTCAGGCAACACAGGCAGTGTCCAGCCAATAGAGTTGAGCAGAGCGGTCACCTGACCCATGTTAGCTAAAGGTTCCACACGTACCACCTGGAAAATTGGTAAAGTAAATGCTTGATTTGTTGCTTGTAACAATTGTAAATTTCCTCTCTTTACATTGTATTAACTTTAAAAATAACATATGATGCAGCTAATTATTTTATCTACATATGTTTTTTCTGTCCACTGAAAGCCTTGTCTTTCCAAACTTTAAATGAGGAGAAGATAACTAAACAATTTTGCTGTTAAAAAAGCATATTTGGCAACATCCACCTGCCGTTTTGTGTCCACCTCCAGGATGTCCATCATGTTAATCATGATGTTCTTGTGTGTCTTCTTGTATTTTCCCACCCTGAGGGACACAGTCAGCCATCCTGGACGACCCGTGCACATATATTTCTTATTTTTTCCATCTTTTTTCCATTCTCGCACCTGGAAAATTGAAATCGTCACATTTTATAAAATTAAATTGCATCAAAGTCTCATCAGGTTTATGCATTCTTAATCATTTTTTACATTGATTCAGCAATAACCACAATAAAACAGTAGCAATATTTTGTATATCTTTCACATACTTCCACAAACAGTATGTTTCAAGTAATTTTAAGTTCATTTTGATTCAGTAGAGACCAAAAGTGTAGTCTATTTTTTAATCAGTTTGACATATTCATATTTGTGCACCTCAATGTTATTTTAGTATATATTATATTTATTTGAATTAGCTTTCATTTTTAGTTCATTTTCATATTTTCAGTTCTCTTTTTAATTTTAGTTTAAGTTTTAGTATCTGTAATTTTGTTATGTACTAGTCAGTTTTTTGTTGTTTTAATATTTCTATTTAGCATTAATTTATTTTTATTTGTTATAGTAACTTTAGTACTTCAACTTATTCCTATAATAATAATAGCTTTATTTCAATTACAACAACCGATTTTAAATTGTTTTACTTTTAGTTACCATGACAGGTGCACCAATGCTGTTATCCTTATGTCAAATAGTAGGGGGCGTGTCAATAACTTTTCGCCACGCCCCTAGTGTCCTGTAGAGACCATGCTACTTTTTACTGTACCGTCATTTTTTAAAGTGAGAATTCACTGCCTCTCTTAAAGGGACAGTTCACCCAAAAATAAAACTTCTGTCATGATTTACTCACCCTCAAGTTGTTCCAAACCTTTATGAATTTCTTCCTTCTGCTGAACACAAAAGAAGATATTTTGAATAATATGAGTAACCAAACAGTTGACGGCACCATTGACTTCCATAGTAGGGGGGAAAAAAATACTATAGAAGTGAATGGGGTCTATCAACTGTTTGCTTACAGACATCCTTCAAAATATATTTTGTGTTCAGCAGAAGAAAGAAATTCATACAGGTTTGGAACAACTTGAGTGTGAGTAAATCATGACAGAAGTTTTATTTTTGGGTGAACTATCCCTTTAATAATGTTTTTATGTATATTCATTAGTAGTATTGCATGCATTTCTAATTTGTATGCAGAATGCATTATCAGCCTCACTGATGTACTGAATAAATATTTGACAGAAATATGCAATCAGATCCTAGTTTGCTTTAGTGCAATACATATTACATTGGATATGAAAGTACAGTATAAAAACCCCAAGCTCTGTTACTAAGATCCAGCATGTTACCTGTCTCTGGATGTCTCTGACGCGCTGGTCGTGCTGCTTTGGCGCTGAGCACATCTTGAAGATGATCCACGCGCGCAGGTAATAGTACACATCAAAGATGACGGATAAGGGGAGGAGAAAGAGGCAAACGAAGATCCATCTCTGGTGTATTATCACGTACTCCAAGCCCTTCACTTTAATCCATAACAAAAACAAAACTACTAACCCACCCAAATATAACAACGGATCCATTCTTAAATCACGAGTCGCCTAATTTCAAAGGAATTTAAAAACGCATAGAGCTTGTTGCTTGTCTTTGCTTTGGCAAATGCTTTTATTTGAATTTACAACGGACGAACATAAAAACACGCATTCACGCGGTCTAGTAAACTGACATTTCTTTCGACTTCTTGTACTCGTTATGCGATCAGTATCACCACTTGCACGCGCACGATTTGACATCTATATTTTTTGCATGATGTTTGGGAACTTGACCAGGTGGCCTTAGCACCTCCCCCAGCGTGCGCTGATTGGTCAGTGGAGCGTCAAATCAGATGACGCCAGTGGTTTCGTTCGTCCCTTCAGCCAATCACAAGAAAGAATCACCGTCACACCATTGTCTCAGCGCGATGTGTTCATTATCATTCAGCAGTTGAGAAATGAGGCGACTTGTGATACAGTTATTGGCACATGTCTGACCTGACCTCTCTTTATATTTTTATTTTTATTAATAACATTTAAAACTTAATTATAATACTATAATGTGCTATTTATACCGAATTCTTTCCAAGGTAAAGAACAGAAAGGTGGTTTTAGCAATTTCACCCTGATAGTTTCTAATTTATGAGTAAAATAATGTCTGTGGCTACTTTAAGGTGCTGGGAACATTATTTTAATGGGTTATTTAAAAAAAAATAAAAAAAAATAAAGGACACTTCATTTGTTTTGCAATATATTAAAATAAGAGACTAGAAAGCTGCTAAAATGAATTTAAAGGGTTAGTTCACCCAAAAATGAAAATAATGTCATTTATTACTCACCCTCGTGCCGTTTTACACCCATAAGACCTTCACTGATCTTCGGAACATAAATTAAGATATTTTAGTTGAAATCGGATGGCTCAGTGAGGTCTGCATAGCCAGCATTGACATTTCCTCTCTCAAGATCCATTAATGTACTACAAACATATTTAAATCAGTTCATGTGAGTACAGTGGTTCAATATTAATATTATAAAGCGGCAAGAATATTTTTGGTGCACCAAAAAAAACTAAATAACTACTTATTTAGTGGCCGATTTCAAAACACTGCTTCAGGAAGATTCGGAGCGTTATGAATCAGTGTATCGAATCATGATTTGGATCACGTCAAATCGTCAAACTGCTGAAATCACGTGACTTTGGCGCTCCGAACCGCTGATTCGACACGCTGATTCATCTGTGCTCCGAAGCTTCCTGAAGGTGTGTTTTGAAAATGGCCATCACTATATAATTCATTATTATTATTTTGTTTTTGGTGCACCAAAAATATTCTTGTCACTTTATAATATTAATATTGAACCACTGTACTCACATGAACTGATTTAAATATGTTTTTAGTACCTTTATAGATCTTGAGAGAGGAAATGTCATTGTTCACCAATAAAGGCCTCAATGAGCCATCGGATTTCAACAAAAATATCTTAATTTGCATTCCGAAGATTAATGATGGTCTTACGGGTGTGGAACGGCATGAGGGTGAGTAATAAATGACAGAATTTTCATTTTTGGGTGAACTAACCCTTTAATACCATAAAGATTTAAGTTTATCTGCTTTGTAGATGCTTGACAGCAATATCTTCATGTTTTAGAAAAAAAAAAAAACAGTGACCAAGTGGAATTTGTTGTAGAACAAAACATGAAGTCTCTTCAAGTTCACCACAGGCATTAAAGGTGCAGTGTGTAATATTGACAGAAATGCAATATAATAAACATAACTATGTTTTCAGTGATGTATAAAGTCCTTACATAATGAACCGTTATGTCATATGCCATTTCTATCTACATACACCACGGGTCCCCTTCCATGTTAAGTCGCCATTTTGCGCCGCCATGTTTCTACAGTAGCCCTAAACAGACAAACTGCCGTTACTACACTGACGTTTTCGAACCTCGAAAACGGAGACTTTCCAAAACGCTGCAGACCCCGTTTTAGTTTGAAAACGCCTGGGCTGCATTTCAGTATAAACAGACCAAAACAGACTTTTGAAAACGATGACATGGCTGTCCACGTTCGCTCTGCTCTCCTTGACGTCCATGTAAACAATAACATAGAGATGAACGCAATCTTTGCTGGCTTTGTTGTCATTTTTAGTAGCCATTGTGCAGTTAAACTCTACATTTTTTAATACTGCTGATGCGCAAGAGGCAACTGTTTACAATTGTACGCACATGCCCAGTGTGCATGAACGGTCATGTGACATGCGTTTTCAGTCGTGTCGTATCGGAGATCATTTCTGAAATGCTGTGGAAACTTGGGTGACCACATGGCTATTGATCTGTTGCAGGACATTAGATGTGATTTTGCGGGACAATGCGAGACACTTGTGAGACAGATAAATTTACTACTATTATGCAGTGTAAATATTGATTTACATTCAATGGCAAACTTAACATATATGCGCTGATTAATATTTATGCCGGTGGGTGCCCACACTATAATGTTGCGCTTCTGGCAACATTAAGTCTTGGAGAGAAGACTATTCTATATTGACCAGTGCACACGCAGGAGGACAAAGTTTGAGCATGCACATGTAATTTCTAAGCGAGAGAGGGTGCATGTCCAGTTTTGTGCGAGAAGGGAATCCGCTTGTGAGCGGAGAGCTTCCTGCTCGCGCATTTGATGCGCTCTCGCTTTACATAATCAGATAGCACACGTACGTCTGCAAGATGTCTGTTAAAGATCACTTCGTCTGGAAAGCATCTGCTGTTTACAAACATCAGATAGACATCTTTAAGATGTCAGTTTTACATACATTCTAAATCATAAACATCTTAAAGACATCTTCTAAACATATAATTGACATCTGACAGGAAACATTCTATAGACGTATTGCAGATGAGCAAACACTCTAAAAAATATGTCTTCCAGGCGTAAACACAGACATCAAATAGACGTCTCCAAGATGGGATGCGCTCTCGATATTTGTCATTACAACAACGCCATAGAAACCACCTTAAACAAACTATTAACATGGGAAGAAAGTCGTGTCTAAAAGTTGCGATCAATTCGGCACAACACCGGCCCTGCGCACTAGTGTAAACGGGGCCTGAGCCGTTAGTTGCAATTCGCAACCTCACCGCTAGATGCTGCTAAAAATTACACACTGCACCTTTAACTGAATTTCAGATCAAATTTTCATGAAATTTCATAGCAAAGCAATATACAGGTGCTGGTCATATAATTAGAATATCATCAAAAAGTTGATTTATTTCACTAATTCCATTCAAAAAGTGAAACTTGTATATTATATTCATTCATTACACACAGACTGATATATTTCAAATGTTTATTTCTTTTAATTTTGATGATTATAACTGACAACTAAGGAAAATCCCAAATTCAGTATCTCAAAAAATTAGAATATTGTGAAAAGGTTCAATATTGAAGACACCTGGTGCCACACTCTAATCAGCTAATTAACTCAAAACACCTGCAAAGGCCTTTAAATGGTCTCTCAGTCTAGTTCTGTAGGCTACATGATCATGGGGAAGACTGCTGACTTGACAGTTGTCCAAAAGACGACCATTGACACCTTGCACAAGGAGGGCAAGACACAAAAGGTCATTGCAAAAGAGGCTGGCTGTTCACAGAGCTCTGTGTCCAAGCACATTAATAGAGAGGCGAAGGGAAGGAAAAGATGTGGTAGAAAAAAGTGTACAAGCAATAGGGATAACCGCACCCTGGAGAGGATTGTGAAACAAAACCCATTCAAAAATGTGGGGGAGATTCACAAAGAGTGGACTGCAGCTGGAGTCAGTGCTTCAAGAACCACTACGCACAGACGTATGCAAGACATGGGTTTCAGCTGTCGCATTCCTTGTGTCAAGCCACTCTTGAACAACAGACAGCGTCAGAAGCATTTCGTCTGGGCTAAAGACAAAAAGGTCCAAAGTTCTGTTTTCTGATGAAAGTAAATTTTGCATTTCCTTTGGAAATCAGGGTCCCAGAGTCTGGAGGAAGAGAGAAGAGGCACACAATCCATGTTACTTGAGGTCCAGTGTAAAGTTTCCACAGTCAGTGATGGTTTGGGGTGCCATGTCATCTGCTGGTGTTGGTCCACTGTGTTTTCTGAGGTCCAAGGTCAACGCAGCCGTATACCAGGAAGTTTTAGAGCACTTCATGCTTCCTGCTGCTGACCAACTTAATGGAGATGCAGATTTCATTTTCCAACAGGACTTGGCACCTGCACACAGTGCCAAAGCTACCAGTACCTGGTTTAAGGACCATGGTATCCCTGTTCTTAATTGGCCAGCAAACTCGCCTGACCTTAACCCTATAGAAAATCTATGCGGTATTGTGAAGAGGAAGATGCGATATGCCAGACCCAACAATGCAGAAGAGCTGAAGGCCACTATCAGAGCAACCTGGGCTCTCATAACACCTGAGCAGTGCCACAGACTGATCGACTCCATGCCACGCCGCATTGCTGCAGTAATTCAGGCAAAAGGAGCCCCAACTAAGTATTGAGTCCTGTACTTGCTCATACTTTTCATGTTCATACTTTTCAGTTGGCCAAGATTTCTAAAAATCCTTTCTTTGTATTGGTCTTAAGTAATATTCTAATTTTCTGAGATACTGAATTTGGGATTTTCCTTAGTTGTCAGTTATAATCATCAAAATTAAAAGAAATAAACATTTGAAATATATCAGTCTGTGTGTAATGAATGAATATAAAAGTTTCACTTTTTGAATGGAATTAGTGAAATAAATCAATTTTTTGATGATATTCTAATTATATGACCAGCACCTGTATTTCTTCAAAGAATCAGTTGGCCTACAAATTGACGTCATGACTGAGCATCTCACAAAGGGTTAACCGGCAAACAAAAGATTCACAGCGAATGTATTTATCAACTGGATTTTCATTTGAACCTGTTTATACGGTGGAAATCTATTCTAAAAAGGTTAGGGTTCGCCATGTACAACAAATAGGTCCTATAAGTATCTGTTTTCTTGTTGGGAATCATAATTTTAAATTCATGCCAATAACCATCTGGCCTACAGACGGCTCTTGGGTGGGGCATGAACTCTAATGATGCTCTTATAATGACAGAGGAGTTTGACAGCAAAGCAGCTGCGCTCATTTGACAGCATGGACTAAACCCGATGCGCGTGAGCAGCAGCTCGATCGAGTGTAGTCTAATGCACTTTATGTCCCTTTTTTTTAGCTACAAGTGCCTAAATCAAGACACTGGGTAATATGAAAGTATTTACTTTATAGCTGAACCAATGCAGATCGGTTTGAGGAACTTGATTCACCCTGGAGTCTCGATATCATCCTGAAGCTGGACGATGCGCGCGGACCATTCCAGATAGATCAATGATATGAACTTACATTATGCCTTCACTACATCATGGCGCTATTTTTATTGGAGTATTTTTAATAGTCACCGGTGGCTCCTCCGCTTTTCTAACTTCTAATCAAAGTCGACTCCAGGCGTTCAGCATGTGCTG
This sequence comes from Ancherythroculter nigrocauda, assembly GCA_036281575.1. NCBI lineage: Eukaryota > Metazoa > Chordata > Actinopteri > Cypriniformes > Xenocyprididae > Ancherythroculter > Ancherythroculter nigrocauda. The sequence continues at coordinate 6,278,205 of VTFQ01000014.1, forward strand.
TGTGGTGCTCGGGGCGGTGATGCTCATATTAGGACTATTCTGGGCTATGAACGGCAAGAGAACCACGGTGCCTTATAATGAAGAGTACAGCCACGACTACAGTCAAGTCATGTTCACCCCACCGCCCGGAAACCACTTCCCCGAATCCCAGTCCGTCTTTCTGCACGGGTAAGTGGGGAGATCGCATCACAAATGAACTAAACCAGATGATGCTTTGATAAAATGAAATCAACGCACGGAAGATAAAATCAGTTTGAGCAATTTAGAGTTGAGTCAAAGAGGAAGTACCATCGAAAAGTGCGATTTATAGATAGTTATGACTTATTAACAACCTCTGAAGTCTCAAGGACTTCAAACTCTCTCTCAAAAAAATTCTCAGTAACACTTCATAATAAAAAAAAATAAAAAATTGTTTAGAGTACCCATTTAATGCAGCTTTTGAGTTACAAAGTACATATAAAATTGCAATTTGAAAGAAATTATTTTGTTACACATTTCATGAATAATATCCTAATTCATATATATGTGTTATTGTTCTTATTCCAACACCCATAAAGCTAACTTAATCTCTATGAACTCAAACATCCTTTCACAAACCTTTATAATGCCATGTACATTACATTAAAATAATTAGAATATATTTAAACATTTTTTATGACATATTTTCAACATTAGAGGAGACCTGACCTAACATTAAAAGAGCAGCCTTGAAGATGTGTAAATGCACCTCTATAGATAATTTACCAAAAAGTGACCTATAGGAGGAGATAACATCATTTACATCAAGATGCATACGTTTTCATGCAGCTATTTTATCCAAGTCTTAATGAAATTCATAAATGGAATTGATAGGAGCAAACATGGAGATAATTTTACTTTTCCATCCTTATCCAGATTTGCGCATATCTCTTTCTTTCCCCCCTCTTTCCCTCTCTCCCACCCTCAGATGCCATTAAAAATCACTTAGATGAGAAGCTGCTGCTCCTCTGCTCTGTTATCTGATACTGAAAGGCCCTCTAGTGTTGATATACTGTATAAAACCTTTGATTTTGGTCTCAGTTATCCAGGCCCAGAGTACACTGTAATACTGCAAGCATCACTTTAAAATGTCATATGCATATTACTCACCCTCATGTCATCCAAGATGTTTATGTCTTTCTTTCTTCAGTTGAAAAGAAAAAAAAAAAGGTTTTTGAGGAAAACATTCCAGGATTTTTCTCCATATAGTGGACTTCACTGGGTTTCAACGGGTTGAAGGTCCAAATTACAGTTTCAGCTTCAAAGAGCTCTACACAATCCTAGACGAGGAATAAGGGTCTTATATAGTGAATTGGTCATTTTCTAAAAAAAATAAAAAGTTATATACATTTTAACCACAAATGCTGATCTTGCATACATTTATATATAAATATATTTTTGTTAAATATATACATGCATGTGTATTTATATATACATAATAAATATACACACATTATGTAAACACAAACATTTATTTTAGATGTGATTAATCGTTTGACAACACTAATATATATATATATATATATATATATATATATATAGTAGTTTGAACTTATTAATAATAAAAATGTGTGATTCTTTTGAAGGACTATGCAAAGGCGAGGTGTATACGGTGAAGATTTGGACTATCCCCCCATGGAACCAACATGCTTCAGCCCTACCACTCGGGGTCGGCCGCCTCACTGGGACATGGAGCCTCCTCCACCTTATGAGGTGGCCATCAAAACCACCAGGAGCTCCACACACCTGAGGCGCAGCTACTCAGACACACAGCTGCTCACTGAACCTCTGTTCGGACGCTCACGGGAGATCAGTTTCGAAGTGTGACATCTGTGCCATGTTCATCTCTTGAGACCTGAACTGCTGAATACCCACCCTAAAATATTCACAAACAAGTGTTGATGAATCTACGAAACAGGCTTTGACAATCCACAGCTCGCAGAGGGGGTGTTTAGTGCCTCTTGAGGTGGTTAACCATGTGTTTACGGCCTTTTTTCAAATAAAATGCATTATAATTATAAATATATATACATAAGCTTTTGGAAATAAGTGGGTAATCTCTCATTAAACATACTGTAATGTTAATATTGGTGGATTTAATGAATCAAGGATGAATAAATTATGTTTATATATAGGTATAAACATTTCCTGGCCTATATATATATATATATATATATATATATATATATATATATATGTGTGTGTTAATAACCAATATTAACAGAAAATATTTGAATTATTTCACATAATAAAGGTAAATATATATTTACATATAAATAATAAAACAGGTTCATATCTATAAATCCATTGAATATTCAAAAAGCATCAAAATATTCAAAATGAAAAAGTATTTAGAGTACTTCCTTTGACTAGTCAGTGCACTTGGCATCCTAATTGCTTTCCGGTAGTAATGTGGATGAATTTTTGAAAAGTGAAGTGTTTTGTTTGTATATTTATTAATTTTTTTAGACTCTCAGGGCAAAATATTGTGTTTAGTCAATAGAATATTTTCTTGGGATAGCCTGTATGAGCACACAATTTTCACAGACTCAGAAACCGCATGGTCAGGTCACTTTAGAGATCTGGCCAGAGAGATTATTTATGCATAAGGCACACATTGTGGTGCCTGATAATGGGAGCACATCTCTGCTGAGAAAACCACACAGCATTACTGAGTTTAATGATGAACTAATGCTCTGTTAATATTGTTTGGAACACTATAAAACATGGCATTCACAGCCACTACTTCCTCTGACTCACCCATTACAACGATATTCATCTTTTAACAAAGGCACTTCTGGGTATTCTCAACCTTCTGCGTATTTTCTTTGAACTGCAATGAATAATCTACCGAGGGCTGTTTACATCAGTTTTGTGTGCATGCTAGACTTTTTTTTAGAGATGCTGTACTTTTTTGTTTTGTTTTAATTTAAACAACTAACTAAAGGATAAACCAGACTCCAGTTCCTTTTTCGGATGTGGTATGATTGAAAAGTAAACAATATATGATTATACACTTTTGCACTATAGTCAAGCATTGCAGAATATTTGACATATATAACAGGTGAAGATCTTACCAAAAAAAATAACGTTATGCTCTTTAAATGTCTCTCAGGCCTACTTTTTTAATACCTAAGTGAAGAAACCAGTATTTATGTCAGTTTCTCATTTTTAAAATCTGTATATCATAGGTTGGTTGTATGTACAGTATGTCAGTGTAAAATTTACACGGATAAATATAAAATACACATAACGTATGACACTTAAAGGTACACTATGTAACTTTAAAAAACAAAACTGCATGCATTTTGCAGAAGAACATTGTTTTGGTTGTGCTTGGGCTCTGCGTGAGTGGGCAGATGAATGCTTTTCTTACTGCTCATAAAACATTCACTACTATAGGCCAAGAGATGTAAACAGTTTAGATGGAAAGGATCTCAAGCTGACTTGCTGAAGACAACAGCCATAATAAAATGACCTTTCACAATAGATAATGCTTTACAATGAACTCTGTTAGAGAGCTATGGTGATTTATCTGTTGAATACTCACCTGTTGAGTAATAAAAACGCCATCTCCACGTCACATTTACAACATTTCAAATCCTTCCGTTCTCACCATTTACAACTAACCTATATGCTAGTCTAGTTATGCTATAAAGAAGACAAAACTAATGGGAACGTTTGAATAAAAAACATGGTGTCTGTAATTAGACACGCACACGTGACATTTTTCCAGCACTTCGAATGTTATTTTTAATATGATGACCAAAAACATTGAGATTGTCCACATTTGTATAACCGAACGTTTCAAGATGTAGGAAATCCAACATTTGATAGAAAAAAAAAACAAAAAAAAAAACATTACCACTATAACCAGCAGATGGCAGCAGAGGAGCATTTATTTGTGCATATATTAGCCATTTCCTGTAATAGTTTCACTCAGTTTCGCTTTTAAATAAATATTAAACATTATAAAATCACTAGGATTAAAAATACATTTTGTCAAGGTGAAGTATGAAGTACTCACAAAATCTCATGAAAAACAATAACTTTTCTTGCGCAAGAATTACACAGAAAGCGAGCACCACACTCCATTTACAATGACAGAAGAAGTCAGTGCAGCGGAAGGAAGCTCAGTGATTTCAGCACACTTGTGAAAAATCACATTTTATTCAATGAATCTAACTAAAGTGCACAATAAATCTTTAATATACAGTGTGTTGATGCATTTTTTCAAACGAAAAGGAAAACTGGTGGTCGAACACTGAGCATGTCTTTTTTTTTTATGTCGTCTTACATTTGAATAATTAATGCTAGGCCTGACTATTTAAGTAGATTTTCTGATTATAAACTAAGTATTACACTATTGATGCTGTTAAAGCTACCTCAGGACACTGAAAATAAAGACACACCAACAAGAGACATTTCACCAGAAGTTTTCCAGCTGGCTTATATTACTGCGGAAGTTCTTAAGCACGCTCCGTGCATATGGTCCATTCATATGGATTAGTTTTACAATCTCTTTATGAACTTTTTGAAGCGTCAAAGTGTCAGTTGCTTAGCTGTCTATGGAGGGACAGAAAGCTCTCAGATTTCATCAAAAAAATATCTTAATTTGTGTTCCAAAGTCTTACGGGTGTGGAACGACATGAGGGTGAGTAATTAATGACAGAATTTTCATTTTTGGTGATCTAACCCTTTAAAGATATGACGTCGAGACACACATGGGCAAGTAGCCTAAGCAATTGTATGTGCAATTTCCCGCCAAAACCATCAGGTCGAAAATATAAACACTTATAGGCTTAATAGGCTTACATATCTAATCAGATTAAGACAAAAGTAAGTTTTGGAAAAAGGATCGATTATGTATTGACTTTTGTTACATATACTGTACCTTTAAAGGTGCCCTAGAATGTTTTTTCACAAGATGTAATATAAGTCTAAGGTGTCCCCTGAATATGTCTGTGAAGTTTCAGCTCAGAATACCCCATAGATTTTTTTAATTAATTTTTTTAACTGCCTATTTTGGGGCATCATTAAATATGCGCCGATTTAGGCTGCGGCCCCTTTAAATCTCGCGCTCCCTGCCCCCGAGCTCTCGACTATAAAACAGTGCATAAACAAAGTTCACACAGCTAATATAACCCTCAAAATGGATCTTTACAAAATGTTCGTCATGCATACTGCATGCATGCATCGATTCCTGTGAGTATAGTATTTATTTGGATGTTTACGTTTGATTCTGAATGAGTTTGAGGCTGTGCTCCGTGGCTAAAGCTAACATTACACACTGTTGGAGAGATTTATAAAGAATGAAGTTGTGCTTATGCATTATACAGACTGCAAGTGTTTAAAAATGAAAATAACGACAGTCTTGTCTCCGTGAATACAGTAATAAACTATGGTAATTTTAACCACATTTAACAGTACATTAGCAACATGCTAATGAAACATTTAGAAAGACAATTTACAAATATCACTAAAAATATCATGTTATCATGAATCATGTCAGTTATTATTGCTCCATCTGCCATTTTTCGCTATTGTTCTTGCTTGCTTACCTAGTCTGATGATTCAGCTGTGCACATCCAGACGTTAATACTGGCTGCCCTTGTGTAATGCATTGAACATGGGCTGGCATATGCAAATATTGGGGGCGTACATATTAATGATCCAGACTGTTACGTAACAGTTGGTGTTATGTTGAGATTCGCCTGTTCTTCGGAGGTCTTTTAAACAAATGAGATTTACATATGAAGGAGGAAACAATGGAGTTTGAGACTCACTGTATGTCTTTTCCAAGTACTGAACTCTTGTTATTCAACTATGCCAAGGTAAATTCAATTTTAAATTCTATGGCACCTTTAAACATTTTCAGATCATTTCCAAGAATACAACCAAGAACCAAGTTCAAGAATTTGTTTTGGATTTTGATGTTGATATTGTTATTTACCTGTTTCAATGTTGTTATTTGCTTGCTTTTAAGTTAAGGCCATATATGCTTGAATGATTATGAAATTAAGTAACTACAATACTTCCTTTGTTTGTTATAAGATAAGATGACTAAGCAACAGTTGTGAAAGTTACGTTTTTGAGTTTGATGATTGTAACCAACCATAAAGGTTAACAATAAGGATGAAGAGAGCATGTTGCAACCTAAAGCGGAGGTGAGCCAGACGAAGACTTCAGTGAAGAAGAGGAAGAGTGCTAGAAGAAGACGACAGCGTAGGCGACAAAGGAAGGACATCCGGCTTAGTAAGCAAGAGATGATACGCCTACAGCAGGAAGACTGGATCTAGACATTGATCAATTGATGAGTAATATGAAGTTGGAATGTCCCAAAAATTAGTATAAAAATCTGAGGAGTAAAAGGCCTCCTCAGATGCTGCCTGCATTAAGCATAGAAGGACACCTGATACAAGGGGCGCTTAACAGTATCTCCAATATTGCTGGGTGATATAGAGCTTGCTTAAGCTGATTTAAGTTTTATTTTGTTGTATTTTGCATTTACTGCTTTGTATTGTAATCAATAAAAGAGATATTTTATTGTTACGTTTGCCTTCCGTGAGACTTTACTTATAACTACAAACTGAGCCTCGACAAAGAACAACCACAAGGTAGTCTTCTACATCATTCCTGAAGGACGTCAACCTGCTGGCGGGCGAGTATCTTATGGTTTAGACTAGATTTGACTTTCCTTACCCTACCTGAATAATCGGGTTAAAAGGTGTACTATATGGTCACACCAACTAACAAATTTAACATCTCAAACAGGCCTACCCATGATAAACAACACCCATAGACTGGCACACCACAATTTCTCTGTTATGGGAATAATGTTTGGGAAAAAATTCCCATTTCCTTCCAATCTATTTCCCATATCAGCTGAAGCTATTTTTGAGAGGAATGCTGGTACTCAGTCATATCTGATCTGACCAGAGGTGTGTCCATCTCTGTTTGGAAGTGTGTAAAGTGGCCCTGCAGTCATGCTGTAAGAATTTAGTCTGAGTTATGCAAGTTAACTTTCAAATAATTAAAGGGTTAATAGCCGGCAGGTGCAAAGTTTCAGAAAATAACATGAGCTAATAGTTAAAGCAGTATGTAATATGACGCAATGCTCTTTCATTGAGTTTGTTTTCTTTTCCTGTGTTGTGTGTCTGTGTTTAATAAAGCTGTGTATGAGAAATCTCTGAACGCGAGTCCCACGAGAGATCCGCTCGGCTCTTCCACGCCCAGCCAGGATTGTGATCTCCTTATCGACAAGTGATGGGAAGTCAGATTCATTTCGCGACTCGGTTCTTTTGAACAGTTCATTTAAAAATGATTCAAAATAGATTCAAATCACGTCATCGAGTGTTGCTTGACAAAACAAACATCTACTGTATAAATACCCATTTATATCGTGTGAGTAAAAAATTAAGAAAACATAAATAATTTGTTTATAAATTGTAGGCTAATTCAGCCAAGGCCACAGTTTTATCAGACATTATCTAGAGAATATTTCATTTGTATTAAGTTGACAGCATTTTTTTCTACCCATTAGCCTATTAGCTAGAGTATACAAACCTAACAGCTTTAGTTTAAAACTATTTTGTCAATAAAATTGTTGTAATTAACTGATTGTTTTTTCCCACCAACAGTCTTTGGAAAGTAAAAAAGCAACCGTAATAATTCTTGGTGCGTTCCAATCGGGATATACCGCCCTCCAAAGGGCACTTCGGAGTGAAAACAATCATGGCCGCCATATTAAAGGGTCGTTCCAAACCGAAGTGCTCAAAACTGGCCACTTAAAAGGGAATGAAGGATTTCGAAGGGTGCAACTGATGGACACTTTGGGCCCCATAATCATTTGCACATTTGTACAATGACAGAAGAAGTCAGTGCAGCGGAAGGAAGCTCGATGATTTCAGCACACTTGTGAAAACTCACATTTTCACTGAAAACTCACATTTCACTTGTGAAAACTCACATTTCACAAAAATCACTGGTGGTCGAACACTGAGCATGTTTTTTTTATATATCGTCTTACATTTGAATAATTAATGCTAGGCCTGACTATTTAAGTAGATATTCTGATTATAAACTAAGTATTACACTATTGATGCTGTTAAAGCTACCTCAGGACACTGACAATACAGACACACCAGCAAGAGAATGGAATGACATGGGGGTGAGTAATTAATGACAGAATTTTCATTTTTGGTGATCTAATTCTTTAAAGATATGACGTCAAGACACACATGGGCAAGTAGCCTAAGCAATTGTATGTGCAATTTCCCGCCAAAACCATCAGGTCTAAAATATGAACACTTATAGGCTTAGGCCTAATAGGCTTACATATAATCAGATTTTGCTTATGGGGCCATTTGCACAGGGAAGTTGTTTGGCGTCAACAGAATGAGTATTTTTCTATACTATACTATACTATATTTTCTATACCATTGTACTTCAACAAAAATACTTTACATCTCCCTTTATCAGTCCATTCAAATGTTTCAAATACATAGACACAATATACAATATGGTGCGATAAACCAAAAATAAATAAATACATTTCTAACGTTAAACAAAAGGTGCAGAAGTGCGTTCCAAAAAAGAGTTTTTTTGTTTGACCCCTACACCCTTCATCCCTTCGAAGCTCTCACTCCGGAGGGTAAACCCTTTGAAGGGATTAGGGCATAGGGATGAGCCCTTCCGAATGAAACACAGACCCTCTCAGTTCAGTTTAGTGAACCGGCTCACCCGAGTCATCGAAAAGATTCAACTTAAAAGAACGATTCGTTCACGAATCGGACAACGCTCCTAAGTGGCATCAACCCCCGCCCATAAACTCTGCCACTTCCTTTTCACGTTTAAATGACCACAGAGACTCAAACAGATGGCATATCTACCGACACCGATGACTGTGGGAAGAATTAGATTTTCCATTAAGCATTCTTTAAGGAAATGACTGGCTGAGTCGTGATTTCCGTGAAGAGCTCGGTGGAAATGGTTATCCTCGTTATAATGACAGAAGCGGAGGACGTGCAGACAGACGTTAAAGACAGCTCGTGAGAAGAAACGTTTACACTCATCCACTGATGTTCAACTTTACGGTGAAAACAAACGCACGTCGGACTGCGTCAACCCGACAAGGTAATGCATGCATTAATATGACGACGATAAAACACGAAAAACTGTTTTTTTTTTGTTTTTTTTTTTTTTGTTACACATTAGAGATAACAGTCAGTCACAATATTAACTCATCATATTAGACTATCATAATTATAATGCCATTTCAATTCTATGTATCTCTTGTTTGGATACTACTGCATAAGGTTTATATTGTGTTCATGTATTTGATAGGGAAGTTGTAAAATGCAATTGGTAGCCTAGTATCTATTTTTACTTTAACCCTTACAGTGACTTTTTTTAGTGTAACTAATGTGGTGAATTTGATTCTGTCATATTAAATTGTATTTCTGACTTCTGAACAGCTATGTTACCACGTGAAGCACATTTGTTGGTTAACATTACCTGAAGAAAAATATTTTTTCATTGTACTGTAGTATAAATAAACAGTTAAATCAATGTAGATTAAATTCTTGTAGTATAATGTTTCACTTTTTTCTTCTCTGCATGTAGGATGGTCTGCAATCCCTTTATTGGATCTCCAAGGATATGAACTGACACTAGGGCTGGACTGACTTTTGTGCAACACATACTCAAACTCTCATACACACATGCACGGTGATACCAACTGTGTTACAAGGGCAGAAGACAACGTGCCTGCTAGTAACAGCGTAGCCAGAAGAAACAACATGTTCTTCCAACACAGATGGCAAGTTTCATTAGGGACCTTGATTGTGATTGCAGGCCTGGTGCTCTTTGTGACATTGGGGCCTTACACTATTCTCATTGGCTTGGCCTTAGTGTGTCTGGGGCTCTTCATCCTCATCCATTCCTTCTGCATGGACATCAAAACCAGTCATGTAGCTGTGACGGGTCACTTACTTCTACACCCGCGAACGGGCACCCGTTACACCCACCATCAAGCCATTGCGGTGCAGAGGTAAGAAGACGCAAATGTTACACAAATATCATTATGAGGCTGATTTATGAGTGCAATTAAAGTGATCTAAGGGTTTAGCCAAAGCTGTGGAAGTTATAAACAAACTAGTTGAGTGTCATGGACTGTGTTTCCGGAACACTGTGAATTGATATAAAATAAACAGAGAGGCTAAAGGCTGGAATACACTTCATGACCTTTAAAATTGGATTTTAATGTCTGCAGAATGCCTCTGACTTTTGGCAACTAGCTTTGACTGGTCCAGACTGTAAATCGGGACGAAAATATGTGCAAAAATTGTAGTGTAGTGTTCCAGCCTTAAGTTTATAAATGGAAAATACCAAAATCACAACATAAAAAATCAGTTTTGAGAGGTCAGGAACCCACAAGGATCAATTTCACAGCACTGTTTGTTCAAAAATACATTAAAAATGCAGTTCAGATGAACAATTATTTTGAATACCTGATTTATTAGTAGAAAAAAAATACTATTCTTAATCAGTATTTTTGTCTCATGGACCCTTTTCACAGATGATGATGATGATGATGAGTTTCCACAGTTATTAACATCGTAACTCTAGCAAAATTTCTAATATTGTACATTTACAACACTATACTTTGTGTTACCTTGACATTAAAGAAAACTAGTTTCTGGAACCCGGGAAATGTGAAAAGGGTCCATTTTGCAGTTTTAAAAATAATCTAAAAGTCCTTGATATGAGATACATTTATTTGTGAAGCAAAGCTGCATATTACATTAACACTTATTTTCAAATAATGCTTCTTTAATAAAAGTGTATTTTGTGTTTTAAGTATAAACAAGTACAGTAATTTGTGGAAGCTTGTTTCCACCACAGAATTAAAAAAAATAAGGTAATTGCGACTTTTTATCTCACAATTTTGACTTTTTTTCTTGCAGTTGCAAGTTTGCATCTCACAATTCTGATTTTATAACTTGCAATTGCAAGTTTATATCTCAATTCTACGGAAGAGGATTAGGGCCAAGCAATAATAAAAAAATAAAACCATCTCGAGATTAAAGTTGTTAAATTTCGAGAAAAAAGTCGAGATAAAATGTTGAGAATAAAGTCATTAAATTACGAGAAAAAAGTCGTTAAATTACGAGAACAAATTCGTTAAATTATGAGAAAAATGTCGTTAAATTTCGAGAAAAAAGTTGAGATAAATTGTTGAGAATAAACTCGTTAAATTACGAGAAAAAAACTCGTTAAATTATGAGAAAAATGTCATTAAATTCTCATAATTTAACAACTTTTTTCTCATAATTTAATGACTTTATTCTCAACATTTTATCTCGACTTTTTTTCTCGAAATTTAACGACTTTTTTTCTCATAATTTAACGAATTTGTTCTCATAATCTATCGAGTTTTTTCTTGTAATTTAATGACTTTATTCTCAACAATTTATCTAGACTTTTTTCTTGAAATTTAACAACTTTAATCTCGAGATGGTTTTATTTTTTTTATTATTGCTTGGCCCTAATCCTCTTCCGTACAATTCTGAGAAAAACATTCAGAATTATAAGATATTAACTCGCAATTGTAAGAAAAAAAACTAACAAGTAAAAAAACACAAGAATTGCAAGTTTCTATGTATATATAAGATTTTTTTCTCAGAATTGTTAGCTATAAACTAGAAATTGCCAGTTAAAGTTTGAGTTGAGATGTAAACTTGCATTTGTGAAAAAAAGTCAACTGTGAGTCAGAAATTATGTTTTTTTTTTATTATTATTATTTTAATTTACAATTAATTTGGATATTTTTCGAATGTTTGAAATCAATGTCAGTGTGGTACAGCATTCCTGATGTCATAATGAAGAAAAAAACTTTTATAAGGTGTTTGAACACAGATGTGTGTTCACAGTGTGTGTTCACAACCAACCTATAATGGTAAAAATCCACCTAATATTTTTTTTTCTAATCCCCATTTATCATTTCAATCTTTCAGAACACACTGTTTTATATTTCCCCCTACTTCTACGTAAGAGTAGGGAAACTCCGCCCCTGACTGGTGACGAGAGCGTGCACTTTATTACAGTCCATCTGAGCTGTTACGGATATAAAGTTTACTAGTTTATTAAGCATCCCCAAAAAGGCATAAGGTCTGTATATATTTGTTTACTGTTAGTTGTAATGAGTGTTTTTGTGTACTTCGCTGTGTATGTTGATGTTAATGCAAGGGGGAGAGAGAGTTTATAGATAAAAGACTTTAATGCGCACTTCTTGTCCTGATTTATTCAGCTCTTGTGGTGATTTTTTTGGAGTGAAAACGTACACTTCATGTTTTGTGTGCTGTACAATAAACTTCATAAAGCTCATCAGTAAAGTTTTGGCCATTATTCAAACGGGTCAGGTACAACGGGCTTGTACTAACAGTGGACAAAAGCAAGATGACAACATGAGTTATAACCACATTTAAACTGAATTATACCTGTTCTATCTCCATGCAGCATATATTCTCTGGCTCTGTAGGGGTCATTTTCAGACTCTGGTTCGAACTGAACACCACTACGGAGAGTTTCTTACATTATTAGTGCGATTGTTCTGTCACCGGAGCTCGGAACATCAGCTCGTGAAGCTCCGCCCTCTTAGGCCGGGAGAAGCAGCTAATTTGCATTTAAAGGGACACACACTAAAACGGCGTGTAAATAAGTTGCTTGCTCAAGTGCTCTTTTTATAATAATTGGGGTTATAATGGGTGCAACAAACTTTGCTTCCGGTTCAGGTCTTTTGCATGTGCGTTGTTAAATATAGAGCTGTTTTCCTCAAGATAACTTCAAAGGAGTGAGCAAAGACGAGCATAACTGATGTCCATCACAAATGCTGATTGATATCTTTAAGTTTTTTTTATATTTTTGATCTTCTTACTAACATTTACATATTTAAATAGAATGAAACACCAACATTGAAAAGAACTAGCTAGGTTAGCTGAGTATCTTAAAAGTAAATGGATATCACCGTCAGTTCATACTGTCTAAAGCCTACTGGGACATTAGGTGGTACTTTTACTTCATTATGAACAATAGTAATAGCAAAGTCCCTTTAAGACATTTCACTCTCTCTTTGAATGGGGAAACATCAAATTCTCCTAAGCCGTTTGCCAAGCTTTCGATTAAATTTCATATTTGAAATCACCAATGAAATCTGACAACAACTAAAACAAAAAAACAGTATTTTTCTGGCTATATCAAGCTAATGCGCATGCACAGTCCTAAATGCGCATCTCTTGTGTTTCATTTTGGAGTCGCATGTCTGACTGTTTCTATATAAACCGGAGCTTCTAACAGCCGCTGCAGTGATGCAATGACTTTACCAATCGGCAATTGGCTCTTATTTAGAAGGCGGGATTTATTCCGCCATATTGTGCGTTGCACTTTCTCCCATTCGAAACAATATGAGTGGCGCATCTTGTGTTATTCTATAGCCTTTGCTAATAGTGTTGTTTTGTTTTGCACACACTAGTATGCCTGCTGAAAAAGATAAAAATCTGTTGTGAACTTAAGAATGCTGATAATGCATTGATTGGGGGTTTTGTAAACACTCAGTTTTTCTCTGGCTTTCAGCTGATAAAAATATGCAAACTAAGAGGCTCTGTCTCTTCTCGACCCACTCTAAGTTTGAAAGCAGAAAGTAACAAATGTTCTGATTATAGAAGTAGGTCAGCAGTGAAAACAGTCTGCAGTGTTAGATGGTAGATGTGACGGGTCTGCACCCTGTCCATAAAGTAACTCATGTCTTCACCATTTACAGTTATTTTCATTGTGCGACGTATTAGTCAGAAGGCAAGGTTTGCATTTTCCTCTTATAGCAAGAGCGAGGAACCGTATATCCAATGTGCCTTTATCTATGAGATGCTGGTTTGTGAAAAATGTTAATTCTTGCACACTTCAGCTATATCTATTTATCTGATTTTATACTTTTTATAATTCCAGTTCAATATGCAGAAACCTGTGTGATGCTATCAAAACATTCCTCATTGTTTGTTGAGCATTTTTGCAATTTGTTTGGTGACTCTAGTGATGCAGAAATTGTATGCTTCAGCTTTAATTTAGATTTGTTAGGGTGTTATTCATTTGAATGACAGCTCAACACAACAGTGTTTTCTATGTAATACCGTTGTGAATTACAATAATTAGTTTAAGTGTTTAAAACTGACTCCCTTTTGTCAGAAACCTATTTCAGCATTCAAAATGCAATCGTGTAATGTAATTAATGGAGAAACTGAGAGAAAAAGTTAAGGCAAGGTAATGTTTACAGACCAAGTGAAGACTGAACAGCTGCTGGGCGCCAAATTCTTTCAGTGTTCCATGTCTGAGGGAAAGAGAGAAAGAGAGAGAGGGAGAGAGAGAACAAGAAAGAGAAAGGGCCCATTGCCATTTACATACTAAGGTGCTGGTACTTCATAATGATCTCAGTTTATATTTAAATCTATTTAAGGGTTTTTTTTTTTGTTTAGAGAATCATGCTGTGGAAGATAGGAGAATCAAAGAGTCAAGAATCAAAGGGAGCAGAGCGGTTCATTCTGACCGCATGATCAGGACTACAGATGTTAACAGAAAGCAGTCAGCATTGTACACTAGCCCAGAAGGAAAAAAAAATGAGGAGGGAGGGCTCGAGAGGAACAGAGAAGAGATTTTTGTTTCTTGCAACATGCTGAAGCCATCAAATCAGTGCCTAGGGGTCTCCCCGTTCTCCCCACTCCTTGTCTTTTTGGCATCTGAAGTAGTTGTTTTAAGAGAATAATGGTAAACGCTCATTGTGTTTGGTTTGAACTCAAAGTTGGATTCACTTAAAAAAAAGAAAGACTTGCAAGCACACACTAGACGATCTCAGATTATTTGGTTTCCTTCTGAAAAGAATGTTGTTTCCATAATTCCTTAACCTAAATGTCCAGATTACTTGCTGATTAAAGCCCCGATGTACCTAAAGATAAATCAAAGTACGAACCGGTGTGACGTCATTTCAAATAAAATCGGGCCGAAATGAACTTTGTTTGGAGTTCGTTTCAGGAACTCAAAATCTCTTACCAAAACAAATTTTCCTGAAAAGTTCGCTCTGGCTGGTAAACACCTTCGAGCTACCATTGGTCCGTGGTGAATACATGATTAGTAGATGTGGCTCTGAGGCTCCGCCTTCTTTGACTTGTAATTCTAATTGAAAGTGACACTGATACTGTTTTCATGCTTAAAAGGTTAGTTCACCCAAAAAATGAAAATTATGTCATCATTTACTCGCCCTCATGTCGTTTCAAACCCGTAAGACTTTCATTCATCTTCGGAACACAAATGAAGATATTTTTGATGAAATCTGAGAGGTTTCTGTCCTTCCATAGACAGCTACACAACTGACACTTTGATGCTTCAAAAAGTTCATAAAGAGATCATAAAACTAATCCATATGAATTGAGAGGTTTAGTCCAAATTTTCTAAAGAGACACAATCACTTTATATGATGAACAGATTGAATTTAGGCTTTAACCACTCACACATAAGTTGTGGTAAATGGAAGCTCAAACATGTTTGCTTGATGCAATCGAGAACCAATGAGGTTCATTCTTGTGTGGCGCAGCACGTTTGAGCTTCAGCAAGAACCAATGAGATTCATTCTCGTGTTACGCAGCACATTTGAGTTTCCGTAACAACCAATGAGGTTCATTCTCATGTTACGCAGCACGTTTGATCTTCTGTAACAACCAATGAAGTTCATTCTCATGTTACACAGCACGTTTGATCTTCTGTAACAACTAATGAATTTCATTCTCGTGTTACGCAGCACGTTTGTTCTTCCGTAACAACTAATGAAGTTCATTCTTGTTACGCAGCAAGTTTGATCTTCCGTAACAACCAATGAAGTTCATTCTCATGTTACACAGCACGTTTGATCTTCCGTAACAACCAATGAAGTTCATTCTCATGTTACGCAGCACGTTTGATCTTCCGTAACAACCAATGAAGTTCATTCTCATGTTACACAGCACGTTTGATCTTCCGTAACAACCAATGAAGTTCATTCTCATGTTACACAGCACGTTTGATCTTCCGTAACAACCAATGAAGTTCATTTTCGTGTTACGCAGCACGTTTGATCTTCCGTAACAACTAATGAAGTTCATTCTTGTGTTACGCAGCACGTTTGATCTTCTGTAACAACCAATGAAGTTCATTCTCATGTTACGCAGCAAGTTTGATCTTCCGTAACAACCAGTGAGGTTCATTCTCGTGTTACGCAGCACGTTTGAGATTCCGTAACAACCAATGAAGTTCATTCTCGTGTTACGCAGCAAGTTTGATCTTCCGTAACAACCAGTGAAGTTCATTCTCATGTTACGCAGCACGTTTGATCTTCCGTAACAACCAATGAAGTTCATTCTCGTGTTACGCAGCAAGTTTGATCTTCCGTAACAACCAATGAAGTTCATTCTCGTGTTACGCAGCACGTTTGAGATTCCGTAACAACCAATGAAGTTCATTCTCATGTTACGCAGCAAGTCTGATCTTCCGTAACAACCAATGAGGTTCATTCTCGTGTTACGCAGCACGTTTGATCTTCCGTAACAACCAATGAAGTTCATTCTCGTGTTACGCAGCACGTTTGAGATTCCGTAACAACCAATGAAGTTCATTCTCGTGTTACGCAGCAAGTTTGATCTTCCGTAACAACCAATGAAGTTCATTCTCGTGTTACGCAGCACATTTGATCTTCCATAACAACCAATGAAGTTCATTCTCGTGTTACGCAGCACGCTTGAGTTTCCGTAACAACCAATGAGGTTCATTCTCGTGTTACGCAGCACGTTTGAGCTTCCGTAACAACCAATGAGGTTCATTCTCGTGTTACGCAGCACGTTTGATCTTCCGCAAGAACCAGTGAGGTTCATTCTCGTATTTAGCACATTTACATATTCATTTAAAAGGCGTTACAAAGGTATTTTGATTTTTTTACCCCTTCATTTTTAAGCAAAGAATAAAAAAGAACTTTGCAGTGAGTATTTCGGGACCTTTACAGTATATTAAGCCACGTACTCAAACTGTATTTTGATACAGGTATTCATGAGTCATTGCTCTTCCCTTTCCCCAGGAGGCTGGATCGGATCCGGAGGGCTACGGCAGAGGATAGCAGTACAGTCCAAGTGCCTCCCACCTCAGACGCCAATTCACAGAGCCAACCTGCAACACCCCCTCCCTGGCAAATGGAGCCACCGCCATCCTATGAGACTGTTATGAAGACCACTACAGCTGTGAACCAACTATAACCACTGCTGGGACTGTCTACACCAACATTTAATGACTGAAAAGCTGGTCTAACTTGGGGTGTACAGACACAGTACCAGTTCAAAAGTTGGGAAACATCACTGTTTTTTTTTTTTTTTTTTAAAGAAGTCTCTTATGCTCATCAAGCCTGCATTTATTTGATCAAAAATACAGATTAAAAACAGTAATATTGTGAAATATGATTACAATTTAAAATAATAGTTTACTATTTTAATGTAATTTAAAATATAATTTATTTATGTGATGCAAAGCTTAATTTTCATCAGCCATTACAGTCTTCAGTGTCACATGATCTTTCAGAAATCATTCTAATATGCTGCTTTATTATCAATGTTGGATACAGTTGTGCTGCTTAATATTTCTTTATAACCAGTACACTACCGTTTAGAAGTTTTTTTTCTTTCTTTTTAAAAAAAAAAAGGAATAAATACTCAGCAAGAGTGTATTAAATTGATAAAAAGACTTATATTGATAGAAAAGATTTCTATTTTGAATAAATGCTGTTCTTTTTAACTTTTTATTCATCAATGAAAAATGTATCACTGTTTCCATAAAAATATTAAGCAGCATAACTGTTTCCAGCACTGATAATAAATCATCATATTAGAATGATTTCTGAAGGATCATGTGACACTGAAGACTGGAGTAATGATGCTGAAAATTCAGCTTTACCATCACAGAAATAAATTATATTTAAAGTATGCTAAAATAGAAAACCATTATTGTAAATTGTAATAATATCTCACAATGTTACTGTTTTCTTTCTGTATTTTTGATCAAATAAATGCAGGCTTGATGAGCAGAAGGAGCTTCTTTCAAAAGCATCAAACATAGTTTCCAAACTTTTGACTGGTAATGTATTAAAAATCCATCTGATAAAGATAAGCCAGTAATTATTTTCATGTTATGGCTGATAACTGATAAAATGTCAGATATCAAAATCCATACTATTTAAAAAAAAAAAAAAAAAAAAAAAAAAAAACTGATTAAAAGCTAAACACTTTTAAATTCTACAACCGAATGTAGGCATCAAAACAGCATAAAAGAAGGATAAGTTTTCATTTTTAGATCTGTTAAAGAATGACAAAAAGTAATGTAACTTATTTGTATGCATGAATGCACACAACTCTGCCTGCACTCGACAACAGATGATTGACTTAAAGGGATAAATCTTTTTACACCTCTATCCCTTTAAGTTATTGTTAGATACAGACAGCAAAAGTATTCTAAATCTAAAAGGGAAGCAAGTTCACATGCAAATACACAATACTGACTGATAAATGAAAAAAAAAAAAAAAAAAAATCATACAAAAAAACGTATATCGTGCAGCTCTATTTCTATCTCTAATCTGTTCTGAAAATGATGAAGTGCCTTGAGTGACAAGAAACTTCAGTTTCATAATTTTGTACAAATACTATTGACTTACCTGTCCAACCTAAAACTGAACTAGCTCATATTTGTGCTATTTGTTGCATGTAGCTTGACTGAACATGCCAGTTTTCTATTTCTTAGGGATGCACTGATATTTTGGCCTACAGTATGTACAGTATATAACCAATATTTGTTTTATATTTTAAAACCGATAACCAAAGTTTGCATTGCTATGTGCTTCAAATGACACCAAATGTTATAAACAGTGGAAAACTGCTTTCAAAATGTGAAGAAAACAATATTTCTTATCTTGCCATCACAAAAGATTTGTAGGCTATTTTTTTTAAACAATTGGAATAAAGAAATGACACATGTACAACCTTTAAAAATAGGTAGGCCAGTTAGAAATAATGTGGAGTCCCATCATTTGGCTAAAAATATATAGCAGGCTATTTTACTTGTTGAATTGATATGGAGTACATAAAAAAAAACAAAAAAAAAAAAACATGCCTATTGGCTGATAACTGGTAACAATGATTTTGTGCATCCCTATTATTTCATAGCTATGTATGTGAATAATGAAATTTTAAATATTTATAAAGACAGTTATAGTAAAGTTATAAAGACCGTTTATTAAATCCTCTCTGAGACACCCCAAGCCATTACAAAAGTTCTTACTACTTACTAACCTACTAAGTATTGCCATTGAAGGAGGGGAAATTGTCAATAATATCTGTTGATCTGTTGGGTTTTGAATAGGGTCAGATGAACTTAAAGGTAATGAACTCAAAATAATTTGAAGGGAAATTAGAGATGAATTTACTACTATTATTTAATATCACACATACACTACCATTCCAGTTTTGGGTCTGTAAGAGTTTTAAATGTTTTTGAAAGAAGTCTTTAATGATCACTAATGCTGCATTTATTTGATCAAAAATACAGTAAAACAGTAATATTGTGAAATATTATTACAATTTAATATAACTATTTTCTATCTGAATACATTTTAATATTTGGAAATCATAATAATTTGCTAATTTGCTGCTCAAAAACATTATTATTATATGAAAGTAACTGCTTATTAGTATTTTTTATCAAGATTCTTTGATGAATAAAGTAAATGTAAATGTCTTTACTATTGATCAATTTAATGCATCCTTGCTTTAATAAAAGAGTTACTTTCTTTAAAAAAACAAAACAAAAAAACATCCCAAACTTCTGAATGGTAGTGTATATTATTGGGGACTTTTGGACCCCAAATATAAAGTCAGTCTGAACAGAACATGAAGGTTAAGATGCTTGGTTATGCATTTAAAGTCCCCCTGTGGTAAAAATCAAATTTTTAATGTTGTTCATATGTCCATGTGGTGTTTTTAATGTGCTTTAAGACAAACCATGTGCAAATTCACAAGTCAACACTATTGCTGAGTATTTTCTTTTTAAAACTGCAGTGAACCAAAGACAGTCTCAACCGTGGTTTGAAATCTCTGGTGTTTATGATGTCACAAACTACCTTGTAACCAATCACGTCAACGTGCCGGCGGGCTTTAGCATATTATTAAATAACCCGCGCAAGGGAGTCTCTTATCCCAGTATAATTTTCTGTTGATATGAAAAATCAGGTAGATTTAGCCATATGGTGGCTGTATGATATGATGTTATGATGAACTATATGCCTTTCTCCACTGATGTTCTGAGTTGTTCAGAGCGTTTCTAAGGATACTGATTGATAGAAGGCAGCTGTCTGACTCATGAATGTGAACATGGTTTGTGTAACATTAGCAACACATTATTAGCAGTTTAATAAAGTAGTCAAGCAAAAGGCCAATCATATTAGTTAATGTTATGTGTCCGACATTGTAAAAAGCGATACCAATGTGCAGCGTTTACCTCAGTAAGTTGACCGAGTGCATTTCGTCTGAGCTCGTGCGAGTGAGTGGAGGCGGGGCTAATTATCATATTCATAGATCCGTGTATATTAAATGAGGCAAAAGTGTGGAGTCACGTTCAAGCTATTTTAAGGCATTTTAAGAATGTTTTTTTTTTTTCACAGGAAAAATTTAAATATGTCATTTTGGTGATCAAAGATTAATTTTAAGGGATAAAATTGTTGACTGCAGAGGGATTTTAATGGTTTTGAGTACCTCTTTATCAATAAGCTGAACCAAATATTGAATTGTGCCTTGATTTTTCATAATGACCAGAACATGTTTTTAGAAAGACGTAGGAATTTCCTAATGTAAATAATCTTATTTTTCTATATTAATGGTGGGCTTACTTTATGTTGTATAATATAGGATTGAGGAAATGTGCCTCTTTCACTCCTGATTGTCACATTCACTGTCACTGTACAGGCCTACCAGAAGCTATTATCTCTGTTTCGTGTGTGTTTTATTATTACTATATCACATAATGCTGCATAAGTCTATTTTCTGTGATGTTTTGTCAGTTACACATTTTTCTTGTATTGCCTGGCTATCACCTGTGCATTTAAATACCAATACACCATATGATACAAAAACTCTTGTTGATTTGTATTTAGTAACCAATAATATTATCAAACTAAGGCCTGGTTTCACAGACAGGGCTTAGATTAAGCCAGGATTAGGCCTTAGTTCAGTTAGTGCATTTAGTAGCTTTTATGAACATGTGTTGCCTTAGAAAAACAAACAAACAAACAAACAAACAAAAACATTACTGGTGTGCATCTTGAGACAAAACAATGACTCTGACATATTTTAAGATATATGAGTGCAAGTTGCTTTCAGTTAAAGGGGACATTTCATGAAAAATGACTTTTTTCCTGTTTAAGTGCTATAATTGGGTCCCCGGTGAATCTATCAACCCAGAAAATGTGAAAAAGGACAACGCAGTAACTTTGTTTTGGTTTGACTAGGCTTAAGCCTTGTCTGTAAATCCGGATGTATACGTTTTGGTATGTACTTGTACTTTTTTATCTTTTACTCTTGTTAATATGCCAGTATTCTGGAAAGGAACATAGTAAGAATTCTTAAACCAATGCAACTTTACCTGGGGGAAGGTCACCTGACTAAGGCCCATTACGGGTTTAATGATCTGGATCTTGGTTCTCCACTGGCTCAGCGTCCTGTCAGTCACTCCTGCCCTCTCAGTCTGCCCTTCACCTCTATAGGGACACAGTCATAAAGCTCCACACTGTCACCGGTACTTTCCTCTGTTAACCACTGCTGGACCTCCAAGTTTCTTCCATGGCAGAGAACAAGCCATACCGCTATGGGCTCATTATTCTTGGGATGGCGTTTGTGGCGCTGGGTCTGTTCATGATTTCCGTAGAGGAACCACAGGTGTTCGCCACGTTCTGCGCTGTGGGAGTGATAATGGTGGGCATGGGGACGGTCTGGTCCATGTGTCAGTGTTACCCCAGGGTAAGGAAAGTGGGCTGTTCCCACTGTTCGGTAATAGATGGATTTTATGTTTTATGTTGAAGCAATTGACTTTGATTATAATGTGCATATAATTTGGCAGAGTGTGTTACATTAGAGTGTTTCCCCTGTCCAACAGGTGACTGTTATACTGGCAGAGAAGGAAGAGCTCTGTGGGGCTGAAAAACAAGACTCGAGTGCTGAAAGCTTGGATGAAAAAAGGTTAGAGTAAGATCTCTTTACAGACAATAAAAAGAAATATTTTAGATTAATTGCATGGGATATTAAGACTTTTCAGGGAATATATTGTGAAATAAGATTCAATACATATTTATAATAGATTATAATTATTACATTATAATATAAAGTTTTACTACACTGGCAAATTATGTATTTATTTAAAAGTAAATTTAAATTTGCTAAAGGAAATCTTAAACTTAATTAAAAAAACGAGTCTATTTTGTATGATACGTATCTATAAATGTGATTCTCAAGTAAATTTATCTTCTGAAAAAGACCATATATACTGTAAATATGTATATACAAACCCGATTCCAAAAAAGTTGGGACACTGTACAAACTGTAAATAAAAAAGGAATGCAATAATTTACAGATCTCATAAACTTATGTTTTATTCACAATAGAATATAGATAACATATCAAATGTTGAAAGTGAGACATTTTGAAATGTCATGCCAAATATTGGCTCATTTTGGATTTCATGAGAGCTACACTTTCCAAAAAAGTTGGGACAGGTAGTAATAAGAGGCTGGAAAAGTTAAATGTACATATAAGGAACAGCTGGAGGACCAATTTGCAACTTATTAGGTCAATTGGCAACATGATTGGGTATAAAAAGAGCCTCTCAGAGTGGCAGTGTCTCTCAGAAATCAAGATGGGCAGAGGATCACCAATTCCCCCAATGCTGCGGCGAAAAATAGTGGAGCAATATCAGAAAGGAGTTTCTCAGAGAAAAATTGCAAAAAGTTTGAAGTTATCATCATCTACAGTGCATAATATCATCCAAAGATGCAGAGAATCTGGAACAATCTCTGTGCGTAAGGGTCAAGGCCGGAAAACCATACTGGATGCCCATGATCTTCGGGCCCTTAGATGGCACTGCATCACATTCATGAATGCTACTGTAATGGAAATCACAACATGGGCTCAGGAATACTTCCAGAAAACATTGTCGGTGAACACAATCCACCGTGCCATTTGCCGTTGCCTGCTTAAACTCACAGGTAGGTGTTTTCTCTGTGCCGAGGCTCATTTAAAATGGACTGTGGCAAAGTGGAAAACTGTTCTGTGGTCAGACAAATCAAAATTTGAAGTTCTTTTTGGAAAACTGGGACACCATGTCATCCGGACTAAAGAGGACAAGGACAACACAAGTTGTTATCAGCGCTCAGTTCAGAAGCCTGCATCTCTGATGGTATGGGGTTGCATAAGTGCGTGTGGCATGGGCAGCTTACACATCTGGAAAGGAACCATCAATGCTGAAAGGTATATCCAAGTTCTAGAACAACATATGCTCCCATCCAGACGTTGTCTCTTTCAGGGAAGACCTTGCATTTTCCAACATGATAATGCCAGACCACATACTGCATCAATTACAACATTATGGCTGCGTAGAAGAAGGATCCGGGTACTGAAATGGCCAGCCTGCAGTCCAGATCTTTCACCCATAGAAAACATTTGGCGCATCATAAAGAGGAAGATGCGACAAAGAAGACCTAAGACAGTTGAGCAACTAGAAGCCTGTATTAGACAAGAATGGGACAACATTCCTATTCCTAAACTTGAGCAACTTGTCTCCTCAGTCCCCAGACGTTTGCAGACTGTTATAAAAAGAAGAGAAAATGCCACACAGTGGTAAACATGGCCTTGTCCCAACTTTTTTGAGATGTGTTGATGCCATGAAATTTAAAATCAACTTATTGTTCCTTTAAAATGATACATTTTCTCAGTTTAAACATTTGATATGTCATCTATGTTGTGTTCTGAATAAAATATTGAAATTTGAAACTTCCGCATCATTGCATTCTGTTTTTATTCACAATTTGTACAGTGTACAGTGTTAATATTGAACCAATTTAAATATGTTTTTAGTACATTAATGGATCTTGAGAGAGGAAATGTCATTGCTCCCTATGAAGGCCTCACGGAGCCATCGGATTTCAGCTAAATATCTTAATTTGTGTTCCAAAGATTAACCAAGGTCTTACGGGTGTGGAACGGCATGAGGATAAGTAATAAATGACAGAAGTTTCATTTTTGGGTGAACTAACCCTTTAAATCTTTCTGAGAAAAGAATTGTGCAGTGTGTAAATTTTAGCACCATCTAGTGTTAGGTTGCGAATTGCAATATACGGTGGCTGACACAGGACAAAGAGGTCGTCATTTGAGACAGCAGAGAGTAACCAATCAAGCAAACACGCTGTCTAGAGCAGTTTGTCCGTTTAGGGCTACTGTAGAAACATAAGTATGCTAGATACTATACGTAAGTGGACCTGCGGTTTATGTAGATAGAAATGGCTCATTCTAAGGTAATAAAAACATAGTGGTTCATTATGTAAAGTCTTTATACACCACTGAAAACATAGTTATGAATATTATATTTCATTTCTGTCAATCCTCCTAAATATTACACACTGTACCTTTTAATGTGTAAAACTTTTTTAAAATTAGCCCGAAATACAATATGCACCTTTAAAACTCACATGTATTTTCCTGTTACAGTCCACCGAAACCAATAAGAGCTCCCTTGGCTGGCTTCTGTGATGATGAAAAAGTAGAAATATCGGCAGATCCAAAACTCCACGCTGAGCACAAACACAGTGAGCGCGTCATCGTCCTCCACACATGTCGAAGTTCTCCCAGTGTGCTGGCGTGTTCTAGCACTCCAGTGATGGACAGAAGAACCACAGGAGCAGACCCGAACCGAGAGATGTACTATGGGAAAATGGAGGACTCGTGTTACTTCACATCTGAGCTGGAGAGTGAATAGTGCCTGTTGATTAATGTCCAAATCATCATCTACATCTGACATAAAGATTTGCCACTATGTTGTCATACTTTTAAAATTATTTTAAGTGTGTAATGTAGGCCGTGCCATCATTTTACATTAGGCATGTTAATGTCACAAGGTCTGGCCATGACTTTGTCACAAGCATATGATAATAGGATTGTTCCACTCTCAGTGAAATTAGGCTGGAAAAAGTTTAAACATTAGGTGATGAAATACTTTTGACCTTGACTCATAACACTGACACCAGAGGACACTGAAAGAGGAACTTCATGGAATGTGTTGTTTTTATATCTGTCTGTGGTGCTCCTTCATATACATGAGACAGCAGGATAAATAACCATATCTGGACTGATATCTGATTTTAGATTATTTAAATGTAGTGTGGTAGTAAAATTCTTTAAATGTGTTAGGGATAATTGTTGAGCCAGTTATAGATATTTTTAGCTATACAGTTGCAGTAGCCTACTGAACTGTGAATCATTTCGGCCACAAAGTATGTGCAACACACATGTTTGTTTTCCTGTCACGGTGGGGACTTTCCATTTATTAGGTTCCATTTCTGCTAAAAAGGAGTCGACTGCTTTGTACTTGTACATCTGTCCTTGTCTACAGTCATTGCCTATGTGTTAAGATAAAGCGTTGTACTATACATTTGTCCATGTCTACAGTAATTTACTTGTTTAGATAAATTAGTAGGCCTATTGGTGTGAATGTCCTTTATGTCGCCTAGTTCTGTCATTTATAAAGGATTTCAGGAAATGATGTCATTCCGTTTGTGCTAAAAAAAAACCACTGACTTCGTTTGTCTACACTGTAAACGATTTCTGTTGTTTTCACAGTATTGTACTGGGTTCTCAACAGTTCCCTACTGTATAAGCTGTGTACAGTATGTTACTGTAGATTTTCAATGCATTCTGGGAAAATATTAGCCTACTGTATATCTAAATACAGTAGGCTACTAAATGACCGCGAAAAACAACCACACACATACTCACGCATGACAGACTCATCATGATGAAAGCCCACAACAGTATGGTAGGTTAACTTTTTTCTTTTTTCACTCTATGTTTTATTCTGATGTTAGATATAAAGCTACGTTTTAGTTAATACATTTCCATAAAAATACATGAGTAAGCGTTCATTTTCTGGCATTTTCCTCCTGCAGCGTGGTGAAGATTAAAGTCCGAGGACGGAGTAGCCTACGTGAAATTGGTGGGTGGGTATACTTTAAAACACATGTAATTGTCTTATCTGTTTTAAACAAATGTTATTTGCAAAGTATAAATACGTTTGAGTTAATAAATATATGTATGAACATCGGACCGGGTGCGCATTTCCCATGTAAGCGGCACTAACTAGAATTTTCCTCCCGCAGCGGCGCTGGCAGACCGGCTGGACCATCGCGAGACAGGCGGGAAGAGCCGTTGTGAAGACAAAAAGCCTACTACATGAAATTGGTAGGTCAGTTTTAAAACGCATGTAATCGCCTTTTTTGTTTTGTACCAATATTGTTTGCAAGGTATAAATATGTTTTAGTTTATAAATATCCGTAAGCAGTGGCGTAGCGTCTGGGCATGCAAGGTATGCACGTGCATATGGGCCCGGGCGGATTGGGGGCCCCGCTATTACGGGCTTAACCCCAAAGTATACTTCGGGCGTCCGCGCACCGTCCGCATCACGAACATTCATCATCAGGAGGGTTTGCGGACGTCCGCACTCCCCGTCCGCGTGCAGCCCAATTTTCGTGATAGCATGGACAGTGTGTGTACTGTACAACAGCCCATGCGAGAGTGAATTGAGTGCTTAAAAACAAAAGTCCACTAGATAGTGCGCAGTACACACGCCGAACACGTCTTTCTGTAGCCAAATACTTTCAAAGGCTCGCACGCACGTCTGTGCGCGAGACAGAATCCGTGTACATGTTCAGAAAAATGAAGTATATTATTAATGTTGTCAATAACTTGCTATAGCCTATCTATTTTAAATGTACTGAAAATCATTAAGAATCTGAATAAATGGACCATAAAATAGTCCATGCCATGTCTTAGTGATGATCAGGGGCGATTCTAGGATTTTGATTTTAGGGGGGCTCAGCCCCCAATAGGGTATGATTAAAAAAATATTATTTGACTGACTGTTGCTCATTTGCAGACCTACTCCCGCACGACAAGGAAAAATGTCGTATATCCATCTACAATGAAATATAAATTATTTTAGTTTTTTAGCTTTTTAGCCTTTATAATCAACAATACGGTTGGATATTCATAAAGTCACCCCATGAAAATTGATGTCATTTTAAGTATTTTAACTAACCAGCTAATATTCATTAAGAATATAGACAAACCATGTATTAATGTAATTGTCTATTGGCAATATGATTAATCTGTTCTATATTTATTTCTATTTATTAAAAATAACAACATGAATTATCAATTTGCCACTTCTATAAATCAAGTACAAATCTAGTATAAATAGTATAAATCAAGAAAATCAAAAATCCCTTTACTCTACGCTTTCTCTAATTTATGTATCATGACACTCCTCCTGATTCATTACTTAATACAAAACTATATTTAATAATACAAAACAAAATAACTCCACATTCTGTCTCTGGGCCATCTAGTGCTTTCAGACAATGATGTGTGTCATTTCTGTGCATGGCTGCATAATGCAATGTCAAAATACATTATAATATGTCTGTAATTGTAAAAAGTATATTAAAATAAATCATGATCGTTTTCTGAATCTAAAGTATGTTTTCATGGGTGTTAATCACTTCATTTTTGTAGGAATAAAAAACAACTATCACACAAGGGCTGAAGGTGAACGCAGCGAAACGTATTGGTATTGGATGAGAAACCGAGCCGTCCCGTGTGCTCCCAATGCTCCAGTAACATTACATTATGTAAACTGCAATGCATTTATGACAAAGAACTGCACCGATGCAGATGTAATATCATAGCATTAGCAATCTATCAATAAATGCACGCACACACGACACACACCTTGTGCTCTCTGATGTTCGCTCTGCTCGGCCTCGGCGCCCCTGCAGATTGAAAAATGCGCTAAATCCAAGCAGACTCAGATAAGGGGAGGAGCCGAAACTTGACGCAGCTTGCCGCCGTTTCAAATGAGTTTTTTTAAAGGGCACTGAAGCGATCAAAAGTTTATTAATCAAATATTTTTTTAGGGGGGCTGGGCAGAAGTTTAGGGGGGCTGAAGCCCCCCTAAAAAGGGCCTAGTGACGCCCCTGGTGATGATATTTGACCGGTATTCTTTTCTGCCGTTTTTCAAGTGGGTTTCTGAAACGTATGCATGCAGTAATGTAAGTAGCACAGAATTTTAAATGAGTCATAATGGTTTTCTGAAAAAAAGAAAAGAAAAAAACGACTACGTCTGCACATTTCAAGATGTGAATAAAAGTAACTCGTACTCGTTGGGGTGGATACTCTTTATTCAACGAAATAAAATGCACATAAAACATGGCGGAAACATATTTAGAGAAGAAACTTTTAGTAGCCTAAATTTATTAGGAAAACGTGCATTAAAAAAAGTCTGTGACAGAATAATTAATTCATAACTTAATAACATAAATCTTAGGACTCATCGCATCTGAAATGATGATCATTCTTAAATTCCAAAGCCAGAGTCGAATCGGTCAAATTCAAATTTAGACTGTGTTGAAAAGCCGTTTTTTGACATTTTTTAAATGCAAAGTCAAAATGATGGAGGGCAGCATATAGTATTGTCATTCCTAGAAATGTTTTTTTTTTTTTTTTAAAAACAAGTTTTGTCTGCATGTTAGTGATATCTTATTCATATTAAAGTCCTGGGACTCATTCGCATAAGACGTACATCCCCTCCACCCCCCGCGAAACCGAGGGGGGCCGTAAAAAATTTTTGCATACGGGCCGAGGGCTAACTTGCTACGCCACTGTCCGTAAGAACATCGAAGCGGGTGCTCATTTCCCTGTCAAGCCGCACTAAGTAGCTCTTTCCTCCCGCAGCGGCGCTGGCAGAGACCGGCTGAACTAACGTGAGACAGGCGGGAAGAGTCGTTGTGAAGACGAAAAGCATTCGTGAAAATGGTAGGCCAACTTTAAAACGCATGTAATCACTTTTTTTTTGTTTTGTACAAATGTTGTTTGCAACTTCAAGGTATAAATACTTTTGGTGCTGGCGCTCATTTCCCAGTTAAGCCATGCTGACAGCATTTTTTCCTGCAGCGGCGCTGGCAGACGGGCTGAACCATCGTGAGACGGGGGGAAGAGTCGTCGCAATAAAGAAGACCATTTTCTTTATGGCATGTGGTTTTAAGATGTAAGATGATATGTATTCACTGGTTATTGTTGTATACTGCTACTAATTAAGTACTTTAACTCTTCAAACTTTATTTTTATATTTCCAACATTTATTTTCCACTGGCACAATGTGTTAATGTGATTTTAGTGGAATGAATTTAATTGTATTTTGTTAATTGATGAAATTAATATGCTGGTAAATTTCTGTATTGAAGTTCAGAAATGTAAAAGATGAAACATAAATAAAGTTGATCTGAAGCAATAATTTGTGTTATTGAATATATAACAGTTAACTTAAAATAAATAAAAATTAAAAAATTAAAATAAAGTACAGCATAATGATGTACTTTATTTTACAGTATGATTAAAACTACTGTAGTTATTTTTGCGGTAATTTTACTGTTGTATTAAATACAGCAACTACTGGATAATTGTTGCCAGTAAGTTACTGTTAATTTGACAATAAACATTTTACAGTGTACTGATATTGCTGTTTAGACATAGACTGTAACAAAAGATGGAAGATGCACCTTCAATCTCTTCTGTTATAGAAAAGTGAAGCCAATGTCCCAATATGGTGCTGACAGAGCCCGAGTCTGCGCAGTGATGTGGAGCTGCGGTATCAAGGCCCCGCCCACAGAATCGGTTAATAGAGTTTACTGCACAACAACTCATTATGTCAGTGTGAAATAAACAGTTATGGAAATGTAGAATTTAAAGTTAAAAGCTCCAATCTCCTCCCAAAAATCCAGAAAAAAGTTTGTTGGTGCCTCAGTGACTACTTTGATTAGAGAAGCTGTCAATCTCAGCTGTCAATCATGACGCCACACTCCCATTTTTATATCATCGAATAACTAACTAAGACCAACTT
Organism: Ancherythroculter nigrocauda; assembly: GCA_036281575.1. NCBI lineage: Eukaryota > Metazoa > Chordata > Actinopteri > Cypriniformes > Xenocyprididae > Ancherythroculter > Ancherythroculter nigrocauda. The sequence continues at coordinate 6,308,542 of VTFQ01000014.1, forward strand.
ATTTAAAAAACGAACACGTGAACTTACGTGTGATAAAAACTACATAAAATAACAGAAACCATCTTTGAAAAAAAAAAATTTGAAGTGTCTCACGTCCCATTAGATTGCATAGAGAGGGCGGGGTTAATGACCTATACTGGGCTTGGGCTTGCTTGTTTGTTTTTTAAATGACAACAAAAAAGTTCTATTTTTGGCAAATTTTAAAGGGTTAGTTCACCCAAAAATGAAAACTCTGTGATTAATTACTCACCCTCATGTCGTTCCACACCCGTAAGACCTTCGTTCATCTTCAGAACACAAATTAGGATATTTTTTGTCAAATCGGATGGCTCAGTGAGGCCTGCATCTCCAGCAAGAAAATTAACACTTACATTGCCCAGAAAGCTACTAAAGACGTATTTAAAACAATTCATGTGACTACAGTGGTTCAACCTTAATGTTATAAAGCGACTAGAATACTTTTTGTGCGCCAAAAAAACAAAATAACGACTTTATTCAACAATATCTAGTGATAGGTGATCTCAAAACTCTGCGTCATGAAGCTTTGAATTTCACGAATCTTGTGTTTCGAATCAGAGGTTCGGAGCGTTAAAGTCATGTGATTTTAATAAACGAGGCTTTGTTACGTCATAAGTGTTTCAAAATTTCAATGGTTCACGTTACTTTGGCCGTTTGATTCACGCTCAGAACCATTTTGTTTATTAGTATGGTTGAATTAGATCACTGAAGGTCAGCAGCAAAGACATTGGTTAATAAAGTGAGATTAAATACATAAAGTATATTTGTGTAATTTAATATATCTAATTATTACAGGTTTGCATACAATTTTTATTCATTTTGAGAAATACTGAATGTTTTCGTGCAAGTGAGATGAGTAAATGCATGTTCACATTTAGTCTAGAACTACAATACCCATCATGTTTACACACACAACACCTCTGACCTTTATTTCTCTCAACGTGGGGACAGGAGAGCTGTCAGTCATTAAATGTGAAAAAGTCACTTGCGTTACTATTTGAAAACGTAACTTAGATGTTTTGTTGTAAATTGAAAAAGTGATGCGTTACTTTACTAGTTACTTGTAAAAGTAATCTGATTACGTAACTCAAGTTACTTGTAATGCGTTACCCTCAACACTATTCATTAGTTACTGGCCTCAGTGAAAGTTCTGCAGTGTATTTCACAGATATCCAGGTAAACAAATGGAACATTTCAGATTTTTTCAAGTTTTCTCACCACCTTTCTAAAACTCTACATGACAAAGCATGAAAATTAAACCTTAAGAACTACACTTTCATTAAAGCTTATAGAACAAATGCATATAAACGTTTCAGAAAACTCATTATTGAACAATTCTACATGTTCTGTTTATTTATCTGTAGAATCCGTAATGTTTTGAATGTCGTGGAACGTTTCTGGACATTCTCTAAAAATGGCCACAGGCCTATACAAACTTGACATACATTTCTTAAGCGTTCAGCCTCTGTTAAAGCAATTAGATTATTAATCATGCATACTGCCCAGGCCTTTGGCATGTGATTTGCATAATCATATCGTTTACAAACATATGACACTCCTGAATACGGGATTGCGTCATCATCGTTGCTATAGTTCTCTTGTAGCCTACTTTAGACAGCCTGTTATTCTTGCATTTTATTTTCATACTAGTTCATATGTATACATATATACTATTATATATTTGGTATCTAGCATATATATATATATATATATATATATATATATACATACATACAGGTGCCGGTCATATAATTAGAATATCACCAAAAAGTTGATTTATTTCACTAATTCCATTCAAAATGTGAAACTTGTATATTATATTCATTCATTACACACAGACTGATATATATCAAATGTTTCTTTCTTTTAATTTTGATGATTATAACTGACAACTAAGGAAAATCCCAAATTCAGTATCTCAGAAAATTAGAATATTGTGAAAAGGTTCAATATTGAAGACACCTGGTGCCACACTCTAATCAGCTAATTAACTCAAAACACCTGCAAAGGCCTTTAAATGGTCTCTCAGTCTAGTTCTGTAGGTTACACAATCATGGGGAAGACTGCTGACTTGACAGTTGTCCAAAAGACGACCATTGACACCTTGCACAAGGAGGGCAAGACACAAAAGGTCATTGCAAAAGAGGCTGGCTGTTCACAGAGATCTGTGTCCAAGCACATTAATAGAGAGGCGAAGGGAAGGAAAAGATGTGGTAGAAAAAAGTGTACAAGCAATAGGGATAGCCGCACCCTGGAGAGGATTGTGAAACAAAACCCATTCAAAAATGTGGGGGAGATTCACAAAGAGTGGACTGCAGCTGGAGTCAGTGCTTCAAGAACCACTACGCACAGACGTATGCAAGACATGGGTTTCAGCTGTCGCATTCCTTGTGTCAAGCCACTCTTGAACAACAGACAGCGTCAGAATCGTCTCGCCTGGGCTAAAGACAAAAAGGACTGGACTGCTGCTGAGTGGTCCAAAGTTATGTTCTCTGATGAAAGTAAATTTTGCATTTCCTTTGGAAATCAGGGTCCCAGAGTCTGGAGGAAGAGAGGAGAGGCACACAGTCCACGTTGCTTGAGGTCCAGTGTAAAGTTTCCACAGTCAGTGATGGTTTGGGGTGCCATGTCATCTGCTGGTGTTGGTCCACTTTGTTGTCTGAGGTCCAAGGTCAACGCAGCAGTATACCAGGAAGTTTTAGAGCACTTCATGCTTCCTGCTGCTGACTAACTTTATGGAGATGCAGATTTCATTTTCCAACAGGACTTGGCACCTGCACACAGTGCCAAAGCTACCAGTACCTGGTTTAAGGACCATGGTATCCCTGTTCTTAATTGGCCAGCCAACTCGCCTGACCTTAACCCCATAGAAAATCTATGCGGTATTGTGAAGAGGAAGATGCGATATGCCAGACCCAACAATGCAGAAGAGCCGAAGGCCACTATCAGAGCAACCTGGGCTCTCATAACACCTGAGCAGTGCCACAGACTGATCGACTCCATGCCACGCCGCATTGCTGCAGTAATTCAGGCAAAAGGAGCCCCAACTAAGTATTGAGTGCTGTACATGCTCATACTTTTCATGTTCATACTTTTCAGTTGGCCAAGATTTCTAAAAATCCTTTCTTTGTATTGGTCTTAAGTAATATTCTAATTTTCTGAGATACTGAATTTGAGATTTTCCTTAGTTGTCAGTTATAATCATCAAAATTAAAAGAAATAAACATTTGAAATATATCAGTCTGTGTGTAATGAATGAATATAATATACAAGTTTCATTTTTTGAATGGAATTAGTGAAATATAAATTAACTTTTTGATGATATTCTAATTATATGACCAGCACCTGTATATGCTTTTACAATAAGTGTTTTGCTCGTTTCATTTGATCACGACTCATTTAGTCCTTCAACAATACCACTATCTGGCCAACAGAGGACGACGTGAATCTGTATTTGGTCAAAGTTTATAGCAGCATCCGACACGTGCAACTATTTGACTCTCACGAACGCGCGCAGGTGACATGTGAGCATGCTTATGCTCTGTGTAAAAACTCACTACATTTCAATTTCAATTCAATTTATTGTTTAAGGCTGCTCACTTTATTTGTTAGACTATTTGTAGCCTCATTGACACTTTCATTTTACAGGTTTGACTTCAGCAAATGTTGCAAGCCTGTGCAGGAATAGTAAGCGTGTAATATGTGTGTGGGTGGACTGTAATCTGACTCCTCTTCTGCTGTATTTATTATCGAGGCATCGTTCGATATAAGCACAGAGAAACGTCAGCACGCCCCACCTCACAGCGTTCAGTCCGTCAGAGATATTCAAATGACATGTTAAAAGACATGAGGATACACTTCAGCTCCAAATCTCTCTGCTTCATACCTCTGCCTTACCACATGACGAACAGCAATCCAAAAAAGGGAATCTTGAGCAATATCACTTGAGCTGGTTATTTTGTATTCTTCAGTTTGACCTAAAGGCACAGAAAGTGTCCACAAAATGAGAGGCGTCGTGACGGTGTGCTGTCTGAGCTTTCTGCTGGGTCTCGTGGCTGTGGTTGAGAGTGATGAAGACTACACTGAGGATGAAGAGATGATCCTGTCTCTAATTCTGCAGGATGATACCCAGCCTGAAGCAGAGAGCAGGCCATCCGCCCAGTTTTACAGGTGCACGAAGGTACTAATCACTCTATGGGCTTATTACCTGATATTAACTTTGTATTTTTCCTAACTAAACAATTTTTGTTTTTGAAATTTATGCTTAGGGTATAGGAAAATGCTACATATCAAATAGCAAAATTCAGTTTTCTGTGCTCTATAGCATAGTAGGCATTTAGACTTAATCACATGAAATTGTTCTTCTTATAAATGTAAAAGAAATGATTCTGATATATGAAGTTTGTTCTCCTTTAAATCAAGCAAAGTGCTTTTGCCATGTCTACAGGATGGAGATTTTATTCCAGAAAATGTTATTTTTTTCTAAAGTAGCAGGCACATTGTTAGCCCCAATATATTAATGTGTAATAAGGACACTTTATATGACCAAAAATCCATGGACATCATATTATATATATATATATATATATATATATATATATATACACTACCATTCAAAAGTTTGAAAACATTACTATTTTTAATGCTTTCAAAAGAAGTCTCTTCTACTCATCAAGCCTGCATTTATTTGATCAAAAATACAGAAAAAACAGTAATATTGTAAAATATTATTACATTTAAAATAATGGTTTTCTATTATAATATACTTTAAAATATAATTTATGTCTGTGATGCAAAGCTGAATTTTCAGCATCATTAAATCCAGTCTTCAGTGTCACATGATCCTTCAGAAATCATTCTAATATGCTAATTTATTACAAACTTTGTGCTGCTTAATATTTTTTTATAATGTGATACTTTTCAGGATACTTTGATGAATAAAAAGTAAAAAAAAAAAAGAGCAGCATTTATTTAAATTAAATCTTTTGTAACAATATACACTACCGTTCAAAAGTTTGGGGTCAGTATTTTTTTCTTTCTTTCTTTTTTTGGAAGAAATTAATACTTTTTTTTCCAGCAAGGATGTGTTAAATTGATAAAAAGTGATAGTAAAGATTTATATTGTTAGAAAATATTTCTATTTTGAATAAATGCTGTTCTTTTTGACTATTTATTCATCAATGAATGCTGAAAAAAGAATGACAGTTTCCAAAAAATATTAAGCAACACAACTTTGATAATAACTGAGTATCAAATCAGCATACAGTGGTGGTCAGAATTATTGGCACCCTTGGTAAATATGATCAAAAATGACTGTAAAAATAAATCTGAATTGTTTATCCTTTTGATCTTTAATTCATAAAATTACATTTCATTGAAGGAAAAGAATTGAAAGTGAGGACATAAACATGAGGAAACACAAAGGCCAAATTCCCGTAATCATTCATCACAATGAGTAAAACCAAACAATATAGTTCTGATGTGCAGCAAAAGATTGTTGAGCTTCACAAAATAGAAAGTGCCTGTAAGAAAAAAGCTAAAGCATTGAAAATCCCCATTTCCACTATCAGGGTAATAATTAAGAAGTTCCAATTAACTAAAGATGTTACAAATCTGCCTGGAAGAGGACGTGTGTCTAAATTGTAGTAATGCACGGTGAGGAGGAAAGTTTGAGTGGCCAAAGACTCTTCAAGGATCACAGCTGGAGAATTGCAGAGATTAGTTGAGTCTTGAGTCTCAGAAAGCCTAAAAAAAATTTATCAAACAGCACCTACATCCCCACAAGATGTTTGGGAGGGTTTCAAGAAAAATCCTCTGCTCTCATCCAGAAACAATCTCCAGCATATTCAGTTGTCAGACACGACTGGAACTTCAAACTGGACCGGCTTCTGTGGTCAGATGAAACTAAAAAAAGAGCTTTTTGGCAGCAAACCCACCAGATGGGTTTGGTGCACACATGGATAAAAAGTACCCCATGCCCACGGTTAAACATGCTGCTGGATCTTTAATGTTATGGGCCTGTTTTTTCTGCTGGAGGTCCTGGACATCTTGTTCAGATACATGGTATCATGGATTCTATCAAATACCAACAGATAAAAAATCAAAACCTGACCGCTTCTGCTAGAAATCCAATAATGGGCTGTGGTTGGATCTTCCATTAGGAAATGATCCAAAACAAACATCAAAACCAACACAAAAATGTGTCACTGAGCATAAAATGAAGCTTCTGACATGGCCATCCCAGTCCCCTGACCTGAACCCTAAAGAAAATGAGTGGAGTGAACTGAAGAGAAGAAGCACCAACATGGAGCTGGAATCTGAAGGATCTGGAGAGATTCTGCATGAAGGAATGATCTCTGATCTCTTGTCAGGTGTTCTCCAAACTCATCAGGCATTATAGAAGAAGAGTGAGAGCTGTTTTCTTGGCAAAAATATACAAAAATTATTGAATAAAAGGGTGCCAATAATTGTGGCCAACGTGTTTTGTAGATAAACATTTATTTCATAATCTGATTTTCCCCCCACTTTCAATTATTTTTCTTCAATGAAAGGTTAGAATTTTGCTAATTTTATGAATTAAAGATCAAAAGGATAAACAATGCAGATTTATTTTTACAGTCATCTTTGATCATATTTACCAAGGGTGCCAATAATTCTGACCACCACTGTATTAGATTGATTTCTGAAGGATTTTTTTGACACAAAAGACTGGAGTAATGGCTGATAAAAATTCAGTTTTGCATTACAGAAAAAAAATATATTTTAAAGTATATTAAAATAGAAAACCATTATTTTGAGTTGTAATAATATTTCACAATATTACTGTTTTTTTTTTCTGTATTTTCGATCAAATAAATGCAGGCTTGATGAGCATAAGAGACTTCTTTCAAAAACATTAAAAATAGTAATGTTTTCAAACTTTTGAATGGTAGTGTATCTCTCTCTCTCTCTATATATATATATATATAAACAAGCATGTTTTTGAGATGGGCCATTCTGCAGAATTGGTTCAAAGTCAGAGTTGGAAACGTCTGGAAAAAAAATGTCTTTTTCCTCAAATTCTGTATGTATGCAAATTGTATAATATCCAAGGTACACATTTCTAGTAATTGTGCAGTTAATTCTCATAATTTATTTTCAGAATATTTTGGAATATTTTGTTTACATTTACCTTGTAAATATATTTTTTGCTATTTTTTAAAAAAAAGTTTTCACAGGTAAATCAATAACGATTACAATTTTAACAATATTTCAAATGTAATTTATGAGATTTGTTGTATTTTGAATCCAATCTTTCTTTGCAAAAGTCAAAGTTTATCATACTGATTTCAAAGTGAAGGATTCATTAGTTTGAATATACAGTGAACCAAACACTATCATAACATCTTAGTTGATCATTCAGTATACTTTATTTTTGACAAAACGTCCCATGTTTCGGTCGTGACTGCACATTTTCGGTAGCGACCACATCACATTACAGAATTTTAACTGGCATGCTAAACCACCACTAAAACATATTAAAACACTGATGATTTTAATAACTGTTCTAAAATTTAGTTAATTTTCCCCCAAAGAAATGATTGTGTTCCCTTTTGTCACTACAAAAACAATGTTGACATGTTTTAGTCATGACTGTTTCGGTAGTGACAATTTTAGATACTTTTGAGCCTAGCTCAGAGATGATAATCAGCACATGGTTACCCTGCACTGTTCTGAACAGCTGTACACACATAACAACTACATTTTATGGAATAACTCCCAAAAAAGTTTGCTTAATTGCAGAAAAAAGGTGTTTAGTAGTGACATTCCTTAAAGTTACACACAGATTTTCAGACATTTGAACACATTTAACTCAAAATAGGACTCTATCTACTATGAAAGAGAGGCTATGAGAGAGAGGGACACAGGAATATTTCCTGATCAAAAATGTATTAGTGTGGATAAAATCAGTCTCAGCCAATGGATTAAAACATACACTGTTTCAGTAGTGGCATGAAAATGCGGGACACATTTTTCATAATTTAAAAATAAAATATAAAATAAATATATATATATTTTGTAACTTCACTTCTTAAAAAAAATCCAAAATATATTTTTAAAAACAACAATGCAAAAAGTATTTCAATATTTTCACAGGTTGAAATGTATGGGTTAGGGTTCAGGACAGCCACCTCCCTATTGAAAGTATCCAATAAATGATGATTTTATATATATATTAAGCTTACTGAATCAAATACTTTGTGTGTTTTACCCACAGGACGCGTGGCGCATGCCGGGTCAGTATATAGTGGTGATGCGGAACGGGACGCACGTGAACCAGGTGGATCGCACCGCGTGCAGACTCCGCGCAAAAGCCGCAAAACGCGGATACCTGATAGAAATACTTCAGACTTATTCTGGGGCCTTCAATGGGTTTCTGGTGAAAATGAGCAGCGATGTTCTTCACATGGTAATTAACAGACATTATTGCACAATAATGCTCTCAGTTTGAGCTGTATTATGGACTGAAAAAAAAAACCTCGAACTGGAATTAAAATAATTCTTCAGTTATTGTGTCTTTTTCATTCCATTGCATGTGTTTTTGGCAGGCAGTAAAGCTGCCCCATGTGGAATACATTGAAGAGGACTCCTCCATCTTTGCCCAGAGCATCCCATGGAACCTGCAGCGCATCCTTCAAAACAAACATGAGCCTGGAAAATACTCACCACCCAGTGAGCTAAAATCTCCTCTCTCTCTTTAAATGCTTTGTAAATGCTTTTTAGGGTAGTAAAATGTTTAATCTTCAATCTCCATCCCTGTTCTTCATGTGTTTTGCCATTTATGGTCTGTTGAGCCGTCATGCTTGTGTGTATGCAGATGACGGCGCAAAGGTGGGAGTGTATCTCTTAGACACAAGCGTTCAGGTGACTCATCGTGAGATTGAGGACAGGGTTATGGTGACGGACTTCAACAGTGTGCCAGAGGAGGATGGGGTCAGAGTTCACAGACAGGTTGGTGAATGTAATGAAATGTTTCATGACAGGCAGTTTTTAGAAGCATACGTCCATCACTTCCTACGGTCTTCTGCCCACAGGCTAGTCAGTGTGACAGTCATGGGACGCACATAGCAGGAGTGGTCAGTGGACGGGACTCGGGTGTAGCTCGAGGTGCCAGCGTGAACAGTGTCCGAGTGCTGAACTGCCAAGGCAAGGGTACCGTGTCAGGAGCTTTGGCAGGTAAACCAAAACATAAATAAATAACGAATAAATACAATTAAATAAATAAAAAACATAATATTATATTTTATAAAAAATTCTACACAGTGTATTATATATTACATATATATAAACTGTCAGGAGATTTGGCAGGTAAACCAAAACATAATAATTAATATACATTTATATTATATATATATATATATTATATACAAATCATAAAAATAAATACATAATATTAATAAAAACATTATATATATATATATATATATATATATATATATATATATATATATACACAGTACAGTCCAAAAGTTTGGAACCACTAAGATTTTTAATGTTTTTAAAAGAAGTTTCGTCTGCTCACCAAGGCTACATTTATTTAATTAAAAATACAGTAAAAACAGTAATATTGTGAAATATTATTACAATTTAAAATAACTGTTTTCTATTTGAATATATTTCACAAAGTAATTTATTCCTGTGATGCAAAGCTGAATTTTCAGCATCATTACTCCAGTCTTCAGTGTCACATGATCCTTCAGAAATCATTCTAATATGCTGATCTGCTGCTCAAGAAACATTTAATGTGTACAATTGTACAAAATATTTGTGTACAATATTTTTTTTCAGGATTATTTGATGAATAGAAAGTTCAAAAGAACAGTGTTTATCTGAAATCTAATCTTTTGTAACATTATAAATGTCTTTACTGCCACTTTTGATTGATTTAATGCATCCTTGCTGAATAAAAGTATTCATTTCTTTAATTTCTTTTCAAAAAAAAATAAATAAAAATTCTTACTGACCCCAAACGTTTGAACGGTAGTGTATAATGCTACAGAAGCTTTGTATTTCAGATAAATGCTGTTCTTTTGAACTTTCTATTCATCAAGGAATCTTGAAAAAAAAAGTACACAACTGTTTTCAACATTGAAAATAATCATAAATGTTTATTGAGCAGCAGATCAGCATATTAGAATGATTTCTGAAGGATCATGTGACACTGAAGACTGGAGTAACGATGCTGAAAATTCAGCTTTGCATCACAGGAATAAATTACTTTGTCAAATATATTTAAATAGTACACAGTTATTTTAAATTGTAATAATTTTTCACAATATTACTGTTTTTTACTGTATTTTTAATTAAATAAATGTAGCCTTGGTGAGCAGACGAAACTTCTATTAAAAACATTAAAAATCTTAGTGGTTTCAAACTTTTGGACTACTGTAATATATATATATATATATATACAAATATAACAAATAAACAAATATATCAGGTAAACATAGATAAGACATAAATAATAAAAAATAAAAACAATATAACAACCTTTTTAATATTTAATATTAACCTTTAATAATTTAATACTATAAACTGCAATGAATTTATATAATAAAATAATTATCATATTTAATATTAGTATTAACCCCTAATTAATTTAATATATGCAGTGAATATAATATAATATAAAACCTTATTAATATTTATTATTAATATTAACATTATTTATTAAATATAAAATAAATAATAAAAAAATAAAAACATACCGTCAGGAGCTTTAGCAGGTAAACCAAAACATAAATAATAATAAAAAAATATTATAATTATATATATTTTATTATTTCTGTTTATATATATATATATATATATATCACATTTTTTATTATTTACTAGTGGGTGCAGGACACTATAGTTCATTTATGTAAGTGAGGATAGCAAAATTATACCCATATTATACCCAAAAATTCTTCATAGAGTGGACTACCAGTAAAATTAATAAAAATTTGGAACCAAAAATTATTCAGACACTTTGACCTGACCAAGTTTTGCTTTTTTATCTGACATAATTAAGAGTATTTTTTTCTGACAGTTTAACTCTGAAATCTTGATAATCATATTTTATTACCATTTTTATTTAAACTATAGTGAATAAACTGTATTAATGAATGAAATGTTCTAGGTGTCTGAATAAATTTTGGTTTGACCAAATATATATATATATATATATATATATATATATATATATATATATATATATATATATATATATATATATATATATATATATATATATATAAAAGGAAAAATAATAAACAACAAACTATTTATTATTAAATAATAAGCAATGTCATGAGCTTTGGCAGGTAATCAAACAAACAGTAAATAAAAATATTACATTATTTTATTATTTTACACAACTCTGTTACAGGTCTGGAGTACATCCAGTCATCTCTGATGTCTCAGCCAATCAGACCCGTGATCCTACTGCTGCCATTTGTAGGGGGATTCAGTCGCACCCTCAACGCTGCCTGCAGGACAATGGTTGAATCTGGTGCAGTGCTCATTGCTGCAGCCGGTAACTACAACGATGATGCGTGTCTGTACTCACCAGCCTCAGAGCCCGAGGTACCGGCCTGAGATTACAGTGGGTTGAATCCTTCAGAAAAGCATTTGCTTGTCAGTATAATTGGTTTTGCCATCATTTGTTCCCCTGCTGCAGGTGATAACAGTAGGGGCTGTTAATTTTGCTGACCAGCCGTTGAGCACTGGGAAAACAGGCACCAACGTGGGCCGCTGCGTGGACGTGTTCGCACCCGGGGATGACATCATTAGCGCATCCAGCGATTGCTCTACCTGCTTCACTACCAAGAGCGGAACGTCACAGGCAGCGGCACACGTCGCTGGTTAGCACACACACACACACACACAACAATTCATACTATTATTCGTGTGTATTATTAGATGGATGAGAGTATATTTTATCAGTCCGTCCAGATAACCAGCTCAGGTCCGTGTGTGTTTTCAGGTGTAGCGGCGGTGCTTCTGAATCTGAGTCCAAACTCCAGCTCTGCTGAGCTTCTGCAACAGCTCCTCTATCATTCAGTCAAACAGGTCATTAACCCAGAGTCTCTGCCACAGGACCACCGTCTCACTACACCCAACATGGTGGTCGCCCTGCCCGACCCCACCTCCACACTCGCAGGTCAGAGTTCACGAGTAAAGCTTCAACAACAGTAATAATATGGACTGATATTACAGTCTGATGTATGATGATTTTAATACCATAATTAGCAGTTTGCAGTTAATTTCTAATATAATGTAATATAACAGCCTTTTTAATATGTAATATTAACCTTTAATAATGTAATACTATAATTAGAAGACTGCAATGAATTTATGTAATAAAATAATTATATTTAATATTAAAATTAACGCCTAATTAATTTAATGCTATATTTAGAGTGCAGTGAATATACAGTAATATAATATAATAAAATACAATATAATATCATATCATATATAATATAAAACCTTATTAATATTTATTATTAATATTAACCATATTTATTGTTTTGTTTTACTGGTTTATTTACATACTAATTGTGTTTTGAGTAGTGACTTTAATCACGTAACATTTTAATATTTAACAGACTGCACTGAATTAATATATGATATGATATGATATGATATGATATGATGAGATATGATATGATACCTTATTCATATTTATTATTAATATTAACTATATTTATTGTTTTGTTTTACTGGTTTATTTACATACTAATTGTGTATTGAGTAGTGACTTTCATCATGTAACATTTTAATATTATATTTAGCAGACTGCACTCAATTAATATATAATATAATATAATATAATATAATATAATATAATATAATATAATATAATATAATATAATATAATATAATATAATATAATATAATATAATACCCTATTAATATTTATTATTAATATTAACCATATTTATTGTTTTGTTTTACTGGTTTATTTACAATCAAATTGTATATTAATAGTGACTTTCATCATGTAACATACTGTACATACAACAATTTATCGCATTATTTTCTTCCCTGAAAAACATTTTGGAACAGTTTAACTTACAAAATAGTATTACGTTTTTGGTAGTCTGTTACTGGCCCAGGCTTGTTTATGTGGATGCTTTTGCAGTTTAAAACTAGTGTTGCCATGATGGGTAACTTAAACACTATAGAAGTGGCCAAAACATATCTGTAACCATTAAGGTGGTGGTGTGCATTTTTAATGAGGTTGCCACTATGTGTGTGTTTTCTCACAGGAGAGGCTCTGCTCTGTAGATCGGTTTGGTCTGAGAGGTCAGGCGCTTCAGGTTTCGCCACAGCTGTGGCCCGCTGTCGCCAAGGTGAAGAGATGCTGAGCTGCTCCAGTTTCTCACATAACGGCGCGAGAGCTGGAGAAAGATTGGAGGTCATTATCAGAGAAATTTTGTTCAGTATCCTCAAAAAAATACAGTTTAAACTGTCAACCTGATGCGAGTCTCTACTCTACACCAGAGAGTAAGTGAAGCAGAGTAATGTTTAATAATTTTCTTTCTGATAGGTGAGTGATGGGCAGAAAGAGTGTGTTGCTGTCAATGGGAACGGAGGGCAAGGAGTGTTTGCTGTAGCGCGCTGTTGTACGGGCCATAAAGCTCAGTGCCAGATGATAGAGAGTCCCGAGAGAGGCGCGGACGCAGAATGTCCCCCTGACCACCAGCTGACAGGTGACAGATGGTTTCGCACTGCAGCGTTTTTCATAAATTCAATAAATTATGATTAATTAATGAAATGTTCTGGGTTCAGTGGAAGTTCAGACAATAATTTCACTCTGAAAAAGTCCTATATAAAAGGTTCTTTCATTAAAATATTGCTAAAAATAATTGTTAATAATGTTAATAAAAAACTTATTATTTTTTTCCCAAAATGCAATAAATCCATGAGTTTTTTTTTCAAAATGCAGTTAATCCATCAATATAAAAGTTAAAAAATTGAAAATACACAACAAAGTAAGTTGATTCACATATATGACAGCCTCTGAACTTTGCCAATATTTATCTTATATACAGACATTTCACTAAAAATACATTCAGCCGTCGCTCCCAAAATTAATTCAACAGGTCATCTTGTTAATGTTATAAATTATTTGTCATTACTGATTAAAGAGTATCTGGCGCCACCGCACTGTTAAATAAACACATTTGCCGAGTACATTGGTATTAAAAACGGCTTTTTAAAAAAGCCTTCAATGTTTACAGTGCATGGAATGGTGCGCTGTGATTGGTTGAGCTGAAAATTTATCACATATATATCATACACATATATATTAATTGCATATTTATCACTTTTTGCAGAAAAAGGAGATTGGCGTTTGTCGCGTTTTGGAAAGAAAGGGAGAAAACATAACAGAATAACACAACGGATATCGCATTTTGCGCAAAATTTATAAATGACTTTTCAATACCGACCAGATACAATACTGATTTTGGCAGAAACTCAGTTTTTTTGAAAATGCCGTTTATCGCGTTTTGGAACCAAACTCTTCAAATAATTTTTTTCAATAGACATTTTAATCTTGCGCATTTGTTTTGAAATGATTCTGCTGTCACTGCTGCTGAAAATTCATTTTATTAACCGAATGACAACTTGATTGTCTTTGTGTACATTTCTAGTCATGTTTTTATAGAATGTGACAACTGTCATCTTTCCCTGCAGGCTGCAGTTCTTCCTCTTCATCTGGAGATGTATCAGACTCTGATCGACCTCTACATGGCAGCCGCAGGGCATGTCCTGCTAAAAGGGGTGTAACATCATATGCCTCCTGCTGCCACTCGTCCTCTCTGGAGTGTCATCTGAAAGAACACGACCCCACAGGGCTCAGCGAACAGGTGACTTACTATCACAAGAAGTTTCCATTGACTCAGTGAACACAAAAACAAATGCACGGCTTCTAACATTTATACAAGTAGCAGTTTAACTCCTGAATCTCTTGTACAACTGTCGATTCATTGAAACAGGACTTAAAAGGGTTAGTTCACGCAAAAATGAAAATTATTCCATGATTTACTCACTTTCAAGCCATCATAGGTGTATATGACTTTCTTTTTTCAGCCGAACACAACCTGAGTTATATACACTACCGCTCAAAAGTTTGGGATCGGTAAGATTTTTAATGTTTTATAAAGAAGTTTCATCTGCTCACCAAGGCTACATTTACTTAATTAAAAATACAGTAAAAACAGTAATATTGTGAAATATTATTACAATTTAAAATAACTGTTTTCTTTTTGAAAATATTTTAAAATGTAATTTATTCTTGTGATGGCAAAGCTGAATTTTCAGCATCGTTAATCCGGTCTTCAGTGTCACATGATCCTTCAGAAATCATTCTAATATGTCAATTTGCTGCTCAAGAAACATTTATTTTTTACAGTTGTACAAAATATTTGTGTACAATATTTTTTTTTCAGGATTATTTGATGAATAGAAAGTTCAAAAGAACAGTGTTTATCTGAAATCTAATCTTTTGTAACATTATAAATGTCTTTACTGCCACTTTTGATTGATTTAATGCATCCTTGCTGAATAAAAGTATTCATTTCTTTAATTTCTTTTCAAAAAAATAAAAATAAAAATTCTTACTGACCCCAAACTTTTGAACGGTAGTGTATAATGCTACAGAAGCTTTGTATTTCAGATAAATGCTGTTCTTTTGAACTTTCTATTCATCAAGGAATCCTGAAAAAAAAAGTACACAACTGTTTTCAACATTGAAAATAATAAGAAATATTTGAGGAACTAATCATCATATTAGAATGATTTCTGAAGGATCATGTGACACTGAAGACTGGAGAAATGATGCTGAAAATTCAGCTTTGCCAACACGAGAATAAATTACTTTGTAAAATATATTCAAATAGAAAACAGTTATTTTAAACTGTAATAATTTTTCACAATATTACCGTTTTTACTGTATTTTTAATTAAATAAATTAAGCCTTGGTGAGCAGACAAAACTTATTTTAAAAACATTAAAAATCTTACCGATCCCAAACTTTTGAGCGATAGTGTATGTATATATATATATATATATACACATATATATATATATATATACATATACATATACATATATATATATACATATACATATATATATACATATACATATATATATATATATATATATATATATATACATATACATATATATATACATATACATATACATATACATATATATACATATACATATATATACATATACATATACATACATACATATATACATACATACATACATACATATACATATATACATGCATACATACATATATATGTATGTATATATATATATATATATATATATATATATATATATATATATTATATATATATATATATATATATACACACACATATATATATATACATATATACACACACACATATATATATATATACATATATACACACACACATATATATATATATATATGTGTGTGTGTATATATGTATATATATATATGTGTGTGTGTATATATGTATATATATATATATATGTGTGTGTATATATGTATATATATATATATATATATATATATATAAATATATATATATATATATGTATATGTTTTTTATATTTCAGTGCTCTTTGTAAATAAAATCATATAAAATAATTATGTCTCTTCAGAAGACTTGGAATAAACCACCCAATTCATATGGATTTCTTTATAAACACTTTGGGTGAACAGACTTTCAATGAAGGGAAATCTCTCAGATTTCATTAAAAATATCTTTGTGTTCCAAAGATGAACCAAAGTCTTATGGGTTTTAGTGAGTGTGGCAGCAAAATGTTAATTTCTGGGTGGTCAAATTTACTGCTGTTCATCTAAGTTTTGTGGGCGAAATCCTGTCATTTCAATGGGAATGTTCGTGCTGGTTTTGCATGAGCGCAAAAGAATGAAATTTTGCATCAGGTTCAGTTGGTCATACGAATTTGCTCTGTTCACCAACAGAAAGCTGTTAGATTTGAAAGTGCCTTCTGTGAGAGCTGGGCTTGCCTTTAGTGTCTCTAAGCAGCACTAACCTGCATTATTTCTTTTAGGTGGAAGTGTCATGTGAGGACTCCTGGACACTGACAGGCTGTCAGGCTCTTTCGCATGGTTCTGTCACTCATGGGGCATTTGCTTTAGGAAACACTTGTGTAGTTCGTACAGCTGGAGGACATAAAGGCACTGCCGCCATCGCCACATGCTGCAGGCACCGCCCATCCGACCAGCCGCGTGACCACTGAAGGCCACCTTGATTCCTAAGGGGATGCTGTGTTCCTCTTTCCTCCCTTCTCTAAACACATAACCAAGGACATAACTGCTATAATACGTAGAATAGTTGGAGGCGTGACACAAGTGAGTTCAATTCTGCCACTATGGAATATTACATGATGGAGAGGAGCAATGGTTATGGTTATATCCAGAACCAGTTACAATCTAGACACGCAAAAACACTTTAAAATAGGCCTTTAGACTGCAAAACACATTTTAAATAAGGATGCATTGACCAATTCTGACCTATACCAATAATTATAATGTTATGGCCCATATAAAATTAATTACTATTTTG
This sequence comes from Ancherythroculter nigrocauda, assembly GCA_036281575.1. NCBI lineage: Eukaryota > Metazoa > Chordata > Actinopteri > Cypriniformes > Xenocyprididae > Ancherythroculter > Ancherythroculter nigrocauda. The sequence continues at coordinate 6,326,193 of VTFQ01000014.1, forward strand.
TTTAAATAAATTAAACACTAATAAAATAATTTGAAATGCTACAAGTGAATTTAGGCTTCATTGAAGTATGGACATTCATTTTGAAGTGTTATTAAATAATTCATTTTTAAAGATTGGCTTAGATGATGGCAAAGGTAATCTAAATGTAAAAATAGAGGGATCAAGCATGTACAAAGACATGCAATATTGGCCGATATATTTAAAATATGGACCAATACAGATAAATGAACAAACCTCCAATATTGGTAATACTGATAATACTGAAAACACTGTATTTAGTCAGCACTTTTCATTTCAATATTTACACATTCTGAAATGAACAAGATCTGTTTTTTTCTATATTTTGGAAAGAGCATTATCTACTATTATGCATGTACACTGTTTATAAGAGTTTAATTCTTTTTATAAATGTATATTTTTACATTACAAGTATTATACAAACTTTATGTGAGTAATAGTCTAAAATCAACTTCAGACTTGACACGTACAAAGTGACACAATCTGTGAAAGTTGTGCATTCCAGTTTTTCCTTTTTTATATCAAATGTTTTCATTGTCAAACTCTGATGTACAAATTAAAATGTGGTTTTAACATGCATTAACAGATTCCTTTACACATCATACACACTCGCAGCAGAAATGAATCAAAGAATCCCCAGTTATTAAAAACTCTTCAAGCATCTTCAACCCTGTCCTGACACCCAGCTTAAAAACGCAAGCCTCGTCACAGATCTGCCGAGTGGTTGGTACAGCATTTACAGGTGTAGGAAAGGTTTAAAAAAGATTGATTGGAGGGAGGAGGATCAGACTTGATGATAGTTTTATCACACCCTGTTCACTCAAGTACACTGTACTTCAAAGAAGACTCTACAGCACTGAGTGTAAACTGTAGTTTCTTATGGGCTCCTTCAGTGAAAACCGATTTAGGCAGCTGAGCTGAAATTAGTGTGATATCATTGCGAATGTGCATATTCCAGCAAAATAAGAAAGATGCCTTGAGTTCAGGCACCGATCTGATGAATTGTCAATCGTCACTGAACCCTGTGCCTTCAGCCTGAAACATTTAGAAAAACTCCTCTGGTCATCCAAAAACCTGTTTAACTAATCATCCCAAACGCCAACCACAACTGCGGCGGTAAATTAACAATGAATCTTTTACTGATTCAAAGTATAAAGGCAGTTGTGAGTACTGCAGTGTTTCGCTGACTATAAGAAGCTGACACCAAGAGAAAGAGTCAAAAAGTCAAATACCCTTCTGAAAAGAAAAAAAAAAAAACCCATTTAAACCAGCCTTAACAGGTTTGCTGGTTTTAACTGGTCGCCCAGTCCGACCAATCTTGAGTTAAAGTGCCCAAAACTACTCTAAAACCAGCTAATCACTCCGGTCCTATTGAGAAAAAAACAAAACAAAAGACGTTAAACCAGTTTAAGATGGTGTGCTGGTTTTACCTGATCACCCAGCCAGACCAATCAAGAATTGAAGTGATCGAAAAACTCCTAAAACCAGATAAGCAGGCTTTCTCTGCTGAGAAAAAAACATCTTAAACCAGCCTTAAGTGGTTTGCTGGTTTTATTTGGTTGCCCAGCCTGACCAATCTTTTGTTAAAGTGCTCAAAACCACTCTAAAACCAGCAAACCAGGCTGATCCTGTTGAAAAAACATGTTAAACCAGTTTAAGACGGTGTGCTGGTTTTACCTGATCACCCAGGCAGACCAATCAAGAGTTTAAGTGCACGAAAACCCCCAAAACCAGATAAGCAGGCTTTCCCTACTGAGATAAGACATCTTTTCTTAAACCAGCCTTAAGTGGTTTGATGTTTTTTTCTGGTTGTCCAGTCTGACCAATCCGATTTAAAGTACCCCAAATCAATCTAAAACCAGCAAACCAGGCTAGCCCTCTTTGAAAAAAAAAAACATGTTAAACTATCTTAAGATGGTGTGCTGGTTTAATCTGATTACCCAGCCAGACAAATCAAGTCTGGTGGACGAAAACCCCCCAAAACCAGATAAGCAGGCTTTCCCTGCTGAGAGAAAAAAAAAAAAAAAAATCTTAAACCAGCCTTAAGTGGATTGCTGGTTTTACCTGGTCTCCCAGCCAGACAAACCTTGAGTCAAAATCACTCTAAAACCAGCAAACTAGTCTGGCCTTGTTGAAGAAAAAACATGTTAAACTAGTGTAAGATGGTGTGCTGGTTTTACCTGATCACCCAGCCAGACCAATCAAGAATTGAAGTGATCGAAAAACTCCTAAAACCAGATAAGCAAGCTTTCTCTGCTGAGGAAAAAAAACATCTTAAACCAGCCTTAAGTGGTTTGCTGGTTTTATCTGGTCACCCAGCCTGACCAATCTTTTGTTAAAGTGCTCAAAACCACTCTAAAACCAGCAAACCAGGCTGGTCCTGTTGAAAAAACATGTTAAACCAGTTTAAGACGGTGTGCTGGATTTACCTGACCAATCAAGAGTTTAAGTGCACGAAAACCCCCCAAAACCAGATAAGCAGGCTTTGCCTACTGAGATAAGACATCTTTTCTTAAACCAGCCTTAAGTGGTTTGATGGTTTTTTCTGGTCTTCCAGTCTGACCAATCCGAGTTAAAGTACTCCAAATCAATCTAAAACCAGCAAACCAGGCTAGCCCTCTTTAAAAAAAAAACATGTTAAACTAGCTTAAGATGGTGTGCTGGTTTAATCTGATCACCCAGCCAGACAAATCAAGTCTGGTGGACGAAAACCCCCCAAAACCAGATAAGCAGGCTTTCCCTGCTGAGAAAAAAAAACATCTTAAACCAGCCTCAAGTGGTTTGCTGGTTTTACCTGGTCTCCCAGCCAGACAAACCTTGAGTCAAAATCACTCTAAATCCAGCAAACTAGTCTGGCCTTGTTGAAGAAAAAACGTGTTAAACTAGTTTAAGATGGTATGCTGGTTTTCACCAATCCAGACCAATCAAGAGTTTAAGTGCCCCAAAACCCCTAAAACCAGCTATCAGGCTAAAAAAACATCTTCAAGTTGGTTTCTGGCCACTAAACCAAGCTGAACACCAAGCCAGGCTGGGAGACCAGCAGAAACCAGCTAAGACCAGCATATCTGCTTAGGCTGGTTTAAGATTTATTTTTTTTTCTCAACAGATGGTGGACCAGCGTGTTTCAGCTTTGGCTGGTTCACTCAGCTCTTTTCCACCAAGAGACTCTCTCACACATGCAAACATGCAAAGAAGAACGTCAAAAAAGCGTCAACGTGAAAGTTTCCGGAAAACCAAACAAAGAGCAGGTGACTGTGAGGTAAAAAGCAGCACTCTTTCAGCAAACGTTTGTGTGAGGTGGTGTCGAGGTCTTTCCGCTGTAAACATTGAAGCAATGTCGCTAAGTGTTCTAGTCTAAATACAAAATGAGCAGCAAACGGCAGATGAATCACCCTGCGGACTCCCTGAAAGAGAGACATCACAGGCCCGGCTCAAACAAGCGACCGTGACGCACGAGATGCCGCCTGTGTCCTCATATGGCGCTCTGAGATGAGTGCGGCCGAGCGTATGTGTGTGCGTTGTTATCGTAATGTCAAGCGAGTTCAGGCATTTGTGTAGCACGATTTGTCTACTGGTTTGTCTCAAGACGAGGATGCGAACAGCGCAGGGGACGAGTCGAGTAAAGGCACTTTACTACTCTTTGACAACTTCCCATCCCTTAAACAACCTCTGTCTTACTCTTTTCCCCTCTCCCTTCATCCCCTTTCTGCCCGATCCTCGCCCCGTCATTCTATCGCATAAGGCAGACTGAACGGAAATGATGCAGGCAAATGAACCAAAAAAAAAAAAAAAGAGACAAATTTGGCAAAATGAACCCTGAAAAGTGTCTTCACGTCCTAGACCTTCATACCAGAGACAACATCAAAACAGATGAACAGAAATAATGAGATGACACACTGCTGATTGTAGCACTCATTGTCTTTCAGGAGGAAGAAACCTTCATTGGACAGTAGCATCTCTGTGTGTTGCATATGTGTATCTTCTGATGCGATGTGTCTTCCGCTGTAAAGTCTGTCCCCCATGTCCACCATCGTATTTCGCTGTCTAGCACTTGCGTAAACAGCTTGTGTCTTCTGCTGCACGCTGTTCCTATTCAGCGGTTCCTATCCAGAAAGTCAAGGGTGGACAGAGCAGTGAGGGACACGTGTGTCCAATTGTCTCCACGTGATGATCGGTCACAAGCTGAATTCAAATATAAAGTGCATTTTAAAAATACCAGCAAGAATGAGAAGGGAAAAATGGTGTGATTATTTGACTCTCAGAGACTTGGCAAGTTCCTCTTTTTTTTTCGAATAGATTTGAGGCACCTCTCAAACAGATCCAGAAAAAAATAAAGAAAATCAGTAAAGGATTCTTAAAAATATTATTTTACATTTGAAATTACACTTATGGAACACATCTTTACATTTCTCATGAATAGTATCTACTTAATTACATTGGCAAATATACGCTGACTGATTTCGTTTAAAACACCCCGTCTGGCACCATAGTAGTAGTTCTGCGTAAAAACGTGAAATGAAAGCCTCCGTTTTTAAGTCCCATTCGTCTGACAAAACGCATTGAGTCAGATGAAACATCACAATAACTTGGAACTCTAATTTCATCCAGCCAGTCTTTAACCACCAGAAAAAAAAAACGGAAAAAAAAAAGAACGAGATATTTGCGTCTGTTCACGTCTCCGGCGAGGCGGCCTGAAGAGTGAGCGCTCTGGCGGACCCTTTGGCTCCTTCTGGTCGGTCCATTTCCAGTCCCTAGAAGATCAAATGCAGTTTTCTGATTGTGTGTTTAGAGCCACAACATCTTTCCGTTGGAGAGAACTTTTTTTTTGTGTTGTTTTGATGTGCACAAACGATGAGAAACGTTAGGGGTCAACATCTTCTAGATCACTCCGAGAATCACCCAACATCATTGGGGATTCAGATCCCTGAGAGAAAGAGGGAGAAATGGTGACACAGTAAATATAATGATTTATTAAACCACTAGGATGTTTTAACATAATATTTGATATAATTGATGTTGGACTGTTGAATTAATGAGACCTGTCTGAGGCTTCGGTCTGAGTTCTCATTGGCCGGGCTGCCGTCTGATCCATTGCTGCTGCCGGACTGCTCCTTCTCATTCAGTAAAGCTGTGGCATAAGCCAGAGTGTCCTAAACACAAAACCAATCATTCATTGAGCTCCATTCAGAAGGCCAAATGCAGTGATTTTCTCATAAAAAAAGCTAGCTAACTTTTAGCTGTAAGTAAACCATATTTTGTTTTTGGGGTATGTTTTAACCCTCTGGAGTCTGAGGCTGATTTGGGGCCTGGAGAAGTTTTGACATGCCCTGACATTTGTGCTTTTTTCAGTTGTTCATAAACATATAAATGACAAAAGTGTCATTACACTGTATTCAGCACAAACTAGGCTACCATAATATGTGAGGAACATGTATGTACATGTTTGTGTTGGTGTTTTTCAATAACCACGCATAACGTTTATGCGTGGTTATTGAAAAAACAAAAAACTTAAGTCACTGAAATGTTATATATGTGTTCTAAAAACTAATGTTATATATGTGTTCACAAAACGTCTGGGTATTGGAGGTTGCTTCAAAATTATGTAAAAATTATCCTGCCTACTTGTTTATTTATAACAATATATTGATTTAGTTTTTGTAAGACACTTTTTGCCAAGAAACACAGTATGCATGGAGGCGTGAATCATCATGAATAATGGGTGATTTACACCTGAGAAGACAAAAGAATCGCATAAAAGACCTCTAATGAGCTGCATAATAATGAGCTCTTTCAGTCAGGTAGGCTGTGAAAAAACCCTCTGTGATCATGTCTCAAGCTCATCATGGTGTATATCAAACATACAGAAAAAAACAGCAATACTGTGAAATATTACTACAATTTAAAATAATGGTATTCTATTATATATATGTATTTCTGTGATGCAAAGTGTCTGAATAATTTACCTGTTACCTCTGTGGCATTTCATATAGGCTTTTAGCTTAAAAGCATGCACATTTGGAAAAATATTGATGGATTCTCATGTTTATGTCAATTTTCTATACAGAGGAGTAATATTTATTCAATATTTATTGTCATCACTGCGAGCGCTGGATACTGTGTTTTCAATTCATACTTGCAGGCGGAGGGCGCTCTGTATACATTTAGTCCACAAATTCATCTAAAGAAGAACAGACACCATGTGACATTCCAGGAACTAACAGGCTTCCAGAGATCGCCAAGTGTGACTATTCAAAACACTTTTGAAGACAATAAATACACGATTGAGACGATGAATGCATGTATTGCCTCAGAATTTGCGTTTGAATAGCTCTGTGGGCGTGGCCGCATTAGCGGATAATGACCTGAATCACAGAGGTCTGACATGTCACTTTTCATACAGATTACATAAACAGAGAATATTTGTTTTCGATTTGACTTACATGATTTAAAACCTGACATTTCAATGTTTTTTTAGACATAAGTCTCATTTTTGTGTCATTAGTATTCTCTAAGTTACAGTTCATTTTCTGAGAACTATCAGATTGGACTTCGTTCAGAGGGAGACGACAGATCACGCATCATGTTAGTTTTCTTTATTTTACAAAAAGCACAACATTTTGTTTTTACTCCGAGTGTACACAAATAAAAGAAGATATTCTATAGTTTCAATTGATATATTACTTATGTCTCTATGACAAAAAATGACGGAGTATTTTAAGTCTGTTTTGCTGCAATGTGAAAAAAAATCCTGCAAAACGCGCCGGCGTGTTACCCGACTCCAGAGAGTTAAAGGGTTTCCCCCAAAATGAAAATTCTGTCATCAATTACTCATGCTCACGTCGTTCCAAACCCGTAAGACTTTCATTCATCATTCAACCTCATTGACGAGAATGAACCTCATTGGTTCTTGAGGAAGCTCAAACGTGATGCGTAACACGAGAATGAACCTGACTGGTTCTCGCACGTCAAGCGAACATTCTTGAGCTTCCGTTTCCTACAAATGATGTGTGAGTTGATGAATGTTTATATGTGAACAAAAGCCTAAATTCAATCTGTTTATCATATAAAGCGATCGAGTCTCTTCAGAATATTTGGACTCAATATGGATTAGTTTTACGATCTCTTCATGAACTTTTTGAAGCATCAAAGTGTCAGTTGCGTAGCTGTCAACGGAGGGACAGAAAGCTCTCAGATTTCCTCAAAAAGATCTTCATTTGTGCTCCAAAGATGAATGTAAGTCTTACGGGTGTGGAACGACATGAGGGTGAGTAATTAATGACAGAATTTTTATTTACTAAACCTTTAACATAAAATACAAAATATAAAAAACAGATTATTAAAAATAAAAGTCTACTGTAAATTAGCTTAACTTAGCATTTTTGTGTTGTTCTGGGGGTGTTTTCATCTCAAAGAAAAGTGAAATATTAAGAATGTACAAAAGTGAAGGAAAGAAAGAGAGTGTAAAATGGGATTTTTACTCCTAAGATCTTTACAAATCATTTTGAATTCAAAATGACAAATTTCCCTTAATGTGTTATTGTTAACTTAAAACTAAAACCATTTAAAATAGTTTTCGGCAACTGAAATAAAACTGAAATCAAAATAAATATTAGATGAAAAACTCAAAAAACTTTAAAATGAGAAATGTTGCCTTATCAACCAAATGAAATAAGTTTTAAGTACTAAAATTACTAAAACTGAAATAAAAAATAAATTAATGCTATATAGAAACATAAAAAATTATAAAAGCACAACATTGCTAAAACTGAAAATATAAAAATAAAAAACCCAATTTAATATATTAATAAATACTATAATAATATATGAATAATACTAAAATAACACTGAATCAGTAAAGGGTAAATTTCCCCAATGGAGTCCCGGCATTTCAATCATTTTATCAAAACAGTCAGTGGGCGGTCGGAGCTAACAGAAGAAAAAAAATTCAGAACAGTTTTTACGTTGTAAATTTGAAATTACAAGTTTGGCAAATATATACACTTATATGTATAATGTAATCCAAGTTCAAGAACGCAGCATAATGATACGTCAGACTGTAAGTGCAGTACCTGTGCTGAGATGGTGCGCTGGAAGGTTTTAGCAGTGGACGTCTCGTTCGATACATTGCTCTGAGGCGTCCAGTAGTGCTCTGACATCTGAAAGAGGAGAGAGGGGGAATTTAAAAAAATGCACAATAAAGAAGTACTAGTGTTTGAGTGCATTTCTGTGGTCTCTTGCCTTCTTCTGAAGCCACTGAACGGCCCAACTCCAATGTCCTGAGAGCTCTTTAAAATAGTCCTTAGCTGGAGAACATCTAACAGAAACACAGAGGCATTAAACATCACTGCTGCCAGAAACATAATGCATTGTGTGGTCACATGAATAATTGTAACCACAATTATAATACTTATGTCATGCCTTTAGAAAGTATAACGCATTGAAACACAAAGAAATCTGCAAATATTAAAATGCATTTTTAATGTACATGTAATGTTGATACCATGGAGAAATACTGCCATACAGATATTTTTAATATTATCTCATAATTTGGCAGCTGGTATATTAGGCTGCTGTCACTTTAACACCTGACGAGAATGTCGAGAATAACTTGTTAAATTGAGAATAAAGTTGTTATTTTTCGAGAAAAAACATTAAATTAAGAGAAAAAATTAAAAATAAAATGGGGAGAATAAACTCGTTAAATTTTGAAAATAAAGTTATGTTTCGAGAAAAAACTTGTTAAAGTTTGAGAAAAAAGTCGATAATAAAATGTCGAGAATAAACGCATTCGAACAGTGTCATGTTCATTACTTACTGATAGAGGACATGATGGAGTTGGATCACTTAGTCAAAAAACTTAATGTGGCTTAATGCATTAACAGTGATATTAAAAGATCAGATTCTGTACATAACTTATTAATAAACCATACTATGTGCAGATAAACAGATGAGTGCATATGAACGCAACACGTTTAATTACACGTTAAGCATTTTCATCCATAATGTGCCTCATAAAGAAAACCGATAGCGTGGTTTAATGTACAAACTAAGACAGTGGAATTAAAAGATCAAATTCTCTAAACACCTTATTAATAAACCATACTATGTGCAGATAAGCCTAATGACTTCAAGCTATAGGCTGGAAGAGTGTGTATAGACGTTTTTCAATAGTCTATAGGCCTATTTCTTTTTGTGTAGCCTATTTAATATGCCTGTAAGCCTGCTTATGTGGCTAGATATATATTGTTCTTTTTGTTTCTGTTTGCACATTTACAGTAAAACATATGGATGCCACTTTTTTCATTCTTGAAGCAAACTTTTTGTCTGTATGGTGATTAGATTCACTGTTTTGCTCTGCCGCTTTGAACTTGAGAACGCGCCGCATCTGGTGTGCACATGACGCTTCATTCATAGCGCACAAATTTACACTTGAACGGACAAATACACATAATTAGCTAAAGCTGGTAGTATATTTGTAACTAAAAGAAAGCCTAAAATATATCTTGACTGAGAGATTTAACTCTGTCATGTCCTCGTTTAGTACGCAATGATCATGACACTGATCAAATCCGTGTTTATTCTTGACATTTTATTATTAGCTTTTTTTCTCTAAATGTAATGAGTTTTTTCTTGAAGCATAACTACTTTATTATCAAAATGTAATAAGTTTGTTTTCGACATTTTTACTTTTTTCCTCAAAATTTAACGAGTTTAATCTCGCTTAATAATGATCTCGAGATGGTTCTATTTTTTTTTTTATTATTATTGCTTGGCCCTAATTCTCTTCCGTAGGTGGGTGTTAATGTCAAGCCCTGATTATAATGTAGAATATGAAAAATGAATAGTTATTTTGACATTTGCTATAGTTTACATTTACTAGTGTTATTAAATTATTAGTTTATTTAAAGACTAACTTTACTTGAGTGTTAGATGACGGCAAAATCATGTAAAAAAATGATCACGAACAACTAAATATCCTATATCAATATCCTACAGATACAGATAAATGAAAAATATTGGGTGATAACTGAAATTACACTATTATATCATATATCTCTTCAACACAGCTATGTAAATATCCATATTGTGCATCCTTAATTTGAGCCCACTCACTTCTGTGCCAGCGTCACCAGGAACTTCACACACTGATAGCAGCGACTGCTGTCCACGTTGTTGCTCTGATGCATCAAAGCTGTGAATAATTGAAAATCACATGTTAGTACAAATCAGTTTAATCTTACAAATACTCATGCTGATAGATCCAAATGATACGGTTCTTACCCAGAAGGCCCTTTTCAGTTTCAAATGCATATTTGAGCCTCTGGGACTGCAGAGGGTCCTCTACCATCTGAGAGGTGACAGGAAGAGCGGTGTTACATCATTACTCACTACTCCAAACCAGTATTTATAGCAGCACACAGCCATCACTCACCAGGATCTCTAGCAGCATCTGAAAAACGTTCTTCAGTTCATGAGGTGGAGCCGTTTCCAGATGATTCTAGAACATGAACATATTGTCAGGTATATTTTTATTGAATAAAAATACAGGCAGGGATCAGCTCAACAACATTTTTTTCTGCTGAGATTACTTTAGATTTGTATATTTGTATATGTTATTTTTACTTAACATTAAACATTTTTTCCCCTAAATAATTTGTATAATAATAATACATTATTAATGATAAATATTTAAGTACAAACCCGATTCCAAAAAAAGTTGGGACACTGTACAAATTGTGAATAAAAAAGGAATGCAATAATTTACAAATCTCATAAACTTATATTTTATTCACAATAGAATATAGATAACATATCAAATGTTGAAAGTGAGACATTTTGAAATGTCATGCCAAATATTGGCTCATTTTATATTTCATGAGAGCTACACATTCCAAAAAAATTGGGACAGGTAGCAATAAGAGGCCGGAAAAGTTAAATGTACATATAAGGAACAGCTGGAGGACCAATTTGCAACTTATTAGGTCAATTGGCGACATGATTGGGTATAAAAAGAGCCTCTCAGAGTGGCAGTGTCTCTCAGAAGTCAAGATGGGCAGAGGATCACCAATTCCCCCAATGCTGTGGCGAAAAATAGTGGAGAAATATCAGAAAGGAGTTTCTCAGAGAAAAATTGCAAAGAGTTTGAAGTTATCATCATCTACAGTGCATAATATCATCCAAAGATTCAGAGAATCTGGAACAATCTCTGTGCGTAAGGGTCAAGGCCGGAAAACCATACTGGATGCCCGTGATCTTCGGGCCCTTAGACAGCACTGCATCACATTCATGAATGCTGCTGTAATGGAAATCACAACATGGGCTCAGGAATACTTCCAGAAAACATTGTCGGTGAACACAATCCACCGTGCCATTCGCCGTTGCCATATCTAAACATGATCCAGAAGCGCAGGTGTTTTCTCTGGGCCAAGGCTCATTTAAAATGGACTGTGGCAAAGTGGAAAACTGTTCTGTGGTCAGACGAATCAAAATTTGAAGTTCTTTTTGGAAAACTGGGACTCCATGTCATCCGGACTAAAGAGGACAAGGACAACCCAAGTTGTTATCAGCGCTCATTGAGAAGCCTGCATCTCTGATGGTATGGGGTTGCATGAGTGTGTGTGGCATGGGCAGCTTACACATCTGAAAAGGCACCATCAATGCTGAAAGGTATATCCAAGTTCTAGAACAACATATGCTCCCATCCAGACGTCGTCTCTTTCAGGGAAGACCTTGCATTTTCCAACATGACAATGCCAGACCACATACTGCATCAATTACAACATCATGGCTGCATAGAAGAAGGATCCGGGTACTGAAATGCCCAGCCTGCAGTCCAGATCTTTCACCCATAGGAAACATTTGGCGCATCATAAAGAGGAAGATGCGACAAAGAAGACCTAAGACAGTTGAGCAACTAGAAGCCTGTATTAGACAAGAATGGGACAACATTCCTATTCCTAAACTTGAGCAACTTGTCTCCTCAGTCCCCAGACGTTTGCAGACTGTTATAAAAAGAAGAGGGGATGCCACACAGTGGTAAACATGGCCTTGTCCCAAAAAAAACAAAAAAAAACAAACTTATTTTTCCCTTAAAATTATACATTTTCTCAGTTTAAACATTTGATATGTCATCTATGTTGTATTCTGAATAAAACTTCCACATCATTGCATTCTGTTTTTATTCACAATTTGTACAGTGTCCCAACCTTTTTGGAATTGGGTTTGTATTAAAAATAAACTATTCATTGATTGCCATCATTATAGTTGAGCCCTGGAAGGTTTAAACTAGTCAGGATACCAACCTTGAGTAAATGCAGGACTCCCAGTGAGAAAGGTTCATTGCAGAATGAGCAATATGTGATCATCTCTATGAGAAACGACAATGGGCCGGACAACTCACGCATGGCAAACATCACCTGAAAGACATGTGCCTCAGTCAGTAGTGTGAAATACAGACAGACAGAGACAGGAGAGAGTGAAAAAAGATAATCTTACCTCCATGAGATACACCTGTCCTTCCGATTTAAAGAGCAGCGTGTTGATGTCTGAATGTAGAGGCAGGAGGGGCGAAGATGGAGCCACCAGTCCAGAGGAAGCGTGCTTGAACACTCCTTGAGCTGAACACACATTTTTGTACAATTTTTTCAGGATTCTTTGATGAATATAAAGTCACTTTTGATCAATTTATTGCCTACTTGCTGAAAAAAAGCATTAATTTAAATCTTATGTATTTTAAAAATTGTTTTTATTTATAAAATATATATTAAAAAAGTGCTTTCTCATAATGTAGTTGTATTTGTATTTTGCAAATGTTATTTTAGTTACAAATATTTTTTGGTCTTTTGCATTTTTGGTTATAACAGTTTTGGCGTGTGTCCTGAAATCATTGTGTGTTCTTACCCTCCGTCCTCTGAGACGTGAGGTCTGTGTGCAGCACTATCAAGGCCAGAGTGTTGTGGAGATGCAGGAACTCTCGAGCCTGTGCTGAACTCCAGCGCCGGTGCTAAAACACACAACGAGCAGAATGTCATTAACACAGACATTAAACAACAGAGGTTAACATGAGCGCTTAAGCAAACCCCAATATTCACAAGATGCAGAACACCTAATCAGGTGATAAAAGATGGCATCTGCAATACCTGGTTGTTTTGCCGGTTGGCTCCCAGGAGGAAGACAAGCATCCGACGATAAGCTGAATGTTTCAGCAGCAGCTGACACGGCCCACAGCCCTGAAAGAGATCATCAGTGAATAACTTAAATCTGCTCAATCTGTGTGGCTTCAGAAGACTTAAACCACCCCATGTGGTGAAAATCAAATTTTTTATGTTTATATGTCTATGTGCAAATTCATCAGTCAACAGTATTGCGGAGTATTTTCTCCTTAAAACTGCAGTGAACCAAAGACAGTCTCAAAAACGTGGCTTGAAATCGCTCTTGTTCTCTACATCATATGAAAAATCGGGGTACATTTAGCAATACATGTTACGATGAACTATATGCATTTTTTTCTGGCATATAGGCATATAATATACATTGGGGGAGAGACGATCCAACCGTCTCCATTGACTTTGTATTTCGTGAAGCTGCCTCCTTGTCATTTCTGACTTTTAACAAAAAACAGAACAAGCTAAAAAAACAATTTTTTATAAGTTGCCGACCCAAAAAACAAGCGTTTAAGGACACAAAAGTGGATACAGGCAATTGAGACAGAGCAACATGTTATATTACACTGAGAGCTACGCCCACTGTAGGGGAACGTAATCAGTGACAGGAAACATAATATATAAAACTGACTTTTGGATGTTTGACTTAGCAGTGACAAAATGTTTACTGCACACGTAGGCATACTGATATGGGGTTAGATTCCCGCCTAAAGTATTGCGGTCACGGATCAAAAAATACTAAGTGTGAATCAAAAAATTAAAAACGTAAAAATATATAACACAAACTTAAAAAAAAATAATAATACAAAATGATCAGAATGGCAAAGAACGTGGTCACGGATCGAAAGCGTGAATCGAAAAATTAAAAGTGCATTTTAAAAATAAGCATGAATCAAAACTTTCAACACATTAAAAATTATATTGCACATATCTTAAACTTATGTTTATATGTTCTTGAAAGTTGTTTTCTTTGCTTTTATTACTCTGTACTTTGTGCTCTCTTACATTTTCTGCTCATATTTTACTCTTTTGTACGCTTGAGGGAGAGGGAGATGACATCCCTTCAATGCAACTCATGGCTACTTTAAAGTTTGCATTATATGTTTTTACATGTTTTTAAATTTTTGATTCACACTTATTTTTTTGGATCCATGAACGCTTAAATATGCCATTTTGGTGATCAAAGATGAGTTTTAAGGGATAAATTTATTGACTACAGGGGGACTTTGCGGTGCAGACATGTACGTGTATGTACTCGTAAGGGTGAAAAAGTTCCCCATGCGGATTTTGCTCATGTTCAGGTTGGTCAAATGAATTCCCTGTGCTGACCAACAGAAAGCTGCTTGGTTTGAAAGTGTCTTATTTGTGAGCAGTGCTTCATAAACCTCTACACTATTGACAATGGATGCTGTTTTTTTTTTTTTTTTTTTTGTGGATGTGAAATTTTGCTAATGTGACCACACCTTTACAATATTAGTGCACAAGTTGTGTGTGGGCCACTTTTATGCTTCTTTTCTGAGCTTGATATATATTTTCTTTATGGAAAAGAACAGCATGGATGTTCTTCAAATACACTGTCTGGTGCCCCTAACATTGTTCTTACCCTCTGAGCAAAGTTACTGAAGAGGCTGAAGTACTGAGAACAGTTCTTGCAGTTGTCCGGGACGTCCTTATCCAACAGAGAAAGCAGCATGTCCAAAAGACAGTCCAGCCCAGTGTCATGGAAGTACAAAGCACTCTCCAGGGTCTTCTCCAGGATGGTGGCCACCACGACACGGACCTCCCGAACACTGCATTCCAACAGACAGATCCTACCGAGAGAAAGTCATGTCCTTCATCAGATTCAACCATTAACTTGTGAATGTTTTGTGAATGCGACCCTTGTTTTCTACATTTTGCATGAATGTGTGGTAGGAGATGCTGGATGTTGGCATATCTGAGCTGGTTGGGAGGTTCTGTGGAAACTCTTTGTGCAGAGCCAGTTCTATTGTTCTTTCCAGGGGGGAAAGTTTTTGCAGAATTATAGCTCCAGGTCTCCATTGATAAGGGAAAAGGTTGCTTGTTTTGCTGGAAGTGTGTCAGAACTTAATCATAAAACAGTACAGAACATTCCCTGGCTTCGGCTGTGATGTGGAGTGATAATCAGGGCAGCCCTAACATCCGATACGAACCCACCAATCATGTAACAGGGCTGCGAATCTCCAGATCTCGTTTACATGCTCTACACATTAACATCCCCTGACTGGCCCACCTTCCATAGTGCACATGTGCTATTCATTTTCAGCAAAAACAATTATGACCACACACTTACACAAACACAGGTGTTTTTGGTTTTGGGTGAACTGGGCATTAGCTAAAAACAAAAGTGAGGGAATATCCCTTATGGGACAATTTACAGCTTTCCATGCATTTCTTTTTACTTCTTGTGGTAGAAACCAGTTGTACAAAAGATCATCTAGCAGAAGTTAAATGTACAGTGACCTTAAATCGTATTTTGACAGTTTAAAAGTCTGCTGTATGTCTTTACAATGAATGGCACTTGGTTTGTTATTTTGTTACATATTGCAAATACAGTGGTATGAAAAAGTGCTTGCCCCCTTCCTGATTTTTTTATTTTTTTGCATGTTTGTCACACTTTAATGACAGTGACAGCCATTATCCACAAATGGCAAAAATATGGAACAGTGGTGAACCTTCCCAGGAGTGGCCGGCCAACCAAAATTACCCCAAGAGCGCAGCGATGACTCATCCAAGAGGTCATAAAAGACCCCACAACAAAATCCAAAGAACTGCAGGCCTCACTTGCCTCAGTTAAGATCAATGTTCATGACTCCACCATAAGAAAGAGACTGGGCAAAAATGGCCTGCTTGGCAGAGTTGCAAGATGAAAACCGCTGATGAGCAAAAAAACCCCAAAAAAACAAAGGCTCGTCTCAGTTTTGCCAGAAAACATCTTGCTGATCCCAAAGACTTTTGGGAAAATACTCTGTGGACCGAGACGACAAAAGTTGAACTTTCTGGAAGGTGTGTGTCCCATTACGTCTGGCATAAAAGTAACAGCATTTCAGAAAAAGAACATCATACCAACAGTAAAATATGGTGGTGGTAGTGTGATGGTCTGGGGCTGTTTTGCTGCTTCAGGACCTGGAAGACTTGCTGTGATAAATGGAACCATGAATTCTGCTGTCTACCAAAAAATCCTGAAGGACAATGTCCGGCCATCTGTTCATGACCTCAAGCTGAAGTGAACTTGGGATCCACAGCAGGACAATGATCCAAAACACACTAGCAAGTCCACCTCTGAATGGCTGAAGAAAAATAAAATGAAGACTTTGGAGTGGCCTAGTCAAAGTCCTGACCTCAATCCTATTGAGATGCTGTGGCATGACCTTAAAAAGGCGGTTCATGCTCAAAACCCCTCCAATGTGGCTGAATTACAACAATTCTGCAAAGATGAGTGGGCCAAAATTCCTCCACAGCGCTGTAACAGACTCATTGCAAGTTATCACAAACGCTTTTTCACATAGGGCCATGTGGGTTTGTATTTTGTTTTCCCTTCATAATAAAAACCTTCATTTAAAAACTGCATGTTGTGTTTACTTGTGTTATCTTTGATTCATATTTAAATTTGTTTGATGATCTGAAAAATTAAAGTGTGACAAACGTGCAAAAAAAAAAAAAAAAAATCAGGAAGGGGGTAAGCACTTTTTCATACCACTGTATATTCATGCATTTTTCATAGGTACACTATGGAACTTTAGCCCCTCTAGTGGTTAAAAAACAAAAATGTACACATTTTGCGGAAGAACATTGTTTTGGTTGTGCTTTGGCTTTGTGAGCCAGAGGAATATGGTTATTTTAATGCTCATAAAACATTCACTACTAGGCTTAAAGGCCCACTGAAGTGCCTTGAAACAAGCAGCATTATTCAATGTGTTGACGTAATTTCCACTGAAACAGGAAGACAGGAAGGGACATATTTACACCGGGACGCTTTAGATTTTAGAGAGCATTTGATAGGACAGAACATCGGATTAAAAGCTGAAGTGCAGCGAGATGTCATCAAAATCATTGATCCATGTTGGTGGAAGTGAGAGACTGTAAGTTTCGAATGCTTACATCTTTTAAATACAAATTTTGTCATTGTTTTGGAGCACACTAGCTTATAGATAACAGTAAGGCTAACAAATTCTTTAGATGGAAAGGATCTCAAGCTGACTAGATGAAGATGTTAATGTATAAAAACCATCCCTGTGTCGCTTTTACAACATTTCAAATCCCTCAGTTCTTCCATCTCTGAAATGTTGCCAATGTTGATTCTTGTTTTATTTCGAGCTCTGTTGTGTTCTCTTTTTGCCAACAGATTCTCCTCTGTTTAGCGTTTTTTAAAATGGGTGATTCCCAAGAGATTAGCATAGTGAAGGGTAAGAGAAAAACATGTTTTGGGAAGAAGAAATGATGATGTACAGACTCATTTAAATTTTGAACCAAAAAAAAAATGACAGTGTACCTTTAAGTGTGGCTTAGAGTCAAATATTTTTTGGTGTCAATGTATTTTGCTTATATCATCAACCCTCTACACTGCGAGTAAATCACTCGCACATCTGACTAAATTTTGCACTAGGCGACTATTTATTAGCCACTGGCTAATAAATTGTTAGATTTCACTCATCAGCGATTGAGTGACTGAAATGTTTACTAGCCAATGGCGATTCTATTGCCAATGTGTGTGCAGAGGATGATGGATATGATGCTCACTTGATGATCTCCCGTCCTTCAGGTGCCACCAGGTACTGAACCATCCACTGACACGCCTCGCTACTCTTGGACAACAGAACCTCCACGGTAGCAATCCACTCCTCTGTGTCCACCCTGAGAGAGAAGACGTATAAATTGTTAGAATTGTATATAATACATAATGAAATTGAATAGTTTTCACCACTAGTTCTTGTCTTTTTAATAGTTTAACATTAATAACAACTGGAACTAGAATTGAGCATTGTAAACGAAAGTAGCATCTCACCTGAGTTTCTTTTTGGTGCGCAGGTACGTGTGGAAGAGGAACTGGACAGCCAGCTGCAGGCTGGTTTTTGCCATGGCCTGATAAGACGGATGTTTTAACTTTGTCTGTAAAAAAAAAGGTAAAGCTCAAATATAAGAGAAATACAGAGATTATAGAAGAGGCAATAATCAAATGAATTCTCAGTTTACCGCATTGACAGAGGCCAGAGACAGAGTGAAGCTGAAGTAATCGCCGTTGTAAACATCTCTGTTCTTCATAAACTTCAGATTTTCATCTCTCACCATCTACAGATCCAAAAACCGGGAGTGTGTCAAACATGTCAAAACACTGTAATACCTCAAAACAATATTTTCAGGAGGACACATGGTGGTTCGCTCAACCGTTTATATATTTTATCCCTAAAGATATTCAGATGAATCTTCCAGAGAGTACCAAGATTTACTCAGTGGAAAACTGAAGTGGAAGAAACATGCCTGTTAAAACAAAATCTCTATGAACACCTTTGCACCAAAAGATAATCCAAATTTATTTATTATTTTTTTTATTTAGAAGCATTAAAAAATATACAAGTAAATACATGAAGTCAATTTTTATATAGGAAGCATTTGGAACACTTTTTTGGAAAATTACAAAAATTCAGCATTTTACTGATTTGCATAATTATTTACATCTACTCTTTTGTGCTGTTAAGATAAATTACAGGTTCAAGTTCTCCCAAAAATAAAAATGATCCCATAATTTACTCACTCTCAAGCCATCCTAGGTGTATATGACTTTATTTAGACGAACACAATCAGAGTTATATTAAAAAATATCCTGGCTTTTCCAAGCTTTATAATGGGAGTGAATGGCGCTCACGATTCTGAAGCCCAGAAAAGTGCATCCATCCATCATAAAAGTAATCCACACGGCTTCAGGGGGTTAATAAAGGCCTTCTGAAGCAATGGGTTTTCATAAGAAAAATATCCATATTTTGCTTACGGAGGAAGCATAACCTCTGACCCGAGGTATGACGTAATGACGAACGCTGAAGCACAGAGGATAGAGCAAAACAAAACACCAGTCATAAATTAGAAGTCTAAAATGAGAACTTTCTGGATTATAGTTGTTATGGTTTATAAAGTTTTAAACATGGATACTTTGCTTACGAAAACCTAATCGCTTCTCTTCAAAAAGCCTTTATTAACCCCCTGGAGCCGTATGGATTACTTTTATGATGGATTAATTTTTTTGGGCTTCAAAATCTTGGTTACCATAACTCCCATTATAAAGATTGGAAGAGCCAGGATTTTTTTTTTAATATAACTCTGATTGTGTTCATCTGAAAGAAGATGGCTATACTCCTAGGATGGCTTGAGGGTGAGTAAATCATGGGATAATTTTCATTTTTGGGTGAACTATCCCTTTAAGATGTGAAAAGGCCTTAAAATCTCTACCTGAAAGATCCTGGCGGGCATCTTCTCCACAAACAGACCCTTCTTCTCTCCTTTCTTGACCAAGCGTGTGAGCAGGCTGAGGCGGTCGTTGTTGGCTCTGGGAGGCCGTGGGGAGGATTGTGGTGAGATCTCCGGAGAGGACGGAGCTGACCTGAGATGAAGGATTATGAACATTAATAGGTTTGTCCATATTCAAACACTGATGCAGGAGGAAGTAAGATGCTAACTCACAGTGAGAGATCCTCTGCCTCCTGCCTCATGATGCTGACTCGACTCTTTTTGGGCAGGACGGGGGAGTTCTGGTCACTGATGCGCTGGTAGAACAGCATGTAGGCGTTCCAGTAGCGCCGCCGCACATCCGGGTAGGGGTTTGCTATGGCATGTGAACACACAATAATTTACAACAATGTAAAATATGTGAAAAATAATGTTTTTTAAACATTCAAGCATGAAAACCTGCTCTAGTAGACCCCAAAAACAAAATCCAGACTTTTTATAATAAGCTGTACAATTTTATTTAATTATTATATTATATATTCTTTACTCTTATGTTATTATATATTTATTTGATAGCTATTCAGTGATTTTTAGGCCTAATTTTGTGTTCATGTTCAGAGGAGGTACTACCAGAACTGTTTATTTTACTAGCAGAAATGTTCATTTTACTGACTTGGTACTGATGTACTGGTACTTCTGACATCATTAAATTATATGGATTTAAAGAAATATTAATAACTTACACTGGTCGTAAACTTTGGGTCTGTATTCTCCTCCGAAACACTCATACTCCAGAGTCTCATCGTTCATGTCAAACTCTTCCACGACATTGTCGTTAAACTTATACCAGCGTCCTCGTGCACTACCCCTAAAAGGGAAGAGAGCGTTGGAAAAACATGTTACAGATCTTGCTGCAGTTCATCGTGATCACTCAAACATTCCTTCATTCCCTCAAAAAATGCACTGGTTAAAATTGCCATCATGCTGCCAAGCATCTGGGACTGTTTAAGGCTCTCATAAAAACACTTGCCAAAAACAGAAGCATGGCCCCCCCCAGAGACCCATAAATACACATACATACACACAGAGAGGGGCAAAAGACCTCCCAGGAAAATTAAGCCCATGTTTCAGATATTATGGTTGCTGATGTATGCCATATTATATATATATATATATATACACACACACACACAAGCTATTTTTATCTGATGTTGGTTAATGGTAACATAATATGGAGGTAAACAAATAAAATATTTAATCTTTCTGTAGTATTTTATTTTGATAGAAAATTATTTATTTTAGGTGACATTTTTGTATTTAATTAATTCGTTATCTTTTCATCAACTCACAAATACCTAGGTGAACCAGGGAATTCTTTGAATAGTGCTCAGACTTGATGATTTTTGCCTAATGAATGATAAAACTATCCAGTAAGTAAACACCAGAACACCCCAAAAAACACATTAACGGATAAGGTCTCTCTTGCTGTCCCTTACCGGCGGTCTTTGATGAATGAGTAATAGTGTCCCGCATGAGCCTGTCCGCTGTGAACCACCACTCCCACCAGTTCGTAGTTTTCAGAGATGGTGACCTTTTTCCGTGGGGACCCCCCGGATCCGGCCTCACCCCCTCTCCCGTTCTCTCCATGATCTGCGCTTGAATCCTGACGGGCCATTCCTGACACCGTGTACGGCTCCATGTTCAGCACCCAGGGGAACTAAGAGCACATAATGTGAACATAAATTATTGAAATGGATGCGAATCGATTATACACTAGCATTCAAAAGATTTTTATACTTTTATTTACTTTTAATCAGAAATGTTTCTTGAGCAGCAAATCAGCATATTAGACTTGGAGTAATGATGCTGAAAATTCATATTTACTAAAATTTAAAATTAGATATATTAAATTGTATTAATATTTCATAATATTGCTTTTTTTTACTGTCAAATAAATGCAGTTTAAAATTTTAAAATATATTTTTTATTTCAATTAAATGAATGTAATATATTTTAGTTCTATAATGTTTTTTTATTTAATATTTTGTATTTTAAGGGGATTTTATGGTACTAAATTATATTTATGCTGTAGTTACAATCCATTTATTCACTTTTTGAGCATAGACCTAAAAATGAAATTTACAACTTAAAGTTTAGAGCACAGACTTAATATTGATCTCTTTTCAAAGATGACACTTGGCAAATTATTTCTGAAATGTTAAAAAATATTGTTATGATAAATGCACAAAAATACTAATTTCAATCATAATATGACATTTTTAGGAATATGTTTTACTCTCAAACTGCAAGAAAATCAAAGCCATAAGTCTAAGCAAGTTGTGTTCAAAATTTGAGTTTGATATCTCAAAAAATGAGCTTTCAGTAAAATTTTGTTTGGTCGCAGTACCAAAAGTTTTCACTAGATGAAATTTGTCTCCCATTCAGCTCTAATGCGCTCATTTTGATCGCGAGGAGCAAAAGTGTGACTTTTTTTCAGAACCATTTAAATTTTTTCATATCATGTCCATGATTTTTTTTTGTATGTGTTCACATAGCAAATGCCAAAACTTTCCTACCATTCCCTTGAAGTAAAAAAAAATATAAAAAACCAGAACATAAAATTTTTCAATGAAAAATGACCAAAGCGCACCAGAGGCATAGTTTTGAACAGTAGTGTATAAAGAAATAATCAACAGATTAAATTAATTTTTAATTATTTTCAACTAATTTTAAACTATATGACATGTGAACTGGAGCAGAGCAGCTGCTGATGCGTATAATCTTACTCTGATCTGCTCGTCGTATTTGATGGACCGGCCGCTTTCCCAGTCGAAGCCGAATCGCATGAGGTGGATGACCAGCACACTGGGCAGAGACTTTATACACGTCCGCTTCACAGTGGTTCGCTGCAACACGAAATGTGTGAACACATATGTATACCGATATTTCACTGCGGTTCTTTATCAACAAGAACAAATCCAACCGTACCTTCTCTTTACATTTCTCGCAGTAATAAGCATTGCTGCCATCCAGGACCTCTCCTCTGACGAACTGATCGAGAGAGATCTCCAGACTCTGACAGGACGTCACCCCCAAGTTCAGAGCCATAAATGTCTCTTCACGCTCATACCTACAAACCGTAACCAAACATGAACTCAAGCCACAGTTATAAAGAAGGCTACTTGGAAAAAACCCCAGCAGAATATGGGTGTGGTGGGTGAGCAAACAATGACTGCTTCTTTAAGGCTCACCTGTGAGGGCAGTCTTTGCATATCTTCTGATCAGAGAAAATGCCCTGGAAGGTGTTCTTGAAGATCTGCTCTCGACCAATTTTCTATAAAGGAGACATTAGAAGAATTACAACAACACTTCAGACTGTGGATGTACTCTTGAGTATGCAGGGGACATCATGTGAGCTGTACCTTTAGATGTTCATCAAGCTGATCCACCAGACTGGTGAAGAACTCGTAGGCATCCTGCTGTTCTCGCACATATAATTCTTTATTCCACATCTTAAAGATCTGCATCAAGACGATAACCATGTGATGAGAATGATCAAATACTTGCTCTTAATTCTGATGACTGTCATCAGACTGTGTATAGTATCTAATAAACTTCAGATCAAATAGTAGTTTATTATCCACAATCAAAACATTTCAGACATTTGACAGCATCTATTCCAAACTCAGTTCACAGTGTGCATGTGGATCATAATGGTGGATCTCACCTTCCAGAAGTTCTCAGGTACGTAGTACTGCAGTTTGCTCTCCATCAGGTGACCGAACAGAGACTGAACCTGACAGAACACACTCTCCTCTGGGTTTTCAGTGTCATCTTCAATTGACAAGACAGCCTACAACAAACACACACACACACACACACACACACACACAAAGGTTAATATTCTTACCAAAACCTATTATGAAGACAAAGAAATAAAATAACTGTTTTCTATATTAATATATTTTAAAATGTCATTTATTCGTCTGATGGTAAAGCTGAATTTTCAGCATCATTACTCCAGTGTTCGGTGTCACATGATCCTTCAGAAATCATTCTAATATGACGATTTGCTAAGAAACATTTCTCATTATTAGCAATGTTGCTGCTTAATATTTTTGTGGGACCCGTGATACTTTTTTTTTTACTCTTTGGTGAATAGAATGTTGGGAGACTGTAAAAGAATTAAAGAATGAAAACTAAACTGAAACTATACATGTATGAAGCAATAAGAAAGAAAACTAAATGGAATTGCATCAAAAATATTTCTAGTCTATACTGGTCTTATTTAATTCATCTGTCAAGTCTGACTATTGATAAATATTGAAGCATTCCCTGCAGTATGAAGTTTTGCTGATTTTTTTTTTTTTTTTTTTTGAGTATGATGCAGCTTAGTGTACGTCTTATCATAAGCTAATGGAACAACATGAGACACTAATGTCAAAGAACTATACTAAAACTAAAAAAAAAACCAAGTAAAAAGAATACCAAAAAGAAGCATTTGTCAAGAAAATACAAAGAAATGAAACAATAAAACAAACTATAATGACACATACAAAAAAAATCATCCATTGTTTAACCACAATCTGGAGTTAGACAGCAATAAACACTTGCGCAAGTTCACTCCTACTATTAGGTTAGGGCGTCACCTAGTGGAGAGAGATTGTGCTAACCGTACACTAGTGATAATAGAGTTTACCTCAGGCAGACCAGGCTGCATGTAGAGCTGCTGGAACACTGCATTCATATAGCAGGTCGCACCTCCGTTCTTCAGCCCCACAAACCCAGAGACAGAGCGACTGTCTACGGGAGGAAGATACTGACACACACACAATGACAGAAATTAATGCAAGTACATCTGTTGCAGGGCTTCTTATAGTAGAATGGGGCAATTAAAATTCATTCCTTTTTTCTCCAAAGCTCAAGTCAAGTCCTTTTTTACAGTTTAGAGCTTTGTACAAAGCAGGAAAGTAAAGGAAAAGGAAAATAACAATCAATGCAAACTTCATCAAATACGAGAAAAAAAAGACAATAGTGTCATTATTCAGCTCGAGTCAGTTCAGTGTTATGGAAGCTTGTTTCTGCCATAGAATAAAAAAAAAAAAAAAAAAAAAAACATAATTATGACTTTTTATCTCACAATTCTGACCTTTTCCCCTGCAATTATAGGTTTAGATGTAAAGTCAGAATTGGAAGAAATAAAGTCAGAATTGCATGAAATAAAGTCAGAATTGGGAGAAATAAAGTCAGAATTGTGTGATATAAAGTCAGAATTGAATATAAAGTCAGTATTGGGAGAAATAAAGTCAGAATTGCGTGATATATAGTCAGAATTGGGAGAAATAAAGTCAGAATTGAGTATAAAGTCAGAATTGAGTATAAAGTTAGAATTGAGTATAAAGTCAGAATTGGGAGAAATAGTCAGAAGTGGCAGAAATAAAGTCAGAATTGGGAGAAATAAAGTCAGAATTGGGAAAAATAGTCAGAATTGAGTATAAAGTCAGTATTGGGAGAAATAAAGTCAGAATTGCGTGATATATAGTCAGAATTGGGAGAAATAAAGTCAGAATTGGGAGAAATAAAGTCAGAATTGTGTGATATAAAGTCAGAATTGAATATAAAGTCAGTATTGGGAGAAATAAAGTCAGAATTGCGTGATATATAGTCAGAATTGGGAGAAATAAAGTCAGAATTGAGTATAAAGTCAGAATTGAGTATAAAGTTAGAATTGAGTATAAAGTCAGAATTGGGAGAAATAGTCAGAAGTGGCAGAAATAAAGTCAGAATTGGGAGAAATAAAGTCAGAATTGGGAAAAATAGTCAGAATTGAGTATAAAGTCAGTATTGGGGAGAAATAAAGTCAGAATTGCGTGATATATAGTCAGAATTGGGAGAAATAAAGTCAGAATTGGGAGAAATAAAGACAGAATTGAGTATAAAGTTAGAATTGAGTATAAAGTCAGAATTGGGAGAAATAAAGTCAGAACTGAGTATAAAGTTAGAATTGAGTATAAAGTCAGAATTGGGAGAAATAAAGTCAGAATTGAGTATAAAGTCAGAATTGGGAGAAATAGTCAGAATTGGGAGAAATAAAGTCAGAATTGAGTATAAAGTTAGAATTGAGTATAAAGTCAGAATTGGGAGAAATAAAGTCAGAACTGAGTATAAAGTTAGAATTGAGTATAAAGTCAGAATTGGGAGAAATAAAGTCAGAACTGAGTATAAAGTTAGAATTGAGTATAAAGTCAGAATTGGGAGAAATAAAGTCAGAATTGAGTATAAAGTCAGAATTGGGAGAAATAGTCAGAATTGGGAGAAATAAAGTCAGAATTGAGTATAAAGTTAGAATTGAGTATAAAGTCAGAATTGGGAGAAAAAGTCAGAATTGAGTATAAAGTCAGAATTGGGAGAAATAGTCAGAATTGGGAGAAATAAAGTCAGAACTGAGTATAAAGTTAGAATTGAGTATAAAGTCAGAATTGGGAGAAATAAAGTCAGAATTGAGTATAAAGTCAGAATTGGGAGAAATAGTCAGAATTGGGAGAAATAAAGTCAGAATTGAGTAAAAAGTTAGAATTGAGTATAAAGTCAGAATTGGGAGAAATAGTCAGAATTGGCAGAAATAAAGTCAGAATTGGGAGAAATAAAGTCAGAATTGCGTGATATAAAGTCAGAATTGAGTATAAAGTCAAAATTGGGAGAAATAAAGTCAGAATTGGGAAAAATAGTCAGAATTGAGTATAAAGTCAGTATTGGGAGAAATAAAGTCAGAATTGCGTGATATATAGTCAGAATTGGGAGAAATAAAGTCAGAATTGGGAGAAATAAAGTCAGAATTGAGTATAAAGTTAGAATTGAGTATAAAGTCAGAATTGGGAGAAATAAAGTCAGAATTGAGTATAAAGTTAGAATTGAGTATAAAGTCAGAATTGGGAGAAATAGTCAGAATTGGGAGAAATAAAGTCAGAATTGCATGAAATAAAGTCAGAATTGCGTGATATAAAGTCGGAATTGCGTGATATAAAGTCAGAATTGGGAGAAATAAAGTCAGAACTACGAGATATAAAAATTGCGAGATCGCAATTCTGACATTTTTCTTGCAATTGCAAGTTTATATCTCACAATTCTGACTTTTTCCCCCCGCAATTCTAAGTTTAGATATAAAGTCAGAAGTATGAGATATAAAAATTGTGAGATCGCAATTCTGACTTTTTTCTTGCAATTTCAAGTTTATAGCTCATAATTCTGACATTTTAGATATAAACTTAAAATTGCAGGTTTTAAACTCGCAATTTTTTCTCATAATTGTAAGATATAAACTTGCAATTGTGATAAAGAAAGTCAATTGTGAGATGAAATTCCCTGTTTTATTTTTTTATCCCATGGTGGAAACAAGCTTCCATACAATGTTAATTCAATTCAGTTCAATAACGGTGTCGATGTTGCAAAATTCATCAAAAGCCAGAAGGACAGCAAGGCTGATGAGGGGACTCACGTCGAACTCTTTGGTGAGGGATGGATCAGACTGATGGTGCATGGATAGCAGTTCTTTAGTGATGAGTTGCAGGTTAGTTAGAGAGCTGTCAGCCAACATGACCAGCACCTCGTACGCCGCCAGACGACTGCTGACCGTACTGCACCTGAGACACACATGCACAAATGCTAAAGGCAATTTGAGCAACTTACAAGTTAATGTGGGTGAATGTATGCCTTTCATCTTACTTTGGGTGAAAGTCGTGGATAGATGCTGTAGTGCTAGATGAGCTGTCACTGTTCAGGATGATTCGAGACGCTCTGAACAGGAAGTCGTCCAACAGCTGCTGGATCAGAGAAGGACCTGCAGCACATTAACATGAAAAAACATTTTACTCCACATCCGAATCTCCATATGCATCAAATCATGCTGTCAAAATAATCGGAAAAGTGGCTGACCAAACTGCTCTTTCTCACTGCCGCAGAGGGACAGCAGGGTTTTAATGAGGCGCAGGTGTCCGGCCAGCAGGATGTTGTCTGCCTCGCTGGTCTCCAGCTCGTTGGTCCAAGTGGGCTCGAAATTATCAAGCCAGCTGATCTCATCCTCCAGCATGGCCGCCGGGCCGATCTGAAGCTGCTCCATTTCTGATGCTGAGAACATGAAACACATGGAGCTGAGCTTTTCCAAAGGATTAAAAAAATCCTTAAGCAGAACTAAAGCAAAGGACACCCCCAAAAAGTTACATTTGGAGCTTTCCACATACAGTAAAATGAAACAAAACAGGGCTGAGCAAATGGTGAGGGGAGGTGTTTAACATTCCCATCTCAGAAAGCCAAAATAAATATATTTAATGAGCTTGCAATATGAAGTTTGCAATATTTGCAACCTTAGGGCTGGGTAAAAAATAATGATTTCTCAATTTTAATAAATTCTCATTTTTACAAACTGATATCAATTCTTAAATTCTAAGAATCAATTAGTCTATCCTGTTTTCAGTTGATGAATGAACGGAACATTGTAGTGTGCTTCCCATCCAATAAATCCAATTCCCACAATAAGTTTTGTGCTTTGTTACTTTTGATATGAAACCAAGTCTCAGATGTCAAATTCTGCCCATTTTATTATGAGAAAATTACTTCACATTTACCTCCAAAAACCATATTAAGTGACCATAAACTTGTTAGTCTGCTAGAAAAATTTACTCTAGAGAGGAGCATTTTGCTAAATATATGCACCATATTACATACTCATAATTTTTAATGTTCTTCAATATTTGTTGCATGTTTAAATAAATCTGTCAACGTTTTTATGAAAGTCACCATTTAAATGTTTATATATCAAAAAAATAATTGGAGTAAAAATATAATTATGTAATTGTAAATTAGCATTATAACTTTATTATTATTATGAAAAATTTCCTTGAGTGTAATTTAAGTGCAGTTAATTTTGACCTTCAACATTACATTAATGTAGTACCAACTAATTCCCATGTATAGTTTACAGCATTAGTTGAATGATTAAATTTTTCCTTGAGAAAATTTGATGTGCTGTACTTGATATATCCAGAATAATATCGAATCGAAAGCTTGTGAAACTAAATAGAATGGAATCATGAAATTTGTGTCAATACCCAGCCCTATGTAACCTTATTAACAAAATTATAAATACAGTTTAAAAATTATATTTGTGTGAGAGAGATGCGTTAAATTGATCAAAACTGACAGTAAAAACTTTGTTAAACTATTTCTATTCTAAATAAATGCTGTTCATTGAACTTTCTATTCATCAAAGAATCCTGAAAGAAATGTACGGAAGAGGATTAGGGCCAAGCAATAATAAAAAAATAAAACCATCTCGAGATTAAAGTTGTTAAATTTCGAGAAAAAACTTGTTAAATTTCGAGAAAAAAGTAAAAAAAAAATGTTGAGAATAAACTTGTTAAATTACGAGAAAAAAAGTCGTTAGATTATGAGAACAAATTCGTAATTTAACGAATTTGTTCTCGTAATTTAATGACTTTATTCTCAACATTTTATCTCGACTTTTTTCTCGAAATTGAACGACATTTTTCTCATAATTTAACAAATATTTTCTCGTAATTTAATGACTTTTTTCTCATAATTTAATGACTTTATTCTCAACATTTTATCTCGACTTTTTTTCTCGAAATTTAACGAGTTTATTCTCAACATTTTATCTCGACTTTTTTTCTCGTAATTTAACGAGTTTATTCTCAACATTTTATTTTGACTTTCTCAAAATTTAACAAGTTTTTTCTTGAAATTTAACAACTTTAATCTCGAGATGTTTTTATTTTTTTATTATTGCTTGGCCCTAATCCTCTTCCGTAGAAATGTATCATGGTTTCCACAAAAAAAAGCAGCACAACTCTTTTCAACACTGATAATAATAAGTAATGTTTCTTGAGCATCAAATCATCATATTAGAATGATTTCTGAAGGATCATGTGACACTGAAGACTGGAGTAATGATGCTGAAAATTCAGCTTTGATCACAGGAATAAATGACATTTTAAATTGTAATAATATTTCACAATATTACAGTTTTTACTGTATTTAATCAAATAAATGCAGCCTTGGTGAACATTAATTGTATTAACTGTATAAGGGAGAAGGGGTAACAGGGTTGCAAATGTAGCCTAAATCAGTAGCGACTAGCCAAATGTTAATTAAGCTCTTGATAAAATTACATTTCCTATAAATTAAACAGTAAATACATATTTGTCTGCATTTTTTAATAACCCAATAACTTGGGTAACAGGGTTGAAGAGTGAGACTGATGAATGCAGTCAACACTACAACAGAAAATGGAATCCGTTTCTTTGATTGTTTTCTTCTAATGCTGTACACATGATGTTACTTCATGTGTCACAATTTTTAAGAATGTTACATTTTTTTGTAACAGAGGGAAAAATCATGTGGTAACAAGGTTGCAAGTAAAACTGTGGGAGGAAGCTAAATGTTTTTTGGTAATTAGTTAAACATTACAAATAGATTTTACTACAGTTAACTATGTATTATAACAAAAATTATGTGAATAATTAGAAAATACATCTTATATGTGGAATATATTTCTATTGAAAATAAGGCAGAAACTCACTGGTCAGGTCATCCAGTAGTTGGCACCTCAGGTCAAAATACTCTGTGCATTGTGAAAGCAGCCTAAAAATATGATCATCATTTTAGTAGATATTCATCATTATGAAGTTTACACAATATCTTTAATTGTGGGAGTGTTACAGAAACAATCTGTGCTTGATTATTTAATTTCAGCAATTTTGTTTAGGTCTCATTTGTCACAAATGGTTAAACTGTTCTCCTAAAAGAGAAGAAATCATGCATGTTTCGTGTGTCGGACCTTTGGTTAATGCCCCTCATGATGCTGGTAGGAGACCAGAGAGGAAGTTGAGCTGTCAGAACCACCTTCAGCAGGAAGAGGTTGGGCTTCTGAAGATCAGGGTACGCAGAGGTGTCTGACTGACTGAGAGTGTACAGCTGATCACACGCCACACGTCGGATCTGTGAAAGGACATCTGGACTCAGAAGTCATACTTAGTAAGACAAGCTTGATTAAGTCAGGACTATAACGCAGGCACTGACCTCTCCACTGGACGAGCCCAGCAGAATATCAATGATGAAATCATTCACAGAAGGCAGACTGTAAAATGAAGCTTGAAAAAGAACAAGAAACAAAGTGATTCCCTAAGCATTTTAATTTTTGCTGACTTTTCTTTAGCATATGAGTGTGCTTTTTTGTCTTACATAGCTGTTGAGAGCGTAGCTGAAGGCATGTGACAAGTAACGAGAGCGCTTCTCGTGCGATAATAGTGTCTTTGATGGACACACACAGCTGTTTGACGCATATCCCAGCTTGTAATGTGGTGATCTCTCCCTCACTGCCAGAGCTGCAGTTACTTCCTGCAACACACAAACACACACAAGAACAATGAGAGAGATGCAAAGATTGAAAGACAGATGTATACACTACCGGTTAAAAGTTTGGAATAATAACGTTTTTGAAAGAAGTCACTTATACTCACCAAGGCTGCATTTATTGGATCAAAAATTGTGAAATATTATTACAATTCATACAATGTTTTTTTTATTTTTTATTTTTTTTTATTTTATTATATTTTATAAATTATAATAATATTTCACAATTGCTATTTTTGATCAAATAAATGCAGCCTTGATGAACACAGGAAAAGAAACTTCTTTCAAAAACATTTAAAAAAATCTTGATTATTCCAAACTTTGGACCAGTAGTGTAGTATCGATCAGAGCCTCACCTGTGCTGCTGACCCTGCTGCGTACACCCAGCGGGAGAAGCGAGTTAGTGGTCTCTCTGATCGGCTGGCTGTTGCCAACTAGATCCAATCGGCCTGCGGCTGCCGCCCAGGTGAGTCTCATGAAACACGCCACTGTAGATGTGAAATCTCCCACCTCCATTGTCTGAAACAACAAACCAGACAAGTCATATATGGCAAGGAAAAAATTATTTAGAAAACTAAGAGAGCACTGAATGCTCTCACGCACCTGTATGGCGACACGGGCGGCCGGGATGATTTCTTCTACTCTGATGGAGGATCTGTCAGACATGGACACCTGCCTGTAGGAGGATTTTTCCGGAGTTCCACAGACGGAGAGCTGCCGGCCGCTCTGCCGCCCTGCGTTACGGAACGGCCGAGAGGACAGAGTGTCTAGACCGTCCTTGCTCAACTCTTCGTCGAGTATACTAGGCATAGCCTGCCCTACCAGCAGGAACCTACAGGGGGAGACAAAGAGCAAGTACTTAAATAAACGCAAAAGCCAAATGTATACTTCAGCTTTGACGTGAACAGTGTATGCGTACAGCCGATAGAGCGTGCGTGAACACCGGTATCTGACACATGCACACTAGAAAATTTTATCCTTGTCAAGGGTTTGTGCTATTTCTCTCCATAAGTGATAAAAATGTCTGTATGCTTTAACCCCTGCTGACTATTTATAAAATTACACCCATTATGTTTGGCTCAAAAATTAGTCATGTTTTCATTTAGATGTAACAGTCTTAGAGTACATTTAAACAACAACAACAACGATATATTAAAAATAGGGCTGCACAACGATTAATCGCAATTAATCGTTTGCAAAATAAAAGTCTGTGTTTATGTAATATATGTGTGTGTTCTGTGTATAATAATTATGTATATATAAATACATGCACATACATGTATACATTTTAAAAATATATACATGTATAAATAAACATACATATTTATATATATTTTAGATTACATATAAATATAAATATTTTATACATAAATATAATTTTTTTCTTAAATATATACATGTATGTGCATGTATTTATATATACATAACTAATATACACAGAACACACACATATATTACGTAACACAGACTTTTATTTTGCAAACGATTAAACGCAGCCCTAATTAAAAACGTAAATGTTTTTCTTTTGTGCTTTTTGCATAAAGACGCAACGTTGTCAAAACGATCCCCGTTCACACGGATCTGCGAAAACAACTAAATGCTGTATTCTGCTGCCAGGCCAGTAGATGGCGATGTCACTTTGTAAAGTAACACTACGCACCTATAGACTGAACACATAATACACATGAGCAAGGAGTCACCGTTTTCACAAATTCGTATTTTTGTAGTTTACACAGAGACGATAACAGTATTATTTTACTTGCAATTTGAAAACGGTTTTCAAAAGTTTGTGTTTTCAGGCCCCCAAATCGCCGTTGTTGTGTAAATGAATGGCAAAAAACACAATTTTTATTTTTCATCCATGACAAAAATGACCTGAAAAGAACACAAGCATTTTTAAAACAATATTATTATGCTGCCTATCATCTGGAGTGGTGTTTTCAGAGAAGCCCAAAGATCACTTTTTACATGTACAAAAGGTCAGCGTACTTGGGGGCGTTGATTCACAAGGTAGTCGAAGAAAAACTGCATAAACAGAACAGACCAGAATGCACGAAAGCTACAGTGTCAATAGAGGCCTATATAGACGAGTGATTGTGCGAAGAGGTTAGAAAGTACCCTCATTTGTACAACTCTAGCATGAAAGAATACAAATATATTTACATGGGTTGTAACTCGTTGCGAGTGATTGTTCAAAACTGCGTTGAACGGCAGTGTTCGACTGTGCGCGTACGCTAGCGTGCGCGTAAAAAAACGGAGTATACTCAGGGCTAGAGAAAAGTACGACACAAAATAGAAAAATAGGAACGAGAAGACAGCCAGACTGATAAATGAGACTGCACCTGGCCAGCTGCAGGCAGATGGAATAGACTCCCTGTCTGGTCTCGTAGTCCACCTCGGAGGGGATGGAGTCTCTCTGCATGACGTTAACCACCAGACTGAGACAGAGAGAGAGACAACGTGCCGCTGAGATAATTAATGATTAAAATATACAGACACATTTAGACTGCATAATTATCAACATGCAGAGGAAAAGTGGGTAAATAGCAGACGGCTACCTGAGACCTCCTGCTTTGAGGAAGTTCTCACAGAAAGATTTCACACTGGTCTTCGCCATTTCATCATCAGATGTGGGCATCAGCTTGGAGCTCAACACCTAAGAGAACGGATGGAGGTGAGTGCATAAGTGAGAGAGTGTGCTTTTTTCCTTTACAAGAATTTTTTTATTTTTAACCAATTTTCTATATGGTTTTTATAAATATATAATCAAAAAATAAGCTGGATTTTTCCAGTCTTCAGTGTCACATGGTCCTTCAGAAATCATTATAATATTATGATTTGCAACAGGGCTGAAGATTAAGCTGTTAATCAGTAGGGTCTTAAAAACTTTGGTTTTTAATATTTGATAAACGCAAACATTTTTTTTTCGATAATTTCTTTGAATAATAACTTTGGTAACAGGGTTGAATGATTGTACTTGACACATGCAATCAACACTATAATGTGTGCAAACACTGAGAGGAATGACTGAATAGTTTAATCCTGCTCTTAAACGCATGACATTGATTCATCCAAATGTTGGACTATTCAAACAAACAGAAAAACAAAGCAATGTTTTGAAAGTGCCACAGAGACACATTCACACTGTTCTGGGTAATCAGCCTATGACATACATATCGTCTCTGCACATGAAAATGGAGTATTATAACTTAAAGTATTAGTTCACTTCAGAATTAAAATTTCCTGATAATTTACTCACCCCCATGTCATCCAAGATGTTTATGTCTTTCTTTCTGCAGTCGAAAAAGAAATGAGGAAATGTTTTTTGAGGAAAACATTCCAGGATTTTTCTTTATATAGTGGACTTCAGTGGGGTTCAACAGATTGAAGGTGCAAATTGTAGTTTCAGTGTAGCTTCAAAGAGCTCTACACGATCCCAGACGAGGAATAAGAGTCTTATCTAGTAAACTGATGTGCCACGCATTACATAATCATGTTGGAAAGGCCACAGGTGATGTAGGCGGAAGTACCGTTCGACAGCATTGTTTTACATTGTTTTAAGCGTTTGACTTTGCACGTTCGCTTTGTAGACACTCAGTACTTTCGCCTGTCACGTGTGACCTTTCCAACACGATAACATGATGCGTGGCGCATCGCAGAGCAGTGCAAGATGAGCATTTGTGGTTAAAAAGTACATACATTTTTATATTTTTTTAGAAAATGACAGATTGTTTCGCTAGATGAGACCCTTATTCCTTGTCTTGAGCTCTTTGAAGCTGCACTGAAACTGACATTTGGACCTTCAACCCATTGAACCCCAGTGAAGTCCACTATAAGGAGAAAAATCCTGGAGTGTTTTCCTCAAAAACCTTCATTTCTTTTCAACTGAAGAAAGAAAGACATGAACATCTTGAATGATATGGGGGTGAGTAAATTATCGGGAAATTTTAATTCTGAAGTGAACTAATCCTTTAAACATGAGAAATGCATGACAAACCTCCAGGTTATAGAGCACTCTGAATGTAGACATGCCCGGGGCAGAAGAACGAAACAGAGACTCCAGGATAGATGCTGCACTCTGCTGGTGCTGCTGTTTACTGGACAGAGACGGAGACTTCGAGGCCTGAGAACCAGACCCCAGTGTAAACAGAGTTTTCTGATGAGACAGAGAGAGAAGTTATTTACTGTCTGCTGGAGAGCACGGTCTTCTGTGTGCATCCTGCTACAAACAAAAACACTGTCACATGACTGTTACAGCTCTCAAAATGCTGAGTCATCCAGCCACTATTTCAACTAAACTACCAGTCACACCTACTCATTCTTCACTATTACAATGTTCCACATCTGAGAACTCCTCTAAACTATTAAATAATTTCCATAATTATTATCATGTTATGCATCGAGCACAAAATGTTAAACAAATCAAAGCTACACACTACCAAAGTTTGAGGTCAATACAATTTTTTAAGGAAAATATCAGCAAGGGCACAGGGTAAGTAAATTGATCAAAAGTGACAGTAAAAAAAAAAAAGATTCATTAGATCAATGCATTTTTAAGAACATGAGAAACATTATCCAATTTTATCCAAAGTCATGGAGAGGCATTACCTGGTGACTCCAGACGCTAGACTCTTTTGGCACAAAGTTATCGAGGGCGTCCTGCACCTCGGGGTCAGTCGGGATAAGCAGCAACAACTTCCTCACACGCAAAGTTATTCTGGATAGGAACAAGATGGCCACACAGTCATTACAAGTCAACTGAAATCACAAAATACAATATATGCCAGCAAAGCGAAAGGGTTCATCTGTGAAGCGAAATCAACAATACAAGAATAAAGAAAAAAAACAGCATACTGGTTTGAAACAACATGATGCTGAGCAAATAATGACAGAATTTAAAGGATTAGTTCACCCAAAAATGAAAATTCTGTCATTAATTAC
Source organism: Ancherythroculter nigrocauda (assembly GCA_036281575.1). NCBI lineage: Eukaryota > Metazoa > Chordata > Actinopteri > Cypriniformes > Xenocyprididae > Ancherythroculter > Ancherythroculter nigrocauda. The sequence goes on from VTFQ01000014.1 coordinate 6,362,198, forward strand.
TCACCCTCATGTCATTCTACACCCGTAAGATATTTTTGATTAAATCCGATGGCTCAGTGAGGCCTGCATTCACAGCAATGACATTTCCTCTCTCAAGATCCATAAAGGTACTAAATTATATTATAAAGCGAAGAGAATACTTTTTGTGTGCCATTCTCGTCGCTTTATAATATTAATATTGAACCACTGTACTCACATGAACTGATTTAAATATGTTTTTAGTACCTTTATGCATCTTGAGAGAGGAAATGTCATTGCTGTGAATGGAGGCCTCACTGAGCAATCTGATTTTATCAAAAATATCTTAATTTGTGTTCTGAAGATGAACGAAGGTATTACGGGTGTGGAACGACATGAGGGTTAGTAATAAATGACAGAATTTTCATTTTTGGGAGAACTAACTCTTCAAATAAATAATAGGATAACTAGCAGTTGGTGTGGGTTGTTTACCTGGGTTCCTCCAAGTTAGCAAGCTGATAAAGCATCTCAAAGACATTACACACCAACGCCATGACCACACCAGGAAGAGATTTCTCCTGCAATCACACACGAGTTTGATAAATACACAACTGTTTTTTTTTGCAAGTTTTAAAGAAAGAAATTAATACTTTTATTTGGCAAGAACATATTAAATTGATCAAACATGAAAATACAGCAATTTATAATGTTACAAAAAAATTCTATTTAAAATAAATGTTGCTCTTTTGAACTTTCTTCATCAAAGAATCCAGGAAAAAAATGTATCACAGTTTCCACAAATATATTAAGTAGCACGACTGTTTTCAACATTGGCATTAATGAGAAATGTTTCTTGAGCAGCAAATCAGCATATTAGAATGATTTCTGAAGGATCATGTGACACTGAAGACTGGAGTAATTAGGGAAGTCCCCTAATAGTTGACTAGTAGTAGCAACTTTACATGGCTGTTCGCTCTAACGTTAACCTAGATAAATGTGCGCTATTTTTAGGCACATATCCAAGTGTTTGTGCGGAATGTGAAAGCTGAAGTATAGCGCGCTTTACTGCAAGACATGGAGGCGCCGGCGCCATCATTTTTTCCTGATAACAGCAGAAACCATTTAAAATACTCAGTTATTTTTGGTCATACAGATAAGAGTAAGACATCATTCGAAACTGGAAAGGGTCTTTTTATGTGTAAACTCACAATAAGAAAACATTATGCCTTTGTAAAATAAAGAAAACAAACAGGATGCGCGTTCTGCCGTCTCAATCTCCCTGAACTGAAGCGTGTCACAAAAATGAACTCAGTGTATACTCAACATATACTTGCCTCACAGACATGAGAAATATATCTATAGAAAGCTTGAAATGTCGAAAATAAATGCTCTCTGCTTATGTAATCCATATGAAAGGTGCATTTCTCTATAGGTGTATATTCACTATACTGCAGAGATGAGAGTCAGTATCATCAACTTTGCAGCGGACAAAGACTCAGAAAACACTAGTTTATTAATAAATTATTAAAATGTCTCCTTGCCATTTTTTTCTTGTCACATTCATAATCATTACTTTTGCCGGTGCTTTGTGGCAAGCTTTAAGCGTGCGCTTTAACCCGTGTGCTTTAATAGGTTGTATGCCTATATGTATTTTAAATGATCATTATAGTTTAGTATTCTCCTCTGTATATATTTAATATATAATTAAATTAATTATAACTAAATTAATATAAATGTGCAATTAGTTGACTAATGGCTTAAATGAATGACTAATAGTTGGCTAGAAAAATCTTTAGTCGGTGATAGCCCTACTTCTTTCCAAAACATTATAAATCTTACCACCCCCAAAATTTAGCATATGATGTAAACAAGTGTGTACTGGTACCATTACAGTGTACTTGATCCAATAAGTACCAGCAAAGTGTGAGTTGTCAGATCAGTGTGTGTACGTACCTGCTCCAGAGCGTACGCTGAGTTGAAGACCCCGCTGCTGCTGGAGCTGGCCGAGGCCGAGCTGTCCGCTGAACTGCCTGACGGAGTGCCTGTTCCTGAGCTCTTCACTGTCAGACTCTGCTCATCAGAGAAACCCAGCTGATTCAACAGCTTCTGGTCACGATTCATCGTCAGCTGGAATGCACATTTAACAATTCATTAAATATTTGACAACAAAAAATGAGCACTCTGAAGTTTGAGGGTCTGTTTACACCTGGTCACTTCATGTATTTTCTCTGATTGGATATCTCTCCGATCGTGAAAAGACCAGGTGTAAATGCCCTCCGAAACTCTTTCGAAACAGATTTCAATCTGATCACTCAAACCACTACAGGAGGTGGTCGGAGACGCATTCCAGACAAAACTGATGTAAGTGCATTTAAATTTTACTCCTCCCAAAACGTGTTATAGCCAGATATGACAGCGCTACTGCAACACACATTGCTGCAAAGGAATAGCCGAGTATCTCATCAGCAAGCCGAAACGCAAACTGCCACAATTGCAAACGCAGACTCTCAAAACACAATCATTTTTATTAAAAGTAGTGAGACTAAATGATCTTACCAGTGCTGATGCCACTCTCTCTCCTATTGCTGTCTTTGATCTTGAAATTAGCTGATGATAAATAAAATGCAGCTGATATCTGTTGTTTTTGTTGAAGTGAAGTGAACTCCGTTTAAAAGTAAGAATTTATATTCTATTTGCGGACACACATTTTTGTGGCCAAGTGTAAATGGAACCGTTTTAACAAATCAGATCAGCTATCCGATCAGTAAAGACACATGAAGTGACCAGGTGTAAACTGGCCCTTAGACCTCTGCAGGCAGTTACTGGATGATGCTGATCATTTCAAAATGACATTTCCTTGGCCAATAGTGTTATTCTTAATTTAAATAAAAATATTAGATGAAAAACTAAATGTTGCCTTGGTAACTAACTGAAATTTAAGTACTAAAATTACTAACTGAAATAAAACTAAAACTGAAACTAGGGCTGGGCGATATATCGCATGCGATTGTCACGCGCATTTTGTCAGTAAAGCCGGTTCCCTGATTGCCGCTAAATCGCCATCACCTGCTTTCAAATGGAGCGGCATTTAATAGACAGAGCCGTAGATCACTGATAAGCCACGCAATATCGCGTTCATATTGCAGATGTATCGCCTTCGATAATGAACGCGATATTGCGTGGCTTATCAGTGATCTACGGCTCTGTCTATTAAATGCCGCTCCATTTGAAAGCAGGTGATGGCGATTTAGCGGCAATCAGGGAACCGGCTTTACTGACGAAATGCGCGTGACAAAAGCATTCGATATATCGCCCAGCCCTAACTGAAACAAAAATAAATTAAAACTATTTAGAGATATTTTTTAAAAAACAAAACACATGACAAAAATATTAAACTAAAATGAAAATGAAAACTGAAAATATGAAAATAAAAGCTATTTGAAAATATTAAAGTGCCCATATTATGCTTTTTTCAGATATTAAAAAAGCATAATCATCTATATATATCATCTATGATATTGTAATTGTTGATTTACCGATCTGATATTATCGAGTATGTCCCTCACTTTACAAAAAACAAACAAAAACACACCCATTGAGTGCACGCATGCACTACGTGACGTAGTCTAATAGGTTAGACTAGTGCTCGTGCATATTTAGTGTACGCATTCACTGCGTGATTTAGTCTATTAAAATGCCTCTAGAATGCCCCCAGAATTCAAGATAAGGGGAAAAAATGCCCCTGTATATATTTTATAATTATATAATTTAATGTAGTTTACCAATATTAGCATTACAAATGTGATATTGGTTTAATTCAGCGTACAGTTTAATGAACAAGAACCTAATATCAAGTGACTTACATTTAAGACACCAAATCGTCTGTTTCACTGTATTTTGCCAACGAAAATAGTTCAAAAGTCCACAGAAATGTTTTGCGTCTCTGAGCAACACATCCTGAATGAATCAGCCGTTTGAATGAATCGGTTGAATCTCAATGACTCGCTCATTTACAGTGATTCGCTGCCACCTGCTGGCGGGTTTAATCTCACATTTAAAGTGTCTTCATTTTTTTTTTTTTTAATAATTTCAAATAACAGTATTTAACGTTTTATATTTTCAACATTAAAAACATTTTTATGCATCTGTAACTGCTCTTGACTGATTAACTTTAATAAAGATTAATCTATAAATAAATAGTTATACATTAGATTACAATAAACCTATATGAAAAACTTGAAAAGCACCATTTATTTGATTTATATGTCTGTTCTGTTGTATTTATTTGTACTTTTACTTGTAATTTGATTATTTGTTACTATTTTATTACTTACTGTTTATTTGTCTAGTTAAGTTAATCTAGTATCTTTTGGTGTCATAAACCTATTTATTGAGGTCAAATGTAACAAAGACAACGAAAATCCTTAGCGTTGAGCCCTGGTAAAAGGTCTGCAAAGTTTCAAAGATCAAAGTGCATGATGAATTTCACAAAAGAAAGAACCAATTCTGAACTGCCTGAAACAAGTCTAGTAATTCCAGTCTTACTTTCTCCTACTTTGTCTTCCTACTTCCTTCCTACTTAGTATCCTCGTAAAAACAGTCCCTTATGGCTTACGTGAACGTTTGAGCTTCAGCAAGAACCAATGAGGTTCGTTCTCGTGTTACGCAGCACGTTTGAGCTTCCGCAAGAGGTTGAGTTTTCGTTTATGTTCACTGATCAATGTATATATGTGAATAAAAGTCTAAATTCAATCTGTTCATCATATAAAGCGATTGAGTCTCTTCAGAAAATCTGGACTAAACCACTCAGTTCATATGGATTAATTTTATGATCTCTTTGTGAACTTTTTGAAGCATCAAAGTGTTAGTCACGTAGCTGTCAATGGAGGGACAGAAATCTCTCAGATTTCATCAAAAAGATCTTCATTTGTGTTCTGAAGATGAACAAAAGTCTTTTGGTTTGGAATGACATGAGGATGAGTAAATAATGACAGAATTTTCATTTTTGGGTGAACTAACCCTTTAAGAACCTTTAAAATAGCACAATAAGGGCACTTTAATAAACACAAAAATATTATATATATACTACTAAAATAACACTAACAATAATCAATATGAATATACAATGTTTATTGTTCACTCTCTGAAGGCTCTGCATGCGATCATAATAGCTGCCGCAGTCTCAAACAGCGCTGGCCTGTGCTGTAGGAGTGTTTGGCACCTGTGCGCCGCTCGGGTATGACTGTGACGGATCACAGTTAGTTTTGACTCACCATGCTGTCATTGGCAAATATCTGCACATTGTCCACCGGACAGCTGAGCTGCTCAGCAATCTTCCATCTGATGCTGCCTATAGTCTCGTTGCTGTGGGCCTGCACACATTCAAATAAGGCAAAGCAAATGCCAGTCAGTTGAGTCTACAGAGTGAATGATCATACAACAGACCTCTGTGTTTGTGAATATCACATTCGGTGTCTCACGCCGAACGTCCACCTGCCATCTATCAATGTTCCTCTATTCTCCAAATAGGGAGAATGTTTGTCTAGCCTTTATATCAACCCTGCTTACGATCTGTCGTGAGTGTGTGCGTCTGTGTTGCGAGTGCCAGAAGGAAAGGGAGTTTTGTCTCTAGAAAGTGTGTGTGTGGTGTTACCTCCAAGGTGAATGTGTCTTTGGTAGATTCATAAGTGATGTGAAGTGTAACAGGATGGCCGTGGAAAGACGCTCCATGAGGTAGAATAGTTCGAGGAACAGAATACAGGTCCTGAAACAGATCCAGCAGTTCAATGTGAGTCACTCTGACCCAGAAATACATTTTCCAATTCAAACCAGTGTGAGTGTATAATAATTTAAATGTTGACTGCCATAAAAACTTTACGATTCCAAACTATTTTTTAGATATTATTTGCAGAAATTATAAGATTTATTCAAAGATGCACTGCGGTTCAAAAGTTTAGGGTCAGTAAATCCTTTATTTTAAAAAAGAAATTAATTCTTTTGTTCAACAAGAAAGCATTATTTTGATCAAAAGTGACAATAAAGACGTGTAATCTTCTATTTCAAATAAATGTAGATCTTTTAAACTTTCTATTTAAAGAATCCAGAAAAAAAGAAGTATCACGGATTCCACAAAAATATTAGGCAGCTGTTTTCAACATTGATAATAATCATAAATATTCCTTGAGCAGCAATTTACCATATTAAAATGATTTCTGAAGGATCATGTGACACTGAAGACTGGAGTAATGATGCTGAACAGGAATAAATGACATTTTATAATATATTCAAATAGAAAAAAGTTGTTTTAAACTGTAACAACATTTCGCAATATTACTGTTTTTTTTATCAAATAAATGCAACCTTAGTAAGCATAAGAAATTTCTTTCAAAATATATTTTTTAAAAATTTTTGAATGGTAGTGTATAATAAATAATTAATATACTATTATATAAAAATATATTATTATGAATAAAACAAAAGCTATTGGACCAGTTTCCTGACATAAATTTAACATTAGATGCTCTTTCATATCTTGCAGCAATAAACTTGTCATTTCAAATCAATTTTCCATGAATAAGCATCTCAATGAATGGGGTAATGAATGCCAGAAATGAACTACTGAGCTTAATTTGACATGATTTACTCAAATTCACACATTTGACAAAAGTGCTACAGTCCAAAAGCACTTCCTACGTCGAATGTCTGTCAATAACCAACCAATTAGTATCTGTTAGACTGAACGGGTGTCAAAATGTCTGCCACACAGGAATCAACACCGTATCGGATCACTGTGTCCTGGGATGATTATTCCTGAATGCGCTAAATGGTGTGACACTCTATGCTAGATTTCAGTACAGAATTGAACAGCTGGAGAAACGGGGAGACGGTGAATATTGCAGTCAACCATCATTCTACAGCTGCAAGTCTGACAACTATCTAACACGTTAAGAGAATCAATTAGCCAAGTCTGTCGTTCAATGACGGTGTCTGACTTCTACAGCTTGCTGGTTTCTTTGCAGAGAATGACTGGCGCTTTCAAACAGAGCAACACTCATAGGAGCTAATAAAGTTTTGCACTCATATGTGTGTGTAACATGAGTGTATATGTCCCAGTGTGTGTGTGTGTCAATTCTCACCTCTATTGTGATGACGTAGCGCTCTGCCAACAACAGAAGTCTCTCAATGATCACTAGTTTACTGGACCTAAGGACAGATGATTATGAATTTCAATGGGTTAAATTTTAATGTCAATCTTGATATCAAATGATATCAGAACAACTTTCAGATCAGTTAAGACTTTAATGTTGCACCATGTCTGATGCGACTTAATGACAAGCTGAATGTGAGATATGAATTGTTCAAAACAAAAAAACTAAAATAATACACCAAACCAAACAAAAAAAAAACAAACAAACAAAAACCACAATAAAATAAAATACAAAAAAACAAAGAAAACCAAAGAGTATTTGCGATTTTGCAAAGGTATGTTATTCTACCAGACTTTCTGCTATTAGTGATCAAAAAAACTTTTTCTCAACTGAACTGACTCAAACTTTCCCTGTTTTTTTTTTTTTTTTTTTTACAATTATGCTAGAATAATGTGCCTTTTCAATGTGTCTCTCAAAATATTTTTTATTACTATAATTCTTATATTATAATTACTACAATATTTCTATTAGTTAATTATTGTATAGTTAAATCTGTCTGCTCCAGCTTTGGTACAATTCTGCTTGTGTTTTTGCTCTGGACTCTTAGAGGGGACCTATTATGCCCCTTTTTACAAGATGTAATATAAGTCTCAGGAGTCTCCAGAATGTGTCTGTGAAGTTTCAGCTCAAAATACCCACAGATCATTTATTATACCATGTTGTAAATGCCAATTTTTGAGTGGAAGGAAAAACATGCTGTTTTCGTGCATGTATCTTTAAATGCAAATGAGCTGCTGTTCCCCGCCCCGTTTTCTAGAAGAGGGCGGAGCCTGTACAACTCGTGCCTCGGATACTCTGCCAAAAACTAACAAAACATCTGTTTGGTTTTGATTATCATCTCTATCGTGGTCACAGTCTAAACTTCTGATATATGGTTTTCACATCTGAAGCATGCACACATAAAGCTGCCTGTCAGACGGTGCGTCCTCTGAGTATTAAACTAAGTTCTCTTACATGTCTTATTGTCACTCAAACTGTCAAATACACACAAAGTTCACAAACGGTTAAGTCTGTGAACGTAAACAACAGGGAAAGAAATCACATGTGTATATTAGATTTGTGTATTAGAGTGACAGCAGCATAATATACAGTACCTACTGCTGTATCTGCTGTTAATATGAACCAAACAACAAAAGAAAAACAGAAAATCACTCACTGCTCTTGACTGAATAACTTTAGTAGCTTTAATAAGAATACATTTCTGACTTGAATGCTGCTGTTCAATGCTCTGGTGAGGAGATTAACATGGCAGACTGTGCACAGCTCACTCAGGGGAGGAGCTAAGCTAATAAGGTAGATTCCATCACCAGTGGTGGGCGGGGCTCTTGCGTAAGAGTAGGGGGAAATCTAGAACCGCTCATTCGGAGAGACTGTTTATGATTTATTGCGATTATATTGGATTTTTACCATTATAGGCTGGTTGTTTCCACACACTATGGACACAAATCTGTGCTGATCTCATCAATCTGAAAGCTGCTCAACTAAAAACTAGCCCTCATACCTAGATGGAGATTGCACTGATGTGGCGACTGTTGGCATAGCAGTGGCTGTCAGCATCTTGGTTGCCCGGGTAACAGCATGTGTGAGGGTCGGGCCGCCCAGTGCAGAGCTAGCAGCCTGTGTGTGATATAAGGATGAGTTTTTTCACAATTATCATCACAAGGGAAGAGGGAGAGAGTGTCATTTCACACTGTTACACACACCTCCAATCTCTTATAGCAGTCAGCAATGAATTTCTTATGTAGAGATACTGAGTCCTGTAAAAATACACACACAATAAAAGGTTTATTAACAGAGAATTATGGAGAAACTATGTGCACTGATTACTGAAAAATCAGGGTTTCTGACCTTCTTCATTTTAGGGTTGAGGTTTATGTAGCTGTAGGTAATGATGAGCTGTATGGCTTCATTTGCGATGTCCTCGTCCGGAGATTCCATCGCAATTCTCCAGATGAAGTCCATCCCAGCCAGATCCAATCGCTCCACACACTGAGAAAATCAATTATATATATATATTTGCCAGGCTAGACATTAATGCTGGATTTTCCCTATCAATTTTACTGAGAACAAGCAGGGAATCTCATACCAGCTGTGTTCCCTGCCGTTTGAGACGGTGGTCACTGAGGTTTACATTCTCAAAGAAGGTCTTGAAGAGGTTAAACCCTGTAAGACATTGATGAAACCCAGAGAAAACTCACATACTCATAATACCACTTCATGCAACTCCACCGCATGGTGCTAATGAGGGCATTTTTCTGCCAGGGTAAAATTAGCACAGTAACCACAGTGGTTTCCTGCAGATGTACAGGATGCAATACCTCAAGGTGCTATACTTACTTAATGTGGAATTGCTGCGGTTTTAAGTGGAAGTGGTGAGTGATATCTGTGGCTGAAATCTTACCATTCATAGTGATCTCATAAGGCTCCAGTTTGAGGATCTTCTCTTTAAAGAGCTGCTGTTGAACGTCACTCTCTAGATCATGCTGTCCCTTAGTGAACCATTCGAAACACATCTACAGCAGGGAGACGAACACCATCAAAACTACTACACAATTTGGTAAAATGCAACGATTTCTACTAGGGATGCACCGATACCGATACCAGTATTGGTTCCAGGCCCGAAACTGCGCTCGTGTACTTGTGTTTATTAAAATGCTCTGATACCAACAACCGATACCATGCAGCGTGTACAGTAGAGTGCTTGTGACAGAAACGCGAATATGCTATTAAATCAAGTTTTCTTTCATGTCTTCTTGCACTTCAATGAACAAATTCCCACAAAATTATATCAAAATGCCGTATAGCTGAGTAACCTTATGAAACATAGTCAGTTATGTTTTAAGTGAATGTAAACAGTTGAGAAAAAAAGGCGTGTGTAACAGTGTGTTGGATAAGTGCAGCTCTTAAAGTGACAGCAGCCTAATAAACCTACTGCTGTCTTTGTCCTCAATGTTAATCTAACAGTAAAAGACAAAGAGAAAATCACTCACTGCTCTTGAGCCCTGCTGGAGCAGCTCTAAATATTCACTGTGCTATTAAATTAAAGATAAAATATGATACAGCAATAATATGAACAGTAACAGTAACCGTAGCTTCTACAATTCATTTTAACAGGCTTAATTAGGCATGAATTAGGCTTTTGCTAAGTCAACTAAATGGATTCATATTCTTTTGCTTTGTCTGCCCAATATTTTTAAAATCAAAAATGCAATTAAAATACACGCATCGGCACTCGGTATCGGCAAGTACTAAAAATATCGGACACGTTCTGGAAAAAAGTGATATCGGTACATCCCTAATTTCTATACTACAGAACTGAAAAGCCATTAAACATACTTTATTTAACAAGTTAGCATAAATAATTACTTAAAACAATGGAATTTAGCATTCAACCCAAAGCATGTGTTGCTCTTGCTGTTTTTTTCAAGCACCCACATACAGAGTTGTATAAATGGCATGATTGCAATTGAAAACAAAAACCAAACAAAAACCAAACCAAACCAAACAAAAAACACAACCAAACAAAATGCAAAACAACTCCCATGACCCAGAAGAAAAAAAAAAAACATAGCAAAAAACAAAACAAAACAAACAAACAAACAAACAAACAAACAAACAAACAAACAAACAAACAAACAAACAAACAAACACAACACCACCACACCTCTCGATCCAGCTCGCACACATCCATGCCGGACACTAAGCATTCCCAGATCTCTTTGGCTCTATTCCAGACCAGGTACAGACTGGCTTCTTGCAAGAAGAACGCAAGGAACTTCAAGTGACCCTCCAAATACTGGAAAAATGTGGAAAAAATAAAATGATAAACATCAGGTAGTCAAAATCACACTTCTCTTCTGGATTCTTTTTAAATGTGAGGCATAACATGAGTCACTTCTGTAGTCAACAAATATATTTCTGTCCTGTGCTTCAGTCAAATAACAATATGACTCATCTGTGAACCAGAGGGAATTACTAGACTCTTTACTCCATATTAATTAACTAGAAGCTAGAAGTTGCCTTTTGTAACATCAAAAACTATGTAATATGCTGCAGATCAATAGTTCTCAACCCATTTAACATGCACATACATTGTAAGAATTTCACTAACACTAATGAATAAACAGTATTATACAGTAAGGCTATCAAACAGCAGTCACAGACTAGTTTAGTGAGCTGGTATGAGCCACCACAATCATCAAAAATATAGAACTGGTGGTATTTTGCGTTAAGGTTAAATACACAATACTAAGATGAACGGTTAATAAAACATATGGACACTGATCCTGATAAATAGAATTAACATCATACCTGCACGCAAATCCCTCCCAGCTAACACACAACGTCCCAGTTATGGAATTTTTTGGTACTTTTTTTGGTAACGGAAAAACTCTGCAAGGTCTAGAGTTTAACTTTTTAACTTAAGCGCTGCTTTTTTAGAACGCCGTGTCATGCACAATGCAAAAGACGGGAATGCAAATGCCAAACATGTCCGTCTAGAGTGTTTACATAGAAAAAGAATGAAAACGTAGCATATTGGAATGGAAAAATGCATTCTGTCTGACAGAGGAGCAAAGTCTTTGTAGAGGAGTCAACAGCTTTTATGCACGTCTTTCAAAATAAAAATCTTGCATCAGAAAAAAAACCTAGAAATATTTTTTGTGTTGTAGATAACTACAAAAAAAAATGCACATTTTATTCATTTACCTGTTTGAGAACCACAAGTTTTTTTAATGAATTTCTTTTATATCATATACATTTTTTATTATTATATCTATTACGGACATACACTACCGTTTTGGGAAATCATTCTAATATGCTGATTTGGTGCTCAAGAATCATTTCTAATTATTATTAATGTTGACAACCCTTAATATTTTTGTGAAAAACGTGATGCATTTTTTTCAGGATTCTTTATTAAAAAGAAAGTCTATACATTTGATCAATTTAATGCATCCTTGCTGAATAAAAGTATCATTTCTTTAAAAAAAATATATATATATTTTTTTTTTTTGGTATTGTACCAAAAATTCAAATAATTGTGGTAATCATTATTGGCAATTATCAATCGAGCTGTACCAATCAAGTTCTCAGTATGACTAAAAGAAAATGGACATGTGGCTGCGTACCTCCTGATAGGAGTACCGTCCATCGACCAGTGTGGACCCAGAAAGACCATTGGATCCCGCGACGGACACGGCCAAGCGATGACATGACACCAGAGAGCCTGTGATCAGCTTCACTATCTCAAAATTCTTCTTCAGGTCTTGGATTATACTCTAATAGAGAAGATGACACAAACTATAAATGCAAAGCCATTACGTAGCACCAGATGTGTAAAAAAATGAACAGGGCCAGATGGTCCGTCTGGACGCTGTCTGAACCAACCTTGTCTTGTTTCTGGTAGGTCTGTTTGATAAAAGACCGGGTAATCTCGTGAAGCTGCCGCAAGGCTGGAACCACCCACACTGTCTGAGGGTTAGTCTGCTGAGACGACTACAACACAAGCACAAACACACAGATATAAACACACAACGACATCAACCATAACACACGGTGCATTCACTGAATACAGCAATCTCAATCTGGGTCAATGACGTAGAAATATGTACTTTCAAATGGTTTAGTAAAACTTCACATCATTTTCAATTTAATGACTCTAAAATGTCATGTGGTGTAACCATCAAGAAAAAAGTAATAAAATAATGAAATAATATAAAGTTTTTTTTGCCCCCCCCCCAATCTAAGCAGTACAAGACCTACTATAATTTTACCACAAATTGGAATGCGCACAAAAAAAGTTGACTAGATTCTAGGAGTTTCTGTGGTTGTTTAAAGAAAAATTCAATAAATTGGCACTTGATCCTTTCCTCGGGTCAATTTGACCCATCATAGGAAATGAATGGGAAATACAATACATTTTTTTAAATTAAAAAAATAATCAAAATCTACAACAGACACACAATCTAGAACAGATGGGATTATTGTTTCCGTCATTAAATAAAAAAATAAAATAAGGAAATTGTGACTTTTTAATTTCACAATTCTGACTTTTTTTCTCGCAATTGCGAATATTTATCATGCAATTCTGACTTTATAACTCACAATTGTGAGAAAAAAGTCAGAATTGTGAGATAAAGAGTCAATTATTTTTCATATTTAATGGCAGACACAAGCCTTCATAGGATGAGACTATAAACTATTTTTTAAAAAAAAAAAAACTTTTTTTTATTACAAATTTCATGAATTATTAATTCATGAACATCATGAAGAGTCACACCACATGACATTTAACAACCTGAACTAACTTTGTTTCGTCATAAAATTGTCAAATTATCTGATATTTTAAGAGACTTATATTGACATGGAGTCATGTGGTTTTGAAGGGGTCCTTTTTATGATATAATTTCCTGTTTTATGTTTTTTCTACATGTTTGTCTTCTTTTAATGAGGCTTTATTCTTCATTGTGATATCAGAACTCCCAGACATTTTTGACTTTATTCCCCCCAAAAATATTCAAGTTATTACACTTTTTTTTTTTTATTTATTTATTTATTTTATTAAATTAAATTAATAAAAGGAACAAAGAAATTAGCATCACGTCATTGACCCCTCCATTACCCCAGGCTTTGGTTAGAGTCTCTGATTACCAAACCTTTAAAATTGTCCAACAACAGAATGATTGAAGCCAATGGTCAACAAGTCATTAGTTAATATTTGGATTTGAAGATCAAACCTCTAGAGGTTCCCTTTGTAAATCACACACATACAGTACTTCCCTGTGAATCAAGTGGCAATCATCAGTTTGCAAATCAAATTCTGTTCATGTGAGATTCAGTTGAGTTATGATTGGTCAGTGTTAAACTTAAGGGGTGGGTCTTCTCTTACTTTAGCCAATGAGCTCGGTTTCTTCTTGCCCCAGGTGCCAGTAAGAAAAGAGACCTGTGTCTCGCTGGGAGACTTTGAATCCTCCTGTATTTGCATCTAAAGAGATAAACTTCAGTTGTATTCAGTGAGCGCCACTAAAGAGTTTATGCGGCAGACGCTGCTCCCAAATCCCACCAGAGGCTGAAGCGCAAAGATTGAGCAAAGTAAATGCCTGTGTGTGCGTGCATGTTTGGGGTGAGATGAGGCAAGCTGAAACGAGAGTGCCAAAAATATACATCTAGCACTAGAGACAGAACAACACCTTTATACTCCCAGGATCAGCTCTTAAAATAGCCCACTGCACAGATTTTAGCCTGAAAGAGAAGCCAGGAAGCTCAAAAATGTGTGTCATTGCGTTTCTGTGTGTTTACGGTCTATAACCTTCTGAATATGGATTTTCAGGAAGGAGCACAAAGCAGATGGAGGAGAACAGGAGATTTGTGTGAGAGACTCTCACTCCAATTCAGACCACCAGAAGCAAGCCAGACAGTGACTTACCATAATGACAGAAAAACATAATAATGTAGCAGTCACATCATAAAGAACTCATCAGATTCCTATTAGTCCTATTAGAATCTGGAGCCATTATTGGAATTTTGAGAATTATGGCATCAGCTCACCTTCTTGATGTCTTCGATGCATTTGATGATGTAGTTCCTCTTGACGGTTTCTTTGACGGCGTATGCGTCGCTGAGGATGGTCAGGTGTTCTTCCAGGGCCTGCTGCACTAGAGTGGTTGGTAAGGTGGGGAGATGTGCCAACTCCCACAATACCTCCAACACCTGACAAACAAGCCACAAAAAACACACAGATACTGTTTATTTTTTTGTCATGCTCCGAAGTCGCTTATGTTCACCAAGGCGGCAATTACTTGATCAAAAAAATCCTGTAATATTTTGAAATATTATTACAATTCAAAATAACTGCTTTCTATTTGAATATATTGTAAAATGTAATTTATTCCTGTGATCAAAGCTGAATTTTCAGCATCACTGACTCCAGTCTTCAGTGTCACATGATCCTTCAGAAATCATTCTAATATGATGATTTGCTGCTCAAGAAACATTTCTGATTATTATCAATGTTGAAAACAGTTGTGCTGCTTAATTTTTGTGGAAACCATGAAACTTTTTTAAGGATTCTTTGATTAATAGAAAGATCAAAAGAATGATTTTTGTAACAGTATTTATTAAAGTATTAATTTAATTAATTTAAATTTGATCTTTTGAATGGTAGTGTAGGTATTAAAATCTATTGTCAAATACAAAAAATAACTTTAACCAGGTTTAACCAGACCACCTTCAACTGGCATGTGAAAGTGAAGAAATATATTAAGATTGTATAATACAATATTTATCAGTCATATAATTTATCTAATATAATATACAGGTGATTGAAAATGGTAAATAGAACATTTAAATATTTTTATTATTATATTCATGTATTTCTACCCTGTGCAGTATTTGTTTAAATATTCCTGTACACTTTATATTTATATTCTTACATTTTATGATTTGAATGCAAGTAAATGACTTCTTAATGTTAAACTGTAAATCACTGCAGTGCAATAAGAAGAAACATTCTCTAGCTTCAACAATTTTACATCAATCACTGCCTTTCGCATTTCTGCTTATTAACAGCTAGTCAGGATCACAGCCCAACTTTCAGGTGAGGGACAGAAACACACAAGCGCATTTAATTCTGACGACACGCACCTTTCCTGTGGTCGCCTCAGAGCGAGCCTCCCTGCCGATCCGTCCAATCAGACTCAGTAGCTTCTGTCTCACGCGATCACTCTCGACCTCCCAGCTCTGAAAACACACAAGGCAGTCAAAAACACACTTCACAAAGATGAAAGAGTCCAAAGGAAGATGGACAAGACCTTCTGTATGAGGAAGAAGAGGTGGCTGAGCTGGTCAAAGTTGAACTTGACAGCAGCAGCGGCGATGATGGTGTGGATGTTCTCTATCACAGTGGAGGATTGACCAGCCTGCACACAAAACAGGACACATCAACTTTTTGCTCAGATATAACCAAACTACATAAAATTAATTTTAAAAGCAATTTTAAAATAAAAAAGCAATATAAAACATTAAATACAACATAATATTATACTACATTAAAATGATATAATATTATTTTTGCCTTGTTTTCTTGTGATAACTCAAGATAACTGGATTTGTTTTAATACCTTTTAATATGTTAAAATCATGCAAAAGATAATAAGTGATCTTGAGACCCGTTTACAGGACACAGTTTTCAACTAAAAACAGAACATTTTAAATGTTCATTTACATGACAACAGCCTTTTGGGTGCCGTTGTCCAAAATTCTTTCCATGTTTTTAGTTGAAAATAGTGTAGTGTAAACAGCCCCTTAGTATCAACTTGATGTACTATTACTTTTTATTAATATTTTTAATTCATTTTTATTTTCATATCTTCCGTTTTCATTTTCATTTTAGTTCCAGACTGCGACTGAATGGTTAAAGGAGCTGCCATTTCTGTTGCACGAGAAACATCAAGCGGCAAATGAAACGAAAGCAGAACAAAATTATGCTTCTCATTTGAGCTGCGCAGCACAGACCGTTAATCAACTCAGACCAATAATAGACAACGCAGCACAAGCTCAGAACAGGTTTAGCCGCGGGCCGATCACGATCATGCAATAACGTTTCAGAGTTACAGTGAGGAAGCATTTGAATTCTCCACAGTGTTAATAACATCGCTGCGAGATCTAGTTTTCTGTTATAAACCATAGATATCAGAACAAACAGTGCTGACGTGAAAACTAGGAGAAACATTGTACCATAAACAAACCAGCTATAGAAGACTTTTCAGTTCACAAATCACCAACATTCACCATGGATTTAATATAGTAATGCTGGTATAGTGGCAGAAATAGTCAAATGTTTTTACATTATTCATTTCAGGGTTTGTACAACCTTTTGAGAGTGAAATTCAGGCACTTTTCAAGGACTTTTACATGCGTCACACTTTTTCCAGCACTTCACAGCTCTTAAATTGATCCAATTTAAATGATATTTTTAATGTGATGGCCAAAAACATTATTTGTTCTTCCTTCAAAGATTCTCACCATTTATAAAACTAAAAGTTTCAAAATGTAGGAAAACTAACACTTGGTGGCAAACAAACACTTTTATTTAAAAAAAAAAAAGATACGAAATTACCATTATAACCAATAGATGGTGGCAGAGGAGCATTTATTGGCTAATTTACCATTTCCACTACCTATATATATATATATATTTTCCCCCCTTTTCATTTATTTTTAGACATTATAAAATATCAAATCATAAAATCAGTTTTTGTTGAAGTTTTTTTGTACTAAAGTAAGAAGTCACATAGGGTCATGAAAAACAAAAACTGAGACAAAGCACTCCTTCTATAATCACTGAAGCTGTTGTCAGTTCAGTGTGATACTATAGAAGAACAACAGTACAATTATTAAAGGGATAGTTCACCCAAAAATGAAAATTTGATGTTCATCTGCGTACCCCCAGCGCATCCAAGATGTAGGTGACTTTGTTTCTTCAGTAGAACTCAAATGATGATTTTTAACTCCAACAGTTGTCATCTGTAATGCGTTTTAATAGGAACTCCATCTATAAGAGTCAAAAAAACATGCACAGACAAATCCAAATTAAACCCTGCGGCTCGTGATGACACACTAATGTCCTAAGACACTAAACGATCAGTTTGTGCGATATATCATTGTGTTTATATCACCTTTTACCTCTAAAACACCACTATGTCCAACTGCGTTCAGCATCCGGTTAGTGAGGTCAAAAAACGCGTTCTGATGACGGAAGTGATGTCTCACGCTTTGCTTCAATGAGTGCACAACATCACTTCCGTTGTCAGAGCGCGTTCAGACCTCACTAACCAGATGTAGAGGGCAGTTGGACACAGTGGTGTTTTAGAGGTAAAAAAATGATATAAATACTCTTCGGTTTCTCGCACAAACCGATCGTTTCATGTCTTAGGACATCAATGTGTCGTCACAAGCCACAGGGTTTAATTTGGATTTGTCTGTGCGTGTTTTTTTTTTACTCTTATAGATGGAGTTCCTATTGAGACACATTATACGGCTGACAGACGGCAACGGTTGGAGTTAAAAATCATCATTTGTGTTCTACTGAAGAAACAAAGTCATCTACATCTTGGATGCCTTGGGGATAAGCAGATAAACATCAAATTTTCAAATCAAAAACTATCCCTTTAAGAGTAGAATATGTAAATTTTTCCCTATAAAATTTTTTTGCAAGTTACTGTTGTTAATAAAAGTTTGTTTTATCTGCATCTCAACTCAAGCTCAGTGCTTTACTGTCACATGCATTTCCAAGAAAAAAAAACATATAATATTATTAGTAACTGCACTTAATACATCAAGTTAAACTAAATGATGCAGTCCTTGTGTAATGATTTAATTTCAAGATTGTTTACAGCTTCATTTCCATCCTGAAAATCAATGGGAATGCAGATGGACGCCAATTGAACTGTTCTCTATTCTTTTATGTCTTATTCCAAATGACATTTATAGCCTTCTGCGCAGAATATTTCTGAGAATCAATGTCAAAAGTTCATGCAGCTTTAATGGAGCATGGAGTTGATGAATATCTATAAAAAGCTTACCTGTATTTTCCATATTTTGGAGAGTTCATCTAATGAGAGCTTACTGCCCAACAGCTCAATGATTCCCTTTATTCTATCACAGTACTGGGCCTGGTCAATGTTTCCTACAGCACACACACAGAAATATTTTACTTATTTTATTCATTTTCACAAAAAAACATTTTACATTGCACTCTCAAAAAATGAGAAACTAGCTCCTCACAGATGTAAAACCCTCTTAAAGTTATTCATCTATAAATAAAAAAAAAAAACTTTAAACATATTTTGCTTTAAATCACAGACATGTAAACAAAATTCCCTTTTTACCATCGAGTTTACAATCAGTACTTTTATACATTCCAAGTTTAGCTTGATGTTTTTAAAGAGCAACCTAAGGACTACACAAAAGCTTTGAAAAGGAAAAGTGTGAACAAACAAAATCCTTATGAAAAATAAATACATAAAAAAACATCATACATTCCTTATACAGTAAAAAAAAAACATTTAGACCGATAAGAGAAAGAGATTCAGGGAGTCAGGGAGAGAGCACAAGTGAAAGAGAAAGTTGGCATAGAAAAATGAAAGTAAAAAAAGAGAAAATGAAAGAAGGAATGCAAATAGAAAGTTAAACCAAACAAAAGCATTAAAGTGAAAGAGAGGAGCAAAAGAGAAAGTGAGGGGAGAAAAAAGAAAGTGTCAAGAGAGATGCAAACAGAACAAAGAGAGAAAAGACAATGAGGCGGTGTTAAATAAAGACAATTGAATAAAGAGATGATGACACAAATGAGTGGGTGAGGTGAAAAGACTTCAGGCACAAAGCAACAGTTTGAGACTCTGACTTCTGAACACTTTAACACACAGATGATTCGCTCAGTGTGAAAGTGTGAGCGTCCACATACACAAGACACGTCATAGAGCCTTATTTAAAGGATTAGCTCAGTTCTGAATTAAAATTTCCTGATGATTTCCTCACCCCCATGTCATCCAAGATGTTTGTCTTTCTTTCTTCAGTCGAAAAGAAATTAAGGTTCCAGGATTTTTCTCCATATAGTGGACTTCACTGGGGTTCAACGGGTTGAAGGTCCAAATGTCAGTTTCAGTGCAGCTTCAAAGAGCTCTACATGATCCCAGACGAGGAATAAGGGTCTTATCTAGAGAAACGTCAATTTCTAAAAAAAATACAAATTTATACACTTTTTAACCACAAATGCTCATCTTGCACTGCTCTGCGTTACGCATTACGTAATCACGTTGGAGGCGGAAGTACCGCAATAGAGCGAAAAACTCCATCTCATTTTCTCCTCCAACTTCAGAATCGTCCGACATCGTTGTTTTACCTTTTTTTGTAAAGGGCGTTTGATTTCGTCTTTGCACGTTGGCTTTGTAACAGTGTTAATTTTGGCAGCCATTTTGGATTTAGTCTTAGTCTTTATCTTCAGACGAAAATGCTCTTTAATCTTAGTCACATTTTAGTCATTTTTGTCTTTCATATTTTAGTCTAGTTTTAGTCGACGAAAATTCATCGCATTACAAGTTTTAGTCTTTACTTTTACACCTTTTACACAGTTACACCTTTTCCATTAAGGGACAGTATTTGCCCTCTTAAATTGATTTTTCCAGAGCATTTCTTTTACCTTTATAAATACCTTTATAAAATAAATAATGCTTTAAATAAAAAATTTTATATTCAATAAATACAATGCTGATAAAAACTAAGTAATACTTTTTAAATATTACATTAAAACCACCACCTGTTCTTATGAGTGAATCATCGAGTCATTCATTCTTTCAGTATCAAAGCAAGCAGATGTATTTATGAGGGTCATTGAATCACTGACGATTCGTTTAAAGCCGCAGAATTGTTAACGTAACAGCTCGTGTGCTGCAGTTCTGCTGTGGCTTTTGTTGCAAAATAGAGCAAAAATACTGACAATACTGTTTAAAATGTACATCACTTAATATTCCCCCTTTTGTTTGTTGAACTGTTGTATAAAATCAATATTTGGGAAACATTGCATTCGTGCTGGTGTAATATGATCAACATTAAAAAATAACTCACAGAAGGGTATGTTTTTGTATCGAAAGTGTAAGTATCGTATAAGTGCTAAATCCCCACTTTTATTGTCGAGAACAGCACTAATGTAGCACGATTTGCTGGCTTTTGTGGGTGCAGTCAGTTGTGACCATGAAAGATGAGGTCATTTGAC
The DNA here is from genome assembly GCA_036281575.1 of Ancherythroculter nigrocauda. Lineage (NCBI taxonomy): Eukaryota > Metazoa > Chordata > Actinopteri > Cypriniformes > Xenocyprididae > Ancherythroculter > Ancherythroculter nigrocauda. The sequence goes on from VTFQ01000014.1 coordinate 6,383,132, forward strand.
TGCATGTCATGTATTTATGGTATTTTACCTGCTAGAAATACATGCTCAGTTTTAAATGTTATTTCAAGGTGGAGTAGAAGTAATCGAGCGGTACGTCGGTTTGAGAGGCACTGCTGGATATCAGCCTACACTTTGGTCGCAGATTTAGTCAGTAAACAAGCAGCGCAATATAGACCGACTGACTGACACTTTAATTTAAGTAGAAAATCTCAAATAAAGATCGCTGAACTCCAGCTTACTTGTCTGTGTTTTCAGATCACTTCTTCCTCAGTGTAGAGAGAGCTCATGTGGTTGCCAGATTGCAAAGATTCATTAAAACGTGTTCTTTTAACACAAAAGCTCTGATAGGGGGCTTAAATTCTGGAAGTCTGGCAACCGTAAGCATGACCGCTCGTAAAACAGTCTAATGTTTTGTCTCCTTTATTTGACAAAAACAAAAAGTGATTTCAAAAAAGTGATTTTGGTAAAGTTTTAGTCTTTTAGCCACGTTTCAGTCTCGTCTTTTTTCGTCAACGATATTGCATGTGTTGATTTAGTCAGTTATTATCGTTTAATGATACTGGTGTCGTCTCTCTTCGTCTAGTCTTAGTTATGGAAAAAAAGGTCATCAACAAACATTTTATCATCATAGTTTTCGTTAACACTGCTTTGTAAACACTTGTTTGGTACTTCTGCCTTCGTCACGTGTGACCTTTCCAACATGATTACATAATGTGTGGTCGCATCGCAGAACAGTGCAAGATGAGCATTTGTGATTAAAAGGTATAATTTGTACTTTTTTTTTTTTAAATGACCGATCGTGTTGCTAGATAAGACTCTTATTCCTCGTCTGGAATCGTGTAGAGTCCTTTGATGCTGCATTTAAACTGCAATTTGGACCTTCAACCCGTTGGTAACTGTTGAAATCCACTATATGGAGAAAAAAAATCTGGAATGTTTTCCTCAAAAACCATAATTTCTTTTCCACTGAAGAAAGAAACACATAAACATCTTGGATGACATGGGGGTGAGTAAATTTGAATTCTGAAGTGAACTAAACCTTTAAGGGACTGTATTCTATGCTTGTGTAGCATTCACTTATAAAGTTTTAATTACATTATTAGATGAGCATTTTCCACCTTCTCTCTGACACTTTTTAAACAGGCTGTACCCTTAAGAGATTAATATGTTAATGTCCTCCATGTGATTGCTAAACTCCTTGCATATCAAATAAGTGATTTTGATATGTTTTCTTTATTTTTTTTCCCCCTGTATGGTAAACCACCATGAAAGCGGAGAAGATTAACAGGCCCAATATGGGATTGATATGAGATTAAGTATTAATATGTTAAAATGGATCAGGGAACTTCTTACCTTCCAAAGCTATTGACAGGACTGAGTTTTCTACAAGCCAATCCAGGAGTCGGTCTGTGTCGATGGCGTTCTTCACAGTCTTGGATACTGTGCTTTCCTCGATGAGTTTTGTGACCTATAAGAGCACAGAGCCGTCAACATGAGGGAAGAACTCAGGCTTGAACTTTAAGCACTAGAAAGGAGAAAGGAATTTGAACCTCTTTGAGGGAGTTCATCTTGGCACTGAAGTGGGGCGTCTTGAGCATTCGGAGCAGGATGTCCAGCCGAAGGTCATCCACGACGTTCACCAGCTCCCGCTGGAAACGCATGCAGAGGAGCTTAATGGCCGACAAGAGCTCTGGAATACTCACCAAACGCTTTAGAGAGAAAGAGACGAACATAAAACGAGAGAAACAACAAGGAGGGAGTTAAAGTCGTCCATTACAGAAATTTAAAACAGGATGATCATTTTCATAGATTTAAAACATGATACTGTAAACAACCAGAATAATACAGCAAAACCAGTGCAAATAAGCAACACTGAAATTAATTTTTCACAACAAAAGTACCAAGCTCTTCACTGAGCGCTTACACATACACACACGGAGCGTTTAAAAGCAGGCGTCTATCAGCAGATCCTTAATATATACGCTTATAGGTGCCTGCTTTCAAACGCTTTCATGTTTATCTGTGTAAGTGCTCGATGAAGAGCTAGGGGAAAATGCTGGTATTGTCATTTAATTCAAAGATGAAAGTCAAAGATGTCTATTTACATCTATTTACATTTTTTTTTTTTTTTTAAATGGACCCTTCACTGAGCCCCGCCCTCCTTAGTTACTGTTGCTACGCCTGTCAAGCTTTCGCATCTGGCAAGTCATTTACAGTATGTATGCAGTCATTTTTGGCAAACAGGTGAAATATCTGAGAAAGCAAGACAAAAGGGACTGCAGTATGCATTCAAGGTATATATCCACGACATAATATGCAACCGATTAGAAAATAATTTGATCAAAATTGAAGATAAAGCTTCCAGCGCGAGCAGCAACCGCCTCATATGCTGACCACTCAAATGGGAAACACAATTTATTGAGGAAAAGCTTTGTTAATCCACAACAGGTTAAGTGAAATTTGTGAAAATAACCTAATAATAACCTCTTAATAATAACCTAAAAAGTCTTGTAGAATAAACACAAGACGTTAGCCTGACCGCTTTGCAATAACATTGCATAACCTACCCGTCAGATTGTCCTACCTGGGCTTACTGCATATGCATACATCAATATTACATCATTGTCATGATAAATAACACAAAATTACTGTATATGCATTATTTTAAGGGTAGGTTCAGGGTTGGGGTAGGTGTAGATGTTAATAAAGCCATAGACCACGTTAATATCACGCTGGAAGCACAATCTGATAGGTAACGTTAGCATTTTTCGGATTTTGTCAGATTTTGCTAATGTTACCTACTGTTTCAATGGGAGGTAGCAAAATCTGACAGGGTAGCACAAATTGTCAGAACACCGGCATTTCTCTTCTTGGGTTTTAGGTGTCGGGAAGGGAAAAAAAAATTCCACAACCCTGTCCAAACTTTTAGGATACCGGGTATCAGGTCAACACAATCCATAAGCACAACGCTTGGGCATGTTCCCTCGCTCGAAAGTTTGACAGACCTCCCGCGCCTAGTAACGGTTGCTAAATCACGATTGGCCTGTGGCGGTTTTCGGGCGTGGCTTAGCGAAGGGTCAATTCATCATTGTAGCCAATCACAGACATATCTGTTGAGCGCGTGAACACAATGGCCAATCAGAGGAGTTTAAGAATCCGCTCAACAGCGACCAAAAGATATTTCAGTACCGACTTGGTACCAAAGTCAGTACTTTTGACAACATTAAAAAACACTATTGCTTTCAAACGCGTTTCCCAAGCACTTGCCCATCTGTCACTGGTCAGTCAAGCAGATAGTCCCGCACCAAACTCATGCCATTGGTCAGGTCAATGTTACTGTGTTACTAGCTATTTTGATAGTGTAACTCAGCCACAACACTTACATTTTTATTTATTTATTTATTTTATTTTTTTATGGGCACAACACATAATATATTATATATATATATATATATATATATATATATATTATATTATATAATATATATATATATATATATATATATATATATATATATATATATATATATATTATATAATATATATATATATATATATATATATATATATTATATAATATATATATATATATATATATATATATATATATATATATTATATAATATATTATATATATATATATATATATATATATATATATATATATATAAAATATCCAGCTTTAAAGCTGTGAAAATCTCACACTGCTGCACACCAAAGTGAATAAAGCCTGCAGGTTCCTCACCTTGTCTTTCAGGTCTTTCTCCTCCAGGTTCTGCACGTATGTTATCATCTTATGGATGACTGGGTCCAGCATGGGCTACAGAATACAACAAAACCAACTTTAAGGTGAAGGTCACATGACAGTGTCCTTGACATTTCTCTGATAACCATTGTTCTAAAACATGTTCATTCAAATGTATTCTTTATGATTCAAAATCATTTTCAAAACTATGTCATTAACATCAGGTAAACTTGACTATATAAAGAATATCTGTAAGGTTCAACTATACTTGATAGGAAAGTAAGGAATGTACAGTCAGCCGAACATTACATGAAATCTATCTATTTCACATCTATCCGTCTGTCTGTCTGACCAGATCAGATGCATTTCTGACAAGGCATTTTTTAATTATTCTTAAAAAACAGCCAAAGATGTTTTACAAATAACTAGTTAAACTACAGAGATTCTTTAATTAGCACAACTAGCATATCTAAATAAATAAATAAAAAACTAGTGTAACTAGATAAAAAAAAAAAAAAATACCCAAATAAACTTCTGACCAATCAGAATCAAGTAATCCAGGGATCCGTGTAACGGATGTGCGTGAGAAGAAACACTCACCTGCACCAGGCCGGAGTTGAGGTATTCTGCACACACACCGAGCGGCTGAACCAGAGCTGATACACACTGAGAAAACACACAGACACACATGTATATTTTACTCTGAATGTTACCACAAAAACAAATCAGTAATGAAACATCAAATACACATTTTCTCCCGTGATAAAAGAAAAATGTTTCTCTAAGCTGGAGACATGACATGGCAAGGGGTGAGTAAACTCTAAAGGGATAGTTGGACAAAAAGAAAGAAAGAAAGAAAGGAAATTCAGTCATCATTTATGTTGTTCCAAACCTGTATGAGACATTCACCAGTGGCATAAAAACAAAATCTTTTCGTTTTATGGAAAAGAGCCATGAGAAGATTCTTTAAAATTTCAGCAGACACATTTAGAATGACATGAGGGAAGCTTTATTTAAGGGTGAACTAACACTTAAAGGATTAGTTCACTTTCAAATAAAATTTTCCTGATAATTACTCACCCCATGTCATCCAAGATGTCCATGTCTTTCTTTCTTCAATTGAAAAGAAATTAAGGTTTTTCATTCCAGGATTATTCTCCTTATAGTGGACTTCAATGGCCTCCAAACGGCTGAAGGTCAAAATTATAGTTTCAGTGCAGCTTCAAAGAGCTTTAAACGACACCAGACGAGGAATAATCGTTTTGCTTATCTAGCAAAACGATCAGTCATTTTCAAAAAAAAATGTAAATGTATATGCTTCATATAAACAAATGATCGCCTTCCAAGTGCTTCCGCCAAAACCGGGAAGGTGTAGGACATACAGCGTAAGCTTTTTGTAGAATACGAAAGTGCAGTTTTGGCAGAAGCACTTGGAAGGCGTTCATTTGTTTATATGAAGCATATACATTTACATTTTTTTGGAAAATGACCGATCGTTTTGCTAGGTAAGACCCTTATTCCTCATCTGGTATCGTTTAAAGCTCTTTGAAGCTGCACTGAAACTGTAATTTTGACCTTCAACCGTTTGGAGTCCACTGAAGTCCACTATAAGGAGAATAATCCTGGAATGTTTTCATCAAAAACCTTAATTTCTTTTCAACTGAAGAAAGAAAGACATGAACATCTTGGATGACATGAAAATGATCAAGAAAATTTTATTTGAAAGTGAACTAATCCTTTAAATGGCCACTCAGAGGCACCTGATTAAATACTAAGGTATAACTACAACATTTTTACATAACTACAGGGATTTTTATACAACATTTATACATGTCTCTGCTGGCATACATCTCTTTAGAGCTATTTGCCAACATAGAGTCAGCACAGATGAATCACTCCTCTGTTCAGCATCTAATGACTTCTCATCCAGTGGAGAGAGTGAATGAATCAGTCCAGTCAGTGGAGGAGAGAAGACAGCGTCCTTCTCTTGTTTTCTGGCTTTAATTGACTCTTACCCTCACTACGGTCTAAATAGTTACTGTAGCAGGGCATCCCTTTATGTCTGAGATTCAAACATAGCTGGCGACTAACCAGCGGAGTTTCCTTTACGTGCCACAGCAGGTCGTATGTGCCCCTGAAAAGAATTTCCCTCCCTACGCTCGCCTCAAACTTCCTGTTCCTGTGTTAAGGCTATTAATATGCAAATCCTAAATCAAAGCATCTTTTCCCTGTCGCCAGCTCTATCTCTCAGCCCTGGCACCCAGATCATGCTAATGCCCACCTTCAAAAGACAAGCGGGCGGAACCAAAAACAAGGCGGCTTCACAGCTTCAAGACAAGGGGGGGCATTTACACGCTTGCACTGAAGGGGGGAGCGGACACCTCTTCTGCTAAAAATAATGAAGCTGTCAATTCTGAGCATCTATCTGTCTGTCTCAGACCAGATTAGATGCTTTTCTGAGAGTTTTTTTTTTGTTGTTGTTTTTGTTTTTTTGAAGGTGCCCTAGAACTTTTTTTTAAAAGATGTAATATAAGTCTAAGGTGTCCCCTGAATGTGTCTGTGAAGTTTCAGCTCAAAATACCCCATAGATTTTTTTTTATTCATTTTTTTAACTGCCTATTTTGGGGCATAATTAGAAATGAGCCGATTCAGGGTGTGTGGCCCTTTAAATCTCGTGCTCCATGCCCCAAGAGCTCGCGCTTGCCTTAAACAACATAAAAAAAGTGCACACAGCTAATATAACCCTCAAAATGGATCTTTACAAAGTGTTCGTCATGCAGCATGTCTAATCGCGTAAGTACAGTATTTATTTGGATGTTTACATTTGATTCTGAATGAGTTTGAGGCTGTGCTCTGTGGCTAACGGCTAATGCTACACTGTTGGAGAGATTTATAAAGAATGAAGTTGTGTTTATGAATTATACAGACTGCAAGTGTTTAAAAATGAAAATAGCGATGGCTCTTGTATCCGTGATTACAGTAATAAACGATGGTAACTTTAACCACATTTAACAGTACATTAGCAACATGCTAACGAAACATTTAGAAAGACAATTTACAAATATCACTAAAAATATTGTTATCATGAATCATGTCAGTTATTATTGCTCCATCTGCCATTTTTCGCTATTGTCCTTGCTTGCTTACCTAGTCTGTTGATTCAGCTCTGCACAGATCCAGACGTTCTGCCCTTGTGTAATGCCTCGATCATGGGCTCACTGGGCTGGCATATGCAAATATTGGGGGCGTACATATTAATGATCCCGACAGTTACGTAACAGTCAGTGTTATATTGAGATTCGCCTGTTCTTCAGAGGTCTTTTAAACAAATGAGATTTATATAAGAAGGAGGAAACAATGGAGTTTGAGACTCACTGTATGTCATTTCCATGTACTGAACTCTTGTTATTTAACTCTGCCGAGGTAAATTCAATTTTTGAATCTAGGGCACCTTTAAATTGGTGTCTTCTTTAGAAAACAAAAAACAAAACACAAATGGCAGGAAAAACAAAACATAAACCAAAACAAAACCATCCTGCCTAGTTTATCTACCCTCCTGTCTGACCATATAAACATTGTTAGTTTGTGTTTGAGGGCTGTGTGGTCGAATTCTTTGACATTATCCCACTTACTCACTTTTTCATGTTTTTCAGACAACTGCATGACCTCAGAGGGCTTGATGAGAAATAGTGTTTAAAATCTATTCTGTTAGTGTGTAACTTAAAGGGGACCTATAATGCCCCTTTTACAAGATAATATAACTCTCTGGTGTCCCCAGAATGTGTCTGTGAAGTTTCAGCTCAAAATACCCCACAGATCATTTATTATAGTTTGTCAAATTTGCCCCTATTTGGGTGTGAGCAAAAACACACCATTTGTGTGTGTCACTTTAAATGCTAATGAGCTGCTGCTCCCGGCCCCCTTTCCAGAAGAGGGCGGAGCTTTAACAGCTCAACAACAACAAAGCTGGAGAATCTCACGCAGCCAAAATGAGGATTGTCAGTAACGGTGTTCAGCCTTACATTGTTCAAACCGGAGTCGACACTGATGGAGAGACTCAGGAAGAAGTTACAACTTTTAGAATGAAACTGGACGTTTCTGAATGGTTAGTGGATAAATTTATGTAGCTGCTGTGGAGTTGATTCAACTCATCGACTAGCATGTGCCGTCATGTTAATCTTTTGTGCAAATCCAGTGTTGAATTGACTCTCGTTTGTGAAGCAGTCCGGCGTAAAATAAGGGCGTGGCAAAAACCCTCAACTACGACAACTCTTCGTCTTCGTCTAAAGCAGCCCAACATGGCCACGCCCCCTTTGTTGCATGTGCTCAGGGGCGGGGTTCAATTTTGGGGTTTGTTGCAATCCCTACTAGCCATTTGTTCTAGTCCTTAAAAAGCGATTTATGTAAAAGAAAATATCTCCCTTTGCATTGAACTTTGAGCGTCGTAACTTTGCAGATGTTGTTTATGCCCAAACAGCAACATTACACACTAACTATAGTTAAAAAAGTGAAATCATAATCAAGGACACCTTTAATAACTGGCCTGAATGCTCTTTTTTTCTGCCCATAGGAATGTGGCATCTCATTTTCCCTCTCATCCCCCTGCTCTCGTCTTTTTCTCACTGTCTGCTGTGTGTAGGATGCTCTCAGTGATGGTGATAAACATCCTGAGCTCTTTAGCACACACGCTATAATAGAATCTGCCCTCGTTCAACTCTCTCTCTCTCTCTCGCTCACACTCAGCATCTCACTCATACTGCCTCTCTTCATCCAGACAATTCTTCTTCACTCTCTTGCTCTGATGACACATGAATTGTCCATTCATTTCTTTGCCATTTCATTATTATACTAACAGAATTTTCAACCCCAAAATAACAAGTCCAGCTCATATCTGGGATATCTAAGCTAATCGTCTGTGCGAACTAATGTCTCTTTTAAATATAAGGTGTGGTACAAGGTTATTATTTTGCATTTTCAAATTTGTTTTAATTTTAAAGTGCCCCATTATGCTTTTTTTTCAGATATTATCTTTCATGTTGTGTGTAATATAGCCGTTTGTGAATGTAAAAGGAGTTTCAAAGATCAAAGTGCACGATACATTTACCAAAAGAAAGACTAATTCTGAACTGCCTGAAACGAGTCGTCAGTAATTCCAGTCTTACTGTTTTCACTTTGAATAAACTTCCAAAGGATGAGGACTCGGGCTCGAATTGATACGGTAAAACCAAAGCCATCTTCACTGTTCCTATCACAAGTGCTGAGGAAGCCTCTGGAGCTGAAATTCAGATATGGTAATGGGCGTTTTTTTTCCGACACGTGCTGTAAGCAGTCAACCAATCAAAACAGACTGGGCCATATGACCAATCAGAGCAGAGTAGGCTCTGGGAAAGAAGGGGTTTAGAGAGACTTAATCCTTTATCGAACTGTTTCAGACACTGTGAGAAAAGAGGTGCAATGGATATTATGATAAAAGTGTTTAGTGATATTATGATAAGTGTTTTTGACCTTGAATTCATGTAAACTTGTTGTAGAAGACCTCCAAAACAAATTAAGGAACTTCTAATCCAAAAATAGCATAATAGTGACACTTTAACACTATTTTTTAGGGTTTCTTTACATTCCAGTTTAGTTTTAGTCCATTTTGGTAGTGGTTTTAATAGTTGCAGTTTATTTCCAGTTTGTTTTTGTTTTTGTTACACATTTATGTATTTACATGCATATTCATTTTTCATAATTGTAGCTAAGAAATTGGTTGAGGAAATAACAGAACATCAGCAAAGATTAGAATTGCATCTAAAATAAACAAGAGCGTTGAGGAAAGAAGCTGCGTGTGTGTTTACACAGAAAATCACAATTACGGGAAACAAAGTTTCAGCTATTTCATTTCTACTGCTTGATCCTCATCAATGTAAAATGAGACCCACAGAATATCATGACAATGCTATGACAGCCATTTGTGTCAAGCAAGCCATAAGCCACCACAAATGTGCAACTGAGAAAGTCAGTACACAAGGGATAATTACTATAAATAATAACAACTATTGTCCCATTATTATGGACCTTGGGCGTTTGCGGTAAATAAATATAAAGACTCCATTCTATATCAGGCATATTTCGAAAAGTGCCCCAATCTTACCCCGATCTCTATTTCTTCCTGGTTGAGCTTGCACTGAATTGCTGTGAAGCCTCCCATCTCTCCAAACTGCAGATATAAGAAAGAGTCATATTAAGAGATATTGAACACCACACAGATTTGTCTGATGTCTAATGTGAGGTAATATAATATAACTCCATCCATCAGTGTTTGTGACTGAAGCTCTTACCCGATTCACTAAGTCCACCAGCCAGCCATGAGGCTCCTGGTTCAATCAGAACACAGAACATGTGTTAAATTTCATGCAAAAAAAATTTAGTATATTCTTCACTTATGCAAGTTGTTTCTTTGCAAATGATATAATTTTATCTTAGAGAATATATTTAGAATAGCATGTTTCATGGTGTAAATGACCCAGGCTTTTTACTTGCAGTCATTGGCTTAAAAAAAAGTACAATTTCTTAATCATAAATTTGCTGATTTTTCATTCACTATCCTCCCATCAAACACATGTGCACACAGGTTCATCTGAAAGGAAAAAACAACACTGCCACTATTTTCCTGACAACACACATGTAGGAATCTACAAAACCAGTTTTTCTGTCCATTAACTAGGACAGTCAAGTCAAGCGTCATGCCAAAAGCACACGTACACACCCACACATGAACGTTTACAGTACCTTCTGGTAGCTGGAGCTGGGAGACACAGCAAACATGCTGTCCTCTCCAAACACTTCCG